>OW804094.1:9743554-10261054 GCA_942159475.1 Sthenelais limicola | reverse complement strand
CAAAAGGAGAAAATGTTCAGATTTTGAGCGATGTTACTGAGAGTGGCGCTTTAATCCTCTTCAGTCACTACTCATAACATCTTAAGTGTACTGATATATAGTCATTCTCTCACTCACCCTGTCAGCTCACTCACTCACTCACTCACACCCTGAGTAACTCACTGAGTTACTCGTTTGTTCCTCCATCATCCACTCATTTACATACTTCAGCTTTAACCCTGGATACAATATTTTTGGTCACGCTCTCTTTTTTCTTTAGCATTAAGTTTGATTGCTGTGACTCGTTATAATTTGATGTTGCTCGTTATGGTAGCTCGTTTAAGATTGACTTTATATCTATGGAATCACTGCTAACTGTCGCGAGATTATCAATCTGGGGTTTTTTGTGTGTGTTTTTTGGTATACAGGTTGATTGAATATTTCTTTCATAACGAGTTTTATTCACAATATCCAGCCATCTTGGCTTCTACAATGCTAAAACATGTCATTTACGAACTTTTTAGAAAAAAGAAGTTTGTTTTCCATATTTTCCATGAGACAATTTCTTCTATATCTTTATCAATTTCTCTGTTCTTGATATTTACATGGGAATTTGTTCCTCCTTCCTTCTCAGCTATATCATAGTAATGAATATATATCTGGGATTAATTTCTATGTGATAGGTGTTTATTGTAAGTAATCCTATAGATCCCTCTTCGTCAAGGATGGTCCCATTGTATGGCTTGGGTCTTTGACAACAATGAAATTATTCCACAACTTTATTTCAGTTTTTTACACTTTATATAACAACTATCTGGAAATAGGTCTCACGTCTCTGCCATTGGCAGCTCTTCCGACGGGACCTTCTACTTGTAATTCAATATGTCTAATACATAACATATGGTATAGGTCCAAAATACAGCAAAATAAAACATAGTGGGGCCTAAGTAGCTTTGCAGTCATTATTTGCTATTTTTGGTGTAAGTCTTACCTGCTTACTGAGTGATTAAGTGTCATACAGTGCAAGGTAACAGTAACTAGGAGGAGGGAGGTGACTCAGTGTGCCTTCGTCATCTTCTACTGAGCACTCTCTTTTTTCTAGTTCATTTGAGGCCAACTACAATTAAATATAATGAGATATAGAAAGAAAAAACGCAAATATACCCTACCTGGGTGTCTTCGTGAGTTGCCTCTTATCATAAAGTCTCCCAAGACTGTTGTGAATTATTTGAGGTTGTACATAACATTACGTCATAAGGTGTAATAATTATTATTATTATTACACCTTTCTAGAGGTTGGTATGATACCACAGTAGACTTAAGCACTGAGCCCTGTATCAGAATTAGCAGGTAATACAGGCTCTGTATTACCGGCTAATTTCCTGTATTACCGGCTAATAGAAAAAATAGTCCAATATTGTTTGTTTTTAATGTTTTTATTTGAACTTAAATTTCTTGTGAAAACATTTTTTACATGTTAGATGTCGGGAAAAGGTATAATAAACACAAATGTGACCTTGGGCGATCTCTCTGGTACATATTGCCCTTGGGCTATGCATTTCAGCTTGTTAGCTACACTCACTCACTGAAATTGCTACACCCTCATGCAATATGTACCTCCGAGATCACCCTCGGTCACTTTTGTCTATATATTCCATAACTCCTTTTTGCATATATATTAATGATATCTCATTGATATAACCATATTTATTGCAGTTGTGCATCTTATTACTAAGGTATACTGACAGCATGACGCCTTAACTTCCACCCGACCAGCAAGTATGCAGCAGATAGGAGAGTATTAATTAACCAGGGAGTGTGATAAGGGTTGGATTACATAACGTAGGCAATATGAGCGGGCTGGGATGTGAGAGGTAATTACCTGCTCCCTGTGCTCATCACCTGCTCACAGTGTAGTAGTACAGAGTAACTCAACAAGTACCAACCATACCGCAGTGTATTAGGCAGGTTCAGCAAGTCTGACGTAATTGATATAGGTTTGCTTGTGGAAACTCCCTATTACCCCTCCTGCCTGTAAATCACGCAGTCGTCAAGTATATTAAAACCAGTAGTTAGCTACTGTGGCCCGTAACAGGGTCGGGGAAGAACGGACCATGTGTAAAGTACCACCTGTACTGTTACCAAGTAGCAACAATTCCAATAGGGGATTTGCATGTCTCACTGCGCATGTCTATTACACAGCATGCTGGGATGGATTCAGTTCAAACTGACATACAAACATTTAGCAACATTTTTAGCGAAAGATGCAAGGCTGTTTTTACCAATATCGTAGCTTGTGTAAATGATCTATAAATCCAAATGCATGATGGGAAAGATGAAGTCTTGTTTTATGGAATCTAGTAGAACATATGGCTATTTACATGAGATCACTGTTAAAAATTCCGTGCTGAACATAACATGTTTTGTATAGTTTCTTTTTCAGTAAATTTCAAGAGGTTACTATTTGTTTTAGTCTCCCTTTCTGCCTTTTTGGAAGATGCATGGAAAGCTATAAAGCACTGGCAGATTATGCAATTGAGTTTATAACGTACAGATGCAACTGCTGTTGATAGTGACCCTTGACCTAGATGGATTTACTTGACCTATTTAGGCAATTAATACTAAAAAGATTAATAACCTCAGCATGGTGGTCTTCACCTCAGGATGTTTTGAAGAACTGGTCAGTAATCCTTTAGTAGCTTTAAACTGTAACCCTAGAACTCAACTCATTAAAGACATGCAAGAACGATTCCCAGCTACTTTACAGGCCTTTATTATATGTGCATTCCATTTGAGAGGTGCGATAAGTGAGGTGCAATAAAAATTCGAATTGGGTTTTCTTTTAGCTTTTAGATACTTAATGACAACACAAAACAAAGATTTATATATCAATATTTGTCTATGCTAGGGGCATATAATAAATAGTGAATGGAACTCGGTATATTTATTGGACTCAATTGCTATGCAATGTCATCCAATAAATATTCAATTACTAGCACCTCGTTCCATTCTCTTTATTTAAGACCCATTAGCAATACAAGAACAGGGGTGCATTCAATAATACCAAGTAAGTTGAAGTATTTTGATAAAAACTGATATTCCTGAAATATATTTTAAAGTATGAAGTCTATGAACGCTGACAGTTAGCTTAAATGTATCTAAATGACTGATATATGTCTCGTGGGATATTTTTGTAATTATCAATGTTTATTTACATATGCGGATAATAACTCTTCATTGGTAATAATCACACCTATCTCACCAAGTAATTTCTTAGATTAATTCAGTAGATTAGCGTTGGGGAATATGCATTGACTTGGTGGTGTTGAGCCACAGTAGCTATGGCGGCGCGGTAAGTAGTTGCTAGAAATGGGTGCGAGGCGCAGGCACTGAGTCTCATATCACATGTGGGTCAGATTTTCAGAAAATGTACAATTGGCAGCTTTACACATTTGGGAAATTGTCCTAAATTAGGCGGGAAAATGAAGAATACTGGGTATATCTGAGAATATTTGGTATCGCATTGATTTAAAGTGTCATTTCTGTTTTGTTAAACTGTATTTTGAAGCTCATTTTTGTCTTAAATATGGGTTTTTTGAGAGGATCAGTGAAGGTGAATTGTACATTTTCCGAAAATCTGACCCATGTATGCGTGTGAGCCGTCTACATGCACTCATATCAGGTAATTGGTACTTCCAAGTTCCACGGCCTCAATGAGTGTGTTTGCATGCAAACAAACACACTCATTCTTACATGTACATGCACACAATGTTATGTGTATAAACCCACACATGTCTATACTACATGGATACATACATGCAAACATACATGTACAGGAACAACAACACCTGGATATTGTCCACCCGTGTATACGAGTCGGGAAATGTACAATTCACCCTCACCAATCCTCGCAAATAAACCAAATTTAAGACAAGAATGGGGTTCAGAATACAGTTCAACACAACACAACAGGTTTTTTGAGTCATTGCAATACCAAATATACTCAGATATATATCTACTGTTTATCATTTTCTGGCAGAATTTAGCAGAATGTACTAAATGTGTAGAGCTGCCGATTGTAAATTTTCTGGTCATCTGACCCATATAGTGCCAAGGGGTGGGTCTGCTTATATACTGAAATGTTCCTGAATAGCTGAATATTTGTCATTAATACCTGCAGGAATTATTTCCATTTAAAGGAACAATTGATCCTTTTAAAACACCCCAGTCACCTATGTACCTATTCTATGATATCCTTTTAACTGCATGAACATGCCACCTAGTGCACTTGCCCCTTGGTTTGATAACATTGATCCTGATATAAATAATTGTATCAGAACCAAAACAATTAATATTTAATTCATGGTGCAGGAGGAATCAACATTGGTTGGCAGAGTAGTGATTGATGGTATAAACCTTATCTATTGGTATAAACATATTGATCAAATTAATTTGGTCAGAAATGATCGACTGGTCTTTGCAAATTGCTCCACGGCTAAATAATTGTTTATTAAATAATGCCTTTTGTCGTATTGGTATGACTGCATGACGGATATTCCATTTCTACCTAGAGCAAAATTCCAAAGATATATTCACCCCTCTCTTCTTTTAATTTTAAAATTGGTTATATCACAATGAGTGGTTGTACACAACACTATAGAGTGAAATCTTGCCATTATAAAGGTATCCGGAACCACGTGTGCGGCAATTCCGGAGGACATCATGTTATTATGACGTATTATATTGTATTGTTATTATGATTATTATAGATAACAATCTAATCAGCTAAGAAAGAAGCTTTAATGGTGAATAATTAATGTCATGTGTTAGTTTTTAAAAAGCAAATTCAATGTTTTCGCTCAAGATTTCTCTGAGCACTGTGTAGAGGGTATTCTTTTTGCATCCCTATCTAACAGCATAGGTGAGATACTATTATATTTGAAAAGAGGAGATCAAGCCAATTCCAATGATAGTAAACACTAATAACCTCATAAGTATTTCTATATTTAATGTTTGATATTTTTATTTTTGAAAAAAAAAAAGTTTTTAATGTTTCTGGATGGATAATTACCAGTAAAGTAACTAAATATACTCCATACAAAGAACTTCAAAACGCACGGATATACTTAACACAATGTCCTGCAATTTAGTACATAGATTCATATGACTATAAGTGCCAAACCCCCTAAAAACCAGAACATTTCAATAAAGAGATCTTGTGGAAAAAACGCTTTGAAAAATATAAATTGTGCGAGTGATTTTCCTGTATCAACAGATCACATAAAATATTCTATGTGTTGGTGGAGGAGAGTGTAAAGGTAAAGGTGTGGGGCGAGGCTGCACACGGAGCCGACACATCACTACAACATGAAAGGCTTCCACACCCCGCTTCCCCTTGTATCGTTCACCTGGAAGTAACTCTTCTCTCTTTATGCTCGCTTCCCTTGTGTTGGTGAGGAATGCTTCAGACACCTTATAATCGGTCAGGTTGTCAGCAAATGTACCATTCAACCTTCACCAATTCTCTCAAATAATCAAATTTAATGATCTGATGAAGGGTGATACTCCCGCAACCCTATGTGTTGCTCATAAAAATCTAAATTTTAATTCAACTTTCCTACGGTAAGTCTCTAAAAATTATAAAAATAGATATCGTAACCATAAATAAAGGGTTTATTTCCTACCTATCACATCAACTATAACCAACCAACTGGAACCATCGATATACAAGCGATAGCTCTTACCTTGATAGTTAAATTTAAGACGGAAATAATATACAAAACACAGTTCACGATTGATTTAATCAAGGTCATGCTAAATGTACTCAGATATACCTCGTATTTATGATTGTTTTAGACAGATTTTGAAGCATTTGCTAATGTGCAGAGCTAGGGATTGTACATTTTTTGACAATCTGACCCATATACACCTCTATCTCCTATTCTCTCTTCTCTCTGTCTCTATCTATTTACTTCCTTGTCAGTTTCAGTTTCAGTTTCATTCTTGTCCTGAAACCCTAGCCCAGGAGTTATTGAATTCTTGGCTGCAGGAGTTGTGCAAGGAGTTGAGACCATTGCACAATAAATCCTCTTATTGACGTGCACTTCTCCTGAGTGGTGCAATAAGTAGGGTGCAATAACAATATTGTTATGAGGATGAGTACGATAAAAATGTAGTCTAAAAATAGCTTTGTTGACCTGCTTCGCGGAGATGCAAAGGCGCTTGTTTAAGTTGTTAATTTCATAGTTCTATGTAGGCTTACTATGAAATTAACAACTTAGACAAGCCCTTCAGTTTCTGCGAAGCACGTCAACAAATCCCTATAGGCCTTGCACTGTCTCTCATCCTTCTATGCCCATGAGTTGGCTACGTTTTCAGTGTTATCTGATGAGTTACAATTGATATTTGATCACATTCTATGCACCTATAATGAATATAGAACGGAACTCGCCGTCGTAGTCAAACATTTATTGGACAAATCAAGTCCAAAAAATCGTTGTTTATGACAGCTAGTTCCATTCTCTCTATGTAGTATAGCTCATCTGGAGGTAATAGAAGACAAACTGAACTAGAAGCAGTCTGGGAAACACAATAAAACACGTCTTTATAATTGAGAAGTGCAGGTGAGTGACAGATGGGCCTCTTAAAGTGCCTCGTCCTCAGTGAGCGATGAGTGGAGGAGTTGTATACAGAATAATGGGGAAATTAATCCTACCATATTAAATTTATACCATTGAATATTTTATAAGTGAATTGTATTAGAGCTAATGTCTGCTTGTGTGGTTACCAAATATGGAATATTGTAGAAGCAATTTCATCATATTGTAAACCTATATGGACTGTCATGATTTGAATGATGCATCGGTGACGGCTTTAAACTGTTGATTTTTCAGATGTTTTACTCATTTCACGTCGAATATTTCTTTATATATAGAGAGAATGGAACTCGCCTGCAATAATCGAAAATTTATTGGACGAGATTCGAATCAAGTCCAATGAATTTTTCGATTATTGCAGGTGAGTTCCTTTCTATATTTATTATATGGGCATAAAACTTGGTGCATAAAAGTGGCCGACTTGGTGACGTACTATATGAATATTTTTATAGCACCCCACAATAGCACCTCTCATAAGGAATGCGCATAATTATAATAAAGATTATTATATGTATTCATGATATCATATTGAATGTTGTAAAGAGTCAGAAAATACTGAGAAAAGTGTACCAGTGATAATGTTTTTGGCTGGATAAAAATATCTAAATACAAAATAATGCAGGCTGATATAGACTCAAAATCAAACCATTACAACTGACCTATTTGTACGTCCAACCCTACATTATTGTGTTTAAACAAGCATCAGTAGTTAAGACGTACGTCTTAACTACTAGCATCTAAATCCGAAGTGCGCTATTAATCAATGTTCTTGGCATCATTCTAAGTATTTTATTACTATGCATGTAGAAAAAATCGCCCACTTTAAACAAGCCCAAATACTACCTAAGCAATGCCAAGAGCTCGTAGAACATCATTTAACATAGGACCTACTATAATTAATATACTGGACCCCAGAAACCAATAAAGGTGCCAATTTCTTTTAATGTAAATCTATAGTAATTTATATTTTTGTATTTATTAATATCTCATGTGTTACACGAAAATGAGTCAAACAAGTCGCAAAAAATGGTTTTTGAGATAGCCGTGATCATATTTTAAAAAGGTGGGATGAAGCCGATTCCAATGATAGTAAACAATAGGACTAGTAAGTACTTCTATACTATAAGTTTTATTTTTTTATTTTCGAAAAACGAGTTTGCAATATTCCTGGGTGGACATTTACTAGTAAAGTAGATAAATATACCCTATAATATGAACTTAGAAATGCATAGATATTATTTAATACACTGACTTGAAATTTGGTAAATTTATTCATGCTACAAACAGCGTGAAGCATCCCCAAAAACATTCCCATAAAGACATTTTGTGACACATTCGTGACACATTTTCCCATAAGACATCACATATATAGCTTTATTAGTAATTCTATGAAAGATAAATAGGGGTGGTATGTTTCTGCATAGGCTGCCAGTCTGTCAAAAGGTGTCCTGTATAACCTATAGATACTGCTGTGTTCCTATTCACACTCGGTAGAGCATGGCCCATTTATCTCTCCCTTATTCACTGAAGGAGCTCAGATAGTCTGAAATATTCATACCACAAACAAGATGGCGGCCTTACCTATAGCAAGTGCCCGGATGTGACGTGACCTGAGCTGGCTTGTGGTCACAATAAATGACCGGTCCCCCCAACATCTCCTCCTTAATCATTACACATACATGCTCCCCTAACTCTTCCAAAACACTCCCACGCTGCCTCCCTATCTATAACATTATTAACTTTATTTGTTTTGATCGTTTTATTAAGAATTTAAGGATATAGAAAAAAAGGCCTCGCTCCTTGGACGCAGTGGTATAGAAAATACGAAAATACAAAAAAAAATTATAAACCGTGAGTTAACCAGGTTTTCGTAGAATAAAAACAAAAGTTAACTAAATACAGAAGGTTGTTGAAATGTAGATGCCTAGATGGCAGGTTTGATGAAATAAAATTGCTTTTGTTTTTAAAAAACAAAGAAAAAATATTGAACATGAATATTTCTACGGAAGTCAGTGTCTTTGAAAACTTATTAAAATAGTCAAATTGTCCCCAAAATTTCACTATTCTTCACCTAAAATTTCCAAAGCAAATTCTCAAATTTTCAAAAACCATTTCACAAAATTTCATTCACAAAATTTAGTTGAATTTAGTTTAGTTTCAACATTTGAATGAGTATGTTTAGAAAAATTGCCGGGCTGCTATTTCCCCCCAGAAATCCCACTATATGGGTGCTTTTCCCCTGGCCAGAAATATTTCAGATCTGTTGACTGTAACTAGTTATATCAATTTCAGTTCTGTTTCATTTAATGTGAGTTGAAGATCAGTTTGGAGGAACTGCGTAGAAGAAGGCAATAGTCCTATTTGTGATGTGTTACAGCGAAATGAGTCACAAGGCGCAAAAATTGGATTTTGAGATATCATCATATTTGAAAAGATGAGATCAAGGAGATTCCAATGTTGGTAAACAGTAGGACATAGATAATATCTTTTTCTATACTTTAAGTTTGATATTTTTTTATTGTTGAAAAAAAAAACACCTTTGGAATATTTGTTGGTGGACATTTACTATAGTAAAGTAGCTGAATACACTCTATACGATCACCTTAGGAGTTCATGGGTATATTTAATGCACTGTCCTGAAATTTGGTATGTAGATCTATATATATGACTAAGGGCGCTAAACCCTGCAAAAACCAGAATATTTCAATAATGATCTTGTAACAGAAACACTTTGAAAAATATTATTTTTGTGACTTGTGACCTGAAACCGATCATAAAATTTCTTTGTGTATTTTTGGAGCATCTTTTGTGTTTTTGGTTTTGAACATGGCATGTCATGCATACGACACTGTCCAGGGTGTGTAGTTTTAATATCTACGAGACTACGATATCTGGTTGCAAGGTTTATTACCTTTTTATATTATTGATAGTTATTAGATGGTAATTGCTATGTATGTGATCTCTTTTTTAAATTATTTACTTTTCCTATGATTTAAATCAGCTTGTTCTGTGAATAGTGTATTAATTACATAATGTCTTGCTGAATAAAAATCTTAAAACAGATCATAAATAGCAAGTGAGTATTGAGTAGACTAATTGCGTGTTAAAGTTATGTATGGAAATGTTTATAGACCTGAATAAAATATTTTTAAATCAAATCAAATCAAAGAGGCGGGGAGTGTATGGATGCATGATGTTTCACCAGTCAGGTTCTCATCCGTCTCTGGAAGAAATCCTACCAGCTTGTTAAACCCAGGAGGACGCAGCCAGCACCCAGGAGTTATAGCTCCTTAGCACACACTCATGGGTCAGATTTTCAGAAAATGTACAATTGGCAGCTGTACACATTTAGCAAATTAGGCTGCATTTTGGTCAATACTTGGTAAATTCGAGTATATTCAGCATTGCATTGATTCTAGCAATCTGTTTGGTTAGGTTGAACTGTATTTTGAACTTTATTTTCGTCTAAAATGTGGGTTATTTCAGAGGATTGGTGAAGTTGAATTGTACATTTTCTGAAAATCTAACCCACTCATGTTTACAGCTGGTAGAAGCGGACCAGCAGGTCATTGTCCTGTGATGACTGGCAGTAGAGGCTTTAGGCCAGGGTGGCTATATGGGACGTCTTACAGGGAAATGAGTCAAGCCGCAAAATGGATACTTTTTAAAGTGATTTATTTTTAGAGTACCTTGAATGTTCTCACTTTTAAGGTGCGTAGCGCTGCATCAAGTAGTAGCATCAATACATGTACAAAATGTCAAGACAGTGTAATAAATATATCTATACGTTTCTAAGGTCACCCTATAGAACATATTAAGCTACTTTACTAGTAATTGGCCACACAGAGATATTGCAAATTTTTTTCGCAAAAATTGAAATATCAAAATTAAAATATAGAAATACTTATTAGATTTCCTAATGTTTACTATCGTTAGAATCGGCTTAATCCCATCTTTTCAAATATGATGATATCTAAAAATACACTTTTTGTGACTTGTGACACATTTTCCTAGAACACACAACGCATATGAAATAGTTATATATCTATTACACATTATAATAGTGATATTTCTTAATGATCAATCACTAAATTAAGTGAAATATACTCCTTAGGATAACCTCAGATATGCATAGATATAGTCGATACACAGTGATCAAATTTGGTACATGTATCTAGGTGACTGACAGCGCTGAGCAGCCCAAATATGAACACATTCTGAGTAAGAGTTCTTATGAATAAACCACTTTAAAAAATAGCATTTTTGTGACTTGTGACTCATTTTCCTGCAACACATCACATGTATGGTGGAGAGGGAGCGTGTGATGGCAGTGCCACACCTTATGTCTGGAGCTCTGACAGCAGGCTGAATATTACACTGGAGGAATCAATGCAGAACCATATAGTATACTCCAGGGGCTGGTACACTCATACGCTGGAGACCGCTAACAGTCTATGTATATATAGCAAGAAGGTAGGAGATTGTAAACGAAGGAGGGAGCAAAGAGAGAAGGAGCAAATGAAGGAGGGAGCAAAGAGAGAGGAAGTAAATGAAGCAGGGAGCAAAGAGGAAGGGCGTGAAAAAAGGAGGGAGCAAAGAGAAAGGGACTAAAAGGAGGAGGGAGCAAAAAGAGAAAGAGCAAATGAAGGAGGGAGCAAAGAGAGAGGAAGTAAATGAAGGAGGGAGCAAAGAGGAAGGGAGTGAAAGAAGGAGGGAGCAAAGAGAAAGGGAGTAAAAGGAGGGAGCAAAGAGAAAGGGAGTAAAAGAAGGAGGCAGCAAGGAGAAAGGGCGTAAAGAAGGAGGGAGCAAAGAGAAAGGGAATGAAAGAAGGAGGGTGCAAAGAGAAAGGGAGTAAAAGAAGGAGGAAGCAAAGAGAGAGGGAGTAAAAAAAGGGAGAAAGGAGAGAGGGAGTAAATGAAGGAGGGAGCAAAGAGAGAGGGAGTAAATGAAGGAGGGAGCAAAGAGAGAGGGAGTAAATGAAGGAGGGAGCAAAGAGAGGAAGTAATTGAAGGAGGGAGCAAAGAGAAAGGGAGTAAAAGAAGGAAGGAGGAAGGGAGTAAAGAAAGAGGCAGCAAAGGGAAAGGGAGTAAAAAAAGGGAGAAAGGAGAAAAGGAGTAGATGAAGGAGGGGGCAAAGAGAGAGGGAGTAAATGAAGGAGGGAGCAAAGAGAAAGGGAATGAAAGTAGGAGGGAGCAAAGAGAAAGGGAATGAAAGAAGGAGGGAGCAAAGATAGAGGGAGTAAAAGAAGGAGGGAGCAAAGAGAAAGGGAATGAAAGAAGGAGGGAGCAAAGAGAAAGGGAATGAAAGAAGGAGGGAGCAAAGATAGAGGGAGTAAAAGAAGGAGGGAGCAAAGATAGAGGGAGTAAAAGAAGGAGGGAGCAAAGAGAAAGGGAATGAAAGTAGGAGGGAGCAAAGAGAAAGGGAATGAAAGAAGGAGGGAGCAAAGATAGAGGGAGTAAAAGAAGGAGGGAGCAAAGATAGAGGGAGTAAAAGAAGGAGGGAGCAAAGAGAAAGGGAGTGAAAGTAGGAGGGAGCAAAGAGAAAGGGAATGAAAGAAGGAGGGAGCAAAGAGAAAGGGAATGAAAGAAGGAGGGAGCAAAGAGAGAGGGAGTAGACGAAGGAGGGAGCAAAGAGAGCGGGAGTAAATGAAGGAGGGAGCAAAGAGAGACAGTAAATGAAAGGGAGCAAAGAGAGAGGGAGTTAAAGAAGGAGGGAGCAAAGAGAGAGGGAAAAGACTGTGAGTGGCAATGGGTAAAGCCTGGGTTCCACTGTCATGCTACTCCTCCCGCTACTGCCCATGCTTCTTGATTAAAGAAGTGGGAGGTATTGGGTCCCGCTACATAGCCACATTACTTCCCGCTACTTTTGGCTGATTTTAGAAGCATAGAGAGTTCAGGCTTCTTTCAAACATGTTTGATTTGTAATGGCCGCTACTTTGTAGTTGAAGTAGCGGGAGCTGTAGCGGGATATGTCGCACGGCACTAGCACTAGCACTAGCACTAGCACTAACACTAGCACTAGCACTAACACTAACACTAGCACTAGCACTAGCACTAGCACTAGCATTAATACACACGTTACTTGACACATCCATTTTCATGTGAAAAGAAAATGTCTGCTCAAATTTCTGAGTAGCGGTAGAAGTAAAGGTAGAAATAACATGCCAATAGCTCCCATTCCGGTTACTCTCTGTTTGTTACAGAGCAATGAAGCAACTTGTCCCACTTCCAAAGAAACAGGAGCAATAGGCTGTCAAAGTAATGAGAGGAGAGGCGGGAGAATTAGCATTGCCATGGAACCCGGCCTTAAGGGGCAGATCGCTGAATGGAGAAACAGTGCAAAATGTTTTATTAGAATGGGTTTAAATTGGAGAAAGAAGATGGGGACATGGGAGAAATAGGACAGATGATGGGTTTAAAGTGGAAGCACTGGGTACCAAATTGAGAAAATGGGCAGAGAAGAAAAAGAGCTAAGCCTAGAAGAGAGAGTGCTTGATGGAAGATGGAAGGGAGATGGAAGAGCTGGTAGATCTATCATATGGGCATGTTTCAGCGAAATGAGTCACAAGTCGCAAAATGGATATTTTTCAATACATTTTACAAAATAGATTTCTTTGTTTTTTTCTTCTTTGTTTTTTTGTTGCTTTTTGTTATTATTTGGGGGGGGGGAGGGTTGTTTGGTTGGTTTTTGGGGGTTTTTTTTTTGGTTTTTTTTTTTTTTTTTTTTTTGGGGGGGGGGGGGGGGGGGCTCTTAGCACTTTAAGCAATATGAATGCATGTATCAAATTTCAAGACAGTGTATTGAAATTCGTTTCGAAGTGAAATCATCGTAAGAATGGATTTGGGCGTGTCCTCCAAATACAAATAAGGCCGTTTATGAAGCCCTATTGCAAATACAACAGTTCAAAAACACCCAAATTTGGGTCAAATTTCTTCAATAGATGAGTTGGAAAAAACTGAACAAAAAGTAGAAAATCTTTCCTTTTTTTTTACCTACATTGGCTGGCAGTGTGGCTTTAAAGCATTGGCCAGGTCTTGATCTGCTACAGACCTGCATGGCGCTAGGGTTCAAGGTCTACCTACTACTATATAATCCATAATAATCTGGGCTGGCATCCATAGATCATAAGCTATAGCGCCTATCTGTTCCCCTGATTAAATGTACCATCACAGTGTAGTACGACTAGCGTGAAGTGAGCATAGAACATTATTTTCAGTTTTTACGAATTAGGATACTAATTCGTAAATATTCTTGATTTCCTACGGGAAACCAAATTGTACGACAAAATTTAGGTAACCTAAATGAAGCCTGACTTTGTCAGGCCAAACCCCTTTTCATGAAATAGAGAATTTCACAGAATAAAATAATAAAACCACAATATATCTGCTAACTTTTAATTACTATTAGCGGAGGTGAAACTAACCAAACCAAACCAAACCAAAATTTACGAATTAGGATTGAGGAATGTTGTGCTAAACAAGGTCTCCCTCATATATTCCTTAGATTTGTTAATGGCATGATTTCTCCAGGTGGAAGTGGATCCTGTTTATGGTGTGAATGTTGTAAATAATATTATAGTATGGGAAAATATTTTCTAAATGTCCCATTTCTAAATACAGAACATAGCATTTTTATCTAAGATAGCAAGAATGTTTTCACCAATATCATAGCTTGTGTAAATGATCTATGACAACCAAATGTGATGTGTTTCCGGAAAATAAGTCATAAGTCGCAAAATTGATATTTTTCAAAGTGTTTTCTTTACAAGATCACATTATTGGAATTTTCTGAATTTTTGGGAGTTCATTGCCTAGAACTATATCAATCGGTGTATCAAATCTCAGGACAATCTATATAATATATCCTTTAGTTTTAAAGGTCCTCATATGGACTACATTTAGTTACTTTACTGATTATTGACCCCCAGAAATATTGGAAACTTTTTTTTTCAAAAACGAAAATATCAAACTTAAAATCTAGAAATACTTATAAGATTATAAGACTGTTTACTATCATTGGGATCCCCTTGATCCCATCTTTTCAAATATGATGATATCTCAAAATCTATTTTTTGCGACTTATGACTCATTTTCCTGAAACACATCACAAATGCATGATGGGAAAGATGGAGGCTTGGTTTATGAAAACATGTACAACACAGGGATTCTTTACATTCAGTACCAATAACTACTCCATGCTGAACAAGACATGTTTTCTATAGATTTTACACGGTACCATTAGTCCCATAATTCCATGTGAATCCAGATTCAAAATGGCGTCTATGCAAGTCCCCTATTGTGGGAAATATTGCACATGTCTTTCTTGTAAAGATCCTATGCTAGAGAGAGGGGAGAAGCCCTGGTAACCTCCGTCCTGACACACACCGCCTCGCCGACCGAGGAACCTGACATCTTTGTATCGCCTTAATATGACTCCCAGAGCTCTTCCAGGAACTATTCCCAGACTAGTTTCTGGGAAACCTCTCTTACTTGCTGTCCTGGTTTTGTAAGGGGATAGAGGAGAATATGACTAATCCCTCACCTGGAGTGTGTATACCTGGATTAATTACTTTTTACCTCAATACTGGTTTACGCTACTGATAGGTGATAGTGCATGGATAAATGCAGGAACCAAACTGAGTGAATTGATAAAATACAATGGAAAGGATAACGAGAGGGTAAACTCTTTTTGCAGTAAAGTTACATCATGACAATAGGGGATTTGCATGTGCCACTGCGCATGTCTGTTACAGTGCATCCTGGGTCGGGTTCTGATGAAATCTGACATACAAATATTTGGCAACATTTTCCTTGAAAATGTTTTCACGAATATCATAGCTTGTATATTAAATGATCAATGAAAACCACATGCATGATGGGAAAGATGGGGACTAGTGTAATGGAAACATGTATAACACATGGATATTGACATTAGAGCATTGATAAATAATCCATACTGAACATGACATGTTTTCTATAGATTTTAGACTGTAACATTAGTCCCATAATTCCATGTGAATCAAGATTTAAAATGGCGACAATGCAAATCCCCTATTCCTTAAAGCCCTCCAAAGATTTACCATGTGTAGATTTGAAATATTACCATTACATCGGACCTAGATTTTGTGCGATTCAGACGATTCTGTGGTCCATGAGTGAAAGCACCAGAAAATGTACAATTCGTCTTCACCGATTCTCTCAAATAACCCAATATCAAGACATAATCAGGTTCAAAATTCAGTTCAACATAACCAAACAGATACAAAAGAAAGTGTAATCTCGAGCCAGTGAATCACAATTGTATGAATTTCCAGTTCAAACCCCCTATTGAGATGAAATCAGAATTATTCATCCACACGTGTTTGTGGCTTACTCCCAATAATTAAACTGATGTCTTATTGTGTTGAGCACTTTGTTAAATATTTGTCAATTTGTCAAAATTAAATCAAATTTATCCCAGCATGCACTGTAATCGATGTGCACAGCGGTACATGACAATTCCCTACAGATAAATATTAGAATAAACAAATGAGCCAGTATTTGAACGTGATGAGAATTTTTAAAATCATGATCAACATCATGATCTACTTTGGGTAGTAAACAGCTGATCTATGCATTCACTGGCTCTCGTTTTGCTTCATCCAAACCATTGCAAGGCTTTTTCGGTCTAGGCCCAAAGATGAAAGTGTCCCTTTAAACGGAGGGAAAGCCTCTCGCCGCAAACCAATAGCAAACCAGTGGAATCAAATCTTTAAGCTGCTACTCCACTGGACTGCTTTTCATATATGCCAATGTTTTGCTTTGTTTTTGCTAGAGCACATAAGAAACACACATAGAACAAAGCAAGAGCAGTCCAGTAGAATTGCTTAATGCACTATATATGCGCAGTTAAATTTCAACACTTGCCCTTTTTAGAAGCCCTCTGTACTAAAATCTAACATGTTTCAATTGAGCAATGAAAAGCAAATGAAAAGTGCACTATGTAGAAGCAAACTAATAGAGAACCATGAGCACAGATAGGAGCAGTCCAGTGGAATCCCAGCTTTAGGCTCTCAAAGCCTTGCCGAGCAACATATTGAAACACATTGACCGATTGGGAACTAGTGGATCAGCAGCTTAATAGGGAGATTTAGCAACCACGACGCACCAACACAACACTAACGCATCCAGTAATAGGGAGATTTAGCAACCACAACACACCAACACAACACTAACGCATCCACTAACGCATCCACTGACTATTTGTACATTACTTTTGTTGTGGAGATATCTCGAGAGGCGCTAGGCCGAGGGCATCTGCCTCTAGAAATATCCCCACAATAGTAATAATGTACTAATAGTTAGCGGATGCGTTAGTGTTGTGTTGTTGCGTTGTTGCGTTGCGTTGTGGTTGCTAAATCTCCCTATTATCGGGATGACACATGTTACACAGCACGCTACCAGGCAGGTGTTGCCGGGGTTTTGTTCAAATGTTGCTAAATTTGATATTCCCAGTGCCATAATATGCTAATCACCTATCGATTTATCAACAGAATATTTCAATGGAAGCAGAATAATTGATCCATGATCCTGACATTGCATTATTTTGACCAGGAAGAACTTGATTAATGAAGAGCATGATTGACCATGGGTGCCAGCTGTGTCCATGGGTCAAGTCGCCAGAAAATGTACAATTCACCTTCACCAATTCTCTCAAATAACCCACATTTAAGAAGAAAATCCGGTTCAAAATACATTTCAACATAACCAGACATGTGTATTGAATGAATACGATACAGAATACACTCAGATACACCTAGTATTCATCATTTTTCACTCAAATTTAGCAGAATTTGATACATGTGTAGAGCTGGCGATTGTGCATTTTCTGACCCCTGCATTTTTTCCCATTGTGTTGGATGAAAATCAAACCTATTTGATTCTCAGATACACATTACTAATGGCCCCACTCTGTTAGGGTAATTAGCCTATCGCTCTAACTAAGCCTACCAATGGCCCGGGAAGAACGAAAATGGGAAAAGAAATGGGACGGTGTGTGATGCATCATTTGTGATGTGTTTCAGGAAAATGAGTCACAAGTCGCCAAATTCATATTTTTCAAAGTGTTTTATTCACAAGATGTAGTATGACCATAAAGTGCCTTTCTGTCTCTTTTCTCTGTCTCTCTCCCTTCTTCTCTATCTCTGTTTCCTGGATATGATCATAAACTGGCTCCCTCTCAGCTCTCCCGCCCTTGATATAACCATATTAAATATGTTGATAAGGGCATAAAGCAACCAATCTCACTCACTCACAAGATGTATTTGCGAGAATGTTATCATTTCTAGAGTGCTTAACGCTTATCGTAGCATGAATACATATAATTTATATATCAAATTCCAAGACAGTATAGAAATATATATTAGATGTGCAATTGTTTACTATCATTGGAATCAGCTTGATCTCATCTTTTCAAATATGGCGATATCTTATAATCGATTTTTTACGACTTGTGACTCATTCTCCTGAAACACATCACATTTGGCCGTGAAGAAGACCCCTCTATAGAGGAAACCCCATGTTAAGTTAGAGAACTTGCCCCCAGGCATGTGATGGGTTGCCACCTTGCGGCAGGGGCGAGCATGATAGGGATGTCATCCGGAAGCAACTAGATACTAGGCGCCAGGATGCTAACACAGGAATGTTACCATTATGCACTGTATTTCCATGTCTACTGTGAAGTGGAATAGAGTACATGGATTGATACCAATGCTGGCTATTACCCTAAACCTAACCTTAAATGTGTGGTCCTAAGTCAGTACAGGTAGTAGGTATACCACATTAATAGCATCCATGGTGCCTTGATACCAGGGTCAGATTGTCAGAAAATGTACAATTCACCTTCACCAATCCCCTTAAATACCCCCAAATTTAAGATGAAAATCAGGTTTAAAATCCATGTCAACATAACCAGACAGATTTATTGAATGAATACTATACAGAAAACACTCAAATATACTCAGTATTTATCATTTTTCACTCTAATTTAGCAGAATTTAAGAGATGTGTAGAACGGTAGATTGTGCATTTTCTGAAAACCGACCCATCATGTCATTCCAAGGCAAGGGAAAAGTGTCCAAGACAGCAGCAGCAGGAGCAGGAGGAGTGGCAGGAGGAGGAGTGGCAAGGCTGCTGGTGACAAAAGTCCACTCAGACACATTTAGACTTTCCACAAATATTCTCATAACCTTTTCCCAGTGACAGGGAAGTCAGGGGTGTATTTGGTGATTGAGTGTAAGTGGTGAGGGGGGGGGGGGGGTAGAGGTTTTGGGGGCCAGGTTAGTATCATGATTTAAGATGATTTAAAAATATTTTATTCAGGACATTGAACATTTTCATACATACAGTACAAATATTCTCAGGACAGCCTGACTTGCCAAAAGGAATTTTTACCAAAGAAGCTAAATTACAAAAATATTTGATATCGATACATTATACATATATAAATTTATAAAATTCAAACAGTCAATGGTTCTAGCTAAATAAATTTCATACGATATGATAGATAATAATAATCATACTTCAATGTTCATATTTGCTAAAAAATAATCCTTGTCATGAACATAAACATAAATACAGTGGAACCTCTCTATTAAGACCACCCTCGGGACTGAACGATGTTTGGTCTCATAGCGAGGTGGTCTCTTTAGAGGGTTCTAAATCTAATACGAGGAAATAATTCGGGCCTGGGAAAACTGGTCTTAATAGAGGGGTGGTCTCTATAATGAGGTGGTCTTTATGTGGGGTTCCACTGTACAGATTAACTCACGAGTTGGTTTAAGGAGCGTGAATATTGCTTCGCATATCAACGAGTACAATATTCTAAGGGACTGAAACCAACAATTATAGGCTTTCAATCATAAAAAATTGAGTTATGAATTTGAATCTCAGCGGTAATCTTAGTAAAAAAAAACAGATTGGTTGCCATGACAACCCCGCATACTAGTGAAATGGTGAAATACGCACTAAACTCACTCTAGATATGTTTTCAAAGCAATGGGTTTTCAATTTGAATTGAATTGAATTGAAAAATACTTTATTTGTCCCAGATCATAAAGAGTTTAGACAAATAGGTGACCAGGCTTCTGGATAACATCCAGGTCTTCCAGCCGCTACCCATAATAGAAAAGACATCTATACTAACAGAGAGACTGGCTAAAAGACAAATAATAACGGTATAATACAAGTTAAAGTTAATTAAACGAATCCTTACGTTATAAAGCAAACAAGGCATAAATACAAATTAACTAACGAGTTGGTTGAAGGAGCTTGAATATTCTAAGCGACTGAAACCAACGAGTTAGTTAACAGATTTATTATACATGCTTTCAGCCATGAATATAGAAAGAAATCGAGTCATAAATTTGAATTTTACTGGTAATCTTATTAAAAAACAGATTGGTTGCCATGACAACCCCACGTAAATCACTAGTGAAATACGCACTATGCGTAAATCACTCTAGATACGTTGTTTTCAGAGCAATGTGTGTATAATAATACAAGTTAAGTTATCAAACAGATTCTTACATTATAAAGTATGCTATAAAACATAATTATAGTATCAAAACTGACCAGTATCCTTTCTCACGATACATAGCACTCTCTATTTTACTATTTAACTTTAAGCTAGCCCTTTTGGCCCCCACTGAGCACAAGTCTTATTCTGATCCTGACTTTGCTGCATAACAAAATGGCCGTATATTCCGTTAGAGTTATTTTAGTCTTCCCTCCCTCATGCCACTCATTAGATGTGCGACTGATGCTAGCGAGAAGGAATGTTGGGAATGGCTCACATAGATCCATGAATGAAGCATTCTTTTCACCACCGGACATGGATAATTGCAGTTTTTTCTTAATTGATGAATTGAACGAGAGACGGGTTGTTGACACAGCTCTATAGGGCTGTTGTTGGTAGTCTATGTTTATATTGATCGAGTTATTTTATGGGTCAGATTGTCTGAAAATGTACAATTGGCAGCTGTACACATTTAGTAAATATTTCTAAATTAGGCTGCAATTTGGTCAATATTAGGTAAATTTGGGTATATTCGGCATTGTATTGATTCTAGCAATCTGTTTGGTTAGGTTGAGCTTTATTTCTGTCTGAAATGTGGGTTATTTGAGAGGATTGGTGAAGGTTAATTGTATATTTCCTGAAAATCTGACCCATATATCCTGTCGCTTGTCAATCACTTATACAAGAAAACGGTGCAGTCTAGGCACAGAGTTTCTTAGATCAGATAAGAATGGCATGTCAGTGATAGGACGCCTACTGCGTTTCATAGCATTTCTGGCCCAAATGGGATTATAATGGCATTTTGCGGTCCAAAAGGGATAATAATGGCATTTTGTGGTTTGGAGCAAGAGGCTTTCCCTCCGATTGAAGGGACTCTCTCTAACTGTGTAGTAGGTATATATGGCCGCTTTCTTATTTGTGGTTGCCCGAGTTCAGGGACGAATGTCTTCCGGATGTGTACTGAAATTAGTATTTTTGAAAACTTCAAGTTTCCCAAATGAGCTGAGAGCAAACAGTGAAGGCACTGTTCATTCATAATAACCAAATCGCTTCAAAACTTTCCACAAAAAATTTTTTTTTTATTATTGACTGCATTTCGTCTTTCACATTTTGAATTAAACTGATCAAAATCTGATTTTCTTCGGTCATGAAAATGCTTTTAAATCTCTTCTAATCTAACCATTTAAATCAGTAAAAAAAGCTGTTCTGTACTGGTAGTAGAAGCACTTAAAAGATGTTAGAGTTTAGATTTTTGTATTCAGAACATTAGATCGAGGATGCTATTCTCAGAGAAATCCTGATTTACTGTAAACAAAAATTAGTGGATTACTAGAAAAAGCTGATATTGTCTAGCTAATAGCTGTATTCAACATATTAAAGAAATATTAAATTAAATAAGTATGCTACAACATGGTGTAACAATATATGTAGCGAGGCTAAGCGTGTAACATTGAGTCAATGGGCTGATACCACACACTATACTATATCTGGGTCAGACTTTCAGAAAATGTACAATTGGCAGCTGTACTTACTAGCTAAAGTCAAGTATATTCGGCATTGCATTGATTCTGATTCTAGCTAGCTGTTTGGTTAGGTTGGATTTTCTTTCGTCTGAAATTTGGGGTTATTTGGGAGGATTAGTGAAGGCGAATTGTACATTTGGGACCTGTTTCAGGGAAGTAAGTCACAAGTCGCAAATATGGATTTTGAGATATCATCATATTTGAAAAGATGAGATCAAGCTGATTCCAATTATAGTAAACAGTAGAACATCTAATAAGTATTTCTACATTTTAAGTTTGATATTTTTATTTTTCTAAATATTTCTAGGTGGGCAATTAGCAGTATAAAGTAACTAAAAATACTCCATACGAAGACTTTCAAAACGCAAGAATATATTTAATACAATGTCCTGATATTTGGTACGTATGGTTCACGCAGGGTGATGTGACTAAAGGTGCTAAACCCTCCAAAGAACAGAATATTTTTAAAAAGAGATCTTGTGAATAAATCACTCTGAAAAGTATTAATTTTGCGACTTGTGACTTATTGTCCTGTAACACATCACATTTTATGTCGACTTCAGCCCCCTATCTCCGTAATACAAGGCACCATCACGGTCCCCAGGCAAGTCAATTAACCTTTCAATTCATTTTAGGCTGAAAGCTCAGGCACCGCCTTAAAATAACCATGCGCATTCTGTGAGGAAGAACAAAAAGTCTAAGGAATGCAAATTTCACCACAGGAATCCCTTTCCCTCATTGAATTATGAGAATTTGTCCTTGAAAAAGTCGACCATGATCTGCATAAAAATGAGTGGATTGACACCGTTGCAACGGCTCTCGATCCACATGTTGACTCCCTTTTTGTGAAACGCCATAGAGACGCCTTCACTGTTTGCTCTCAGTTCATATTTAGTCCTGGGTCCGATTTTCAGAAAATGCACAATCTACAGTTCTATGCATCTATCAAATTCTGCTAATAAATCAGAGTGCAAAACAATAAATACTAGGTGCATCTGAGTGTGTTCTGTATTGTATTCATTCAATATAATGGTTATGTTAAACTGTATTTTGAACCCAATTATCGTTTTAAATTTGGGTTATTTGGGAGGATTGTTGAAGACGAATTGTACATTTTCTGGCGACTTGACCCAGGATGCTGTTTACATTACAACAATTGGTCGTGTACCACTTGTTAGCCTCCAGCGCCATACAACGTCCCCACTTTTGACCTCGCAATGTACATTTGTTTAATTTTGTTTATTAAATATGCTTCAGTTATAGGGGATTTGCATGTCTCACTGCGCATGTCTGTTACAGTGCATCATGGGATGGATTCTGTTCAAATCTGACGTACAAATATTTGGCAACATTTGTATCGAAAATTGCAATGAATGTTTTCACCAATATCATAGCTTGTGTAAATGATCTATGAAAACCAAATGCATGATGGGGAAGATGGAGACTTGTGTAATGTCTTATGTATAACACATGGATATTGACATTAGAATATTGATAAATACCCCATGCTGAATATGGCATGTTTCCTATAGGCCTAGATTTTAGACTACCATTAGTCCCATAATTCCATGCGAACCAAGATTCAAACTGGCGGCTATGCAAATCCCCTATTGCCACTTCACTCACTGGCATGGAACCATTGTTCAATGCGTTATTTTGAGGTGCTAAACACACACACCTGTCGTATCGGCTGTTTATATATAGTTGGACTTACCCCCAATGAATCAATGAATCATATTTAGATAAGTAAATATTGCATACAATTGATTCATAATATTATGTTTCATGGGAGATATCCATGTTGTACAGGTTGCTATATAATTATTGTACACATCATTTGAGTTTGATACATGTTGTTCACGGGACTTTTCATTTGATTACTTTTCATTGTATTACTTACTAAGCTAATCAATTGATGATAAATATTTAATAGTAAAATATTGTATATATATAAATACACATACACTTACACATTATGTTATAAATCTTACACATAATCAATGTAGATCTATATTCAAGATTTATGTACATTATTACTCACATACCAGTTTATACATATCAGTATCAGAATTAATCCTCTATGTTTTCCCTAATACTTTAAATGAATTAAAAAAAAAAATTCTTAACATTTTAACAGCGTTCTGAAACATTGGCTGCCATACAATATCAGGGAAAGCCTCTCGCAAAAAGTCATTATAATCCCATTAGGAAGCCTACTACAGAACTGGGAATACATTAATTAGCGCAGTAGGCGTCCAATCACTGACATACTATTCTTATCTGTATGCTCTGAAAGGTATGAGTCTTAGTGGACTGGGTTAGTGTGTGTGTATGTTTTATTTGCGCTCTCATAACTATATATAGGCCTATAATTAGATACTAATTATAGGTCATCCTCTTATACCTATATAGGTCTTCCTCTTGTAACTGGGTCAAGGTTCCTTCTACT
This sequence comes from Sthenelais limicola, assembly GCA_942159475.1. Classification (NCBI taxonomy): domain Eukaryota; kingdom Metazoa; phylum Annelida; class Polychaeta; order Phyllodocida; family Sigalionidae; genus Sthenelais; species Sthenelais limicola. Next base: position 10,236,893 of record OW804094.1, on the reverse strand, counting down.
TGTGCGTGGATTTACTGCCCTAATTTTGTGCTAAAACCCATTTTGTATGCTATTTTATGGTGCATGACGTCGTCCATTTTCAGCCGCGGTTCGTTGGTCTAGGGGCATGATTCTCGCTTAGGGTGCGAGAGGTCCCGGGTTCAAATCCCGGACGAGCCCAGCAATTTTTGATCCACCGCTAAACTTTTACAACCTCCATGATGATGCATTAGTAACATGATACTAAATGATCCTCTTTGACATTGACGCGTTACACGTATCTTTTCGTATACAATCTTACCTATGCCATATTCAGAATGATAATGGAATGATTCATAATATTATAATCTAGTATACACTCGTCTCTCATGTATGGAATATTATCTAATTTGCTTGTCATATTTTGAAAACCTTAGCTTGACTGTCATGACTTTGAACCATGCGTGGGTGATGGTTTTAATTTGTTTTACTTATTTGATATCGCATATTTTTTTATATGGATTACTATTTCTTTTTCATGTTTTTTTTATATAACATTTGTATTAAAGAATCAACAATTACTGAGAATAGTGTACCAGTTACATAATGTTTTTGACTGAATAGAAATATTAATGTTCTTGAAAATCGAGACATTCATAAAGAAAGAACTATGTAAGATATCTGAATCAATATGGTAATTAAGACTCTTGACTTTGTATAACACATTATCAGTGAGGAAAAGACCATATATTATGAAAGTCAAACTTGGACTCTTGTTCTTGAAAATCAAGATATTTATAAAGAAAGAACTATGTAACATACACAGACAATTTAAGGAAATAAGTAATTAGATTGGACTATATGGTAGACCTGCTACGCAGAGTATAGCTTCCAATTCAGTGATAGGATTGAAATGATAAAAGAATGTAAGCTATAATACTGAATAAAAGTTGTTATATATATATTTATACATTATACAAATACACCCAAGCAGATTCAAACCGTACCGTTGTCGCTAATGGAATTAATATGTCTATTTATAGCATAACTTTATACCATATTTCCAACTCTTCAACTGAAGGAATGTTGATAGATCTCAATAGTAGAAAGCCAAGTGAATCTGCCACTCTGGTATGAATTGCCACTACACCAATCAATAGGCAGGGAAGCTACCGCCTAGGATGTAATTGGAGAATATACATCAATGGGTAAAGACAGTCAACTGTGTAGATTGGGACAAATTGTACGGTTTATCTGCTATAATTAATATTTCTGTTATTTCAATTCCATTATACAGCAAAATGTATTGCAGGACAAACTAAACCTAACAAACTAAACAAGTCCCAAAAGGGACATTTTCCAATGTATTTCATTCACAAGATGTCTTTGTTGGAATGATCTGTTATTTGTGGGGTTTAGCAGTTTAAGGCGTATGAATGCATGTACCAAATTCCAAGACATTGTATTAAATGTATTTTTGCATTTTGAAGGTCATCATATGGAGTATATTTAGTTACTTTACTGGTAATTGCCCACCCAGAAATATTGCAAACTTCTTTTTTCAAACATGAATATATAAACATAACATATAGAAACACTTCTTATCTTGTCCTTAATGTTTACTATCATTGGAATCAGCGGAACATTTTAACAAAGAGATCTTGTGAAAAAACACTGAAAAATATCAATTTTGCGACTTGTGACTCATTTGACTGGACCACATCACATATTTTAGCCGGGCAGAGCCATATGGGTCAGATTTTCAAAAAATGTACAATTGGCAGCTCTACACATTGAGTAAACTAAGCTAAATGATGCTGCAATTTGGTCAATACTAGTTAAATTCGGGTATATTTGGCATTGCATTGATTCTAGCAATCTGTTTGGTTAGGTTGAACTGTATTTTGAACTTTATTTTGGTCGTAAATTTGGGTTATTTGAGAAGATTGGCGAAGTTGAACTGTACATTTTCTGAAAATCTGACCCATGTGATGCAGCGTCTCTATTTAGGCCATACCACTCACGTGTGAGCAATTGGAACATGTCCTCCTTCCTCAACTCCTGAAAGGTTTTGTAAACATGAATATCGGGAGTATTTTGGGACTGCGATGATCATTGTTATGAAAATGTAAACACGATAGAAGTCTCCGGGATTTTGAGAAGAGAAACTTTATTTATATTACTGTTTTGAATTTTAACAAACATGAAAGATAAATTGTACAACCTTAATTAAGAAAGGTTGGCTAAAAAAAAGAAAGGTTGGCTAGTAACAAAGACTACGGGACTAGTTGTACAAGATCTGGTTTTAAAGAAAAATTATAAAATCAAAAAAAAATACAAGGGAGACATGTATCAAACCTTAGAAGTGTAGAAGCCTTGAGGCCAGGATATTTCGAATAAAATCTTTTAAAAAGATTTTAAAATATCGGGAGTATTTCAGGTTTATAACTGCAGTTGTTGTTGAGCTGGTTCTGTAGGTGGAGAGGAGTGGCGAACTCTCCATACATGGTTCACTAACCTATTGATTTGGTTAGAACCTAAATTTAAAAAAAGGTAAAAGTAGCCAGAGGCTGGTTTAAGCTGCACCTACAGTCGTTATAACTGCTGACATCTGAGAAGCCTGAGCGACCTTGGGTGGACTTAGGTAGACCTCCCAAGCAGTCTTTGTAGCTCAGGTGATAAGGGCATCGGGCAATTTTGTAACGTCGGTTTCCGTCTTGCCTTTCTACCTGGATGGTGAATTTCACACGCCAAACTCATGCTATGATTATAGTAAAAATAGGAAAATGAGCATCTGAGCATTTTGAGTATTTGTGATGTGTTACAGGAAAATGAGACATAAGTCGCAAAAAAATGGATTTTGAGATATCACCATGTTTGACCAGATGAGATCAAAGCCGATTTCAATGACATTTAATATTTATGTATTTTTTTTATGCATGAAAACAAAGATATTATAGCGATATTTCTTAATGGCCAATCTATTTACTCCCGCAACCCTGTGTGTTGCTCATAAAAATCTAAATTTAAATTCAACTTCCAGGTAAGTCTCTAAAAATTCCAAAATAACATATTAGTAATATACTCCTTAGGATAACCTCAAATATGAATGAATATCTTCGATATACATTCTTGGAATTTGGTACATGGGTCAAGTTTTCAGAAAATGTACAATTCGCCTTCACCAATACTCTCAAATACCCCAAATTTCAGACGAAAATAAAATTCAAAATACAGTTCAACCTAATCAAACAGATTGCTAGATAATCAATAATATTAACGAAATTGCAGCCTAATTTAGCACAATTTACTAAATGTGTAGAGCTGCCAATTGTACATTTTCTGAAAATCTGACCCACATGTATTCATGCTGCTACCAGCGCTAAACCCCATCATATTTAATCGAAATCCATACCAGCATTCATTGAATCTGGATGGGTTATGTTAAGGCCATTTCTATTTTGGTGTTTGTTGTATGTTGTTGTAATGTCAACAGTCATGAATATTCACAATATCACCATGCCATGTGGTCGGCAACCATATTGCAAATGGCGGCCATCCCTCCCCTTGTGTATGTGCCAACCCTTGGGTGAATAATTCACTGTCACTATCCAGAAGGTAGAGACTTCAGCAGCAGAGCTCTGATGATCCTTTCTCCCTATTTATCAGGTGACATACTATCTGTCACTTTTTTTTTGTAAAAGGTTTTATTCCTGAGAATTTCACATAGTTACGGTACTTTTCAGCACAAGAAATCAAAAGTTACACATATTAAACATCATTTAAAGTAGAAATTCTGTTACTTTGTATATCTGTGTATATTTGGTATTGCCTTGATTCAAACAATCTGGTTGGTTATGTTGAAGTGAACTTTGGACCTGATTTATGTCTTAAATTTGTTTTTTTTGAGAGCATTGGTGAAGGTGAATTGTACATTTTCTAGTGCTTTCACTCAGTGATTAGAGAAGGCTTTCTTATAATGATGGAGACATGTATTGATTGAGCCCTGTAGCCAGCCACTGGTTGGAAGCATTTTAAGACAATATTTTAAGATTCTTAGCTTTGAAGTTTGTTTTTACCTAAGATCTGCGTCTGTTTAATCTTGGTGATAATCAAAACACGTCTTGGGGAAACACAGGTAAGTCCAAGTGAGGGACGAATAGATTTTAGTCTCCCTTTCTGCCTTTTTGGAAGATGCATGGAAAGCTATAAAACACTGGCAGATAACACAATTGACTTTATAACGCCCAGATGTAAGTTGTTCCAAGTTGTAAGTTGTAACCAATCTCACTCCCTCACTCCCTCTCAGCTCTCCCGCCCTTGATATAACCATATTAAACCTTGATATAACCTTCAATGTGTTGATAAGGGCGTAAAGCAACCAATCTCACTCACTCACTCTATGTATCAAACATACCAATCTCTCTATATTTCCATCTCTGCCTTTAGCGTCCCTGCGTGCGTCTATCATATCAGCCGGCCATTCTTTACCTTTCTAGGGCAGATTTTCAGAAAATGTACAATTGGCAGCTGTACACATTTAGTAAATTATGCTAAATTAGGCTGCAATCTGGTCAATACTAGGTAAATTCGAGTATATTCGGCATTGCAGTGATTCTAGCAATCTGTTAGGCTAGGTTGAACTATATTTTGAACTTTATTTTTGTCTGAAATGTGGGTTATTTGAGAGAATTGGTGAAGGTCAATTGTACATTTTCTGAAAATCTGTCCCATTTTATCTCCTGCTCCCGCCGCCGCTTTCCTAGTAAGATGCCAGCTTGGCTTCAGGCCAAGGAAAGAAGCCAAGGGGAAATTTGTTTATTTTCTTTTTCTTTTCACCTTGAATTGATTAGCGTGTGTATAATGGACAGGTAAATAGAGGGAGCCAGCAGGAAGGTCTGTCACCATGGTTACTTAGCCTTCCCGCCTTAAATACGGCCTATAGATCACTCTCTTAAAGCGGCAGTATTTATTTATTATTTTTTTCTCTAATTGAATGGGTTAAGCCCAGTAACCGAGTGGACAGGAGTGAGTTTTGGGTTTGCGTTTATTGGGTTCCGACGTTTCGGGCGGCATAAATTTGCCCTTTATCAAGATCAAGAATTTTCATTATTTTTTTGAAAGTTTTATTTCGTAGCCTAACTGCAAAATGCAGATAACACGTCGCTAACATTAAGCGTTTTTCAAGGTTAGCTGCTACCCTGCCAACACACAGCCGATTTCCCCCCCCCCCCCGATTGTCCCCCGACTTCCTAGGATTTCATTTCCAATCCTGGTTTATGTTATTTCAAAAACATAAACCAGGATTTGAAATGATGTCATAGGATTCATTGGGAGACCAAAATCGGGGGACAATTTTTTTTTTATTCATTTAAGGCCAATATAATATTCAATCGTCTGTGGGCAGGGTCTAACTATGAATATAAAGCAACTGTTATTATTTTAAGAAAGATGGGAACAGTTTGCTAAAAACTAACATATTATTAAAGTCTCTTCCCGATGTGCATTGGAAAATCCACCAGTGCATGCAAAAGTGCCACTGACCAGTCAGAAAAGTGCAATCCTCTCAAAAAAGCAGTATTGCACCTGGTTTTGCACCTGATGCAATGTGCATCATCAGATGCACTCCAAAAATGCGTATCAAATTTATGTATATAAATCAGGTATCAATGCACTAGCTACATGCAGTGGGATTAATGGATGTCAGTCAGTCTAGAGGAATTCATAGAGTTCAAAAATTATAGTATCTTTTATTCTGACTCAAAAATATAATTATATTTCATGAGGCAACATATGAAAACATTCATGGTGAATACAGCGTTTTTTCAATGTAACTGTTAAAGCTGTAAAGAATAAAATACCTATAAATTAAGCCTCTACCTAAAATTAATGTCCTGTTTATTTGTATGAATAATGATGAATGAATGAATAACTTTTGCAAAGTAATTCCCTCCCTCTCCCTCACATAGCAATAGCAATGAAAGTGCTTCACTGAGTGCATTATAACTGTGTCTTTTACACCTGGTCAGTAGCACATCGTTGGGAGCATCAGAACCACATTTATATGTAGGGTCCATGGAGCATAATTGTATTTATTTGACATGTATTCATCTGTATAACCTAAACATTCTTAACACTTCCTTCACAAATAATAGTTCAAACCAAACCCGCACCCACAACTACCATAACATTCTACAACACAATGAAGCTACAACAGGCCACAATACCTGCCACTGCTCACTCACCTGCATGGCATTCACACCTAATGTCGCACATATCTAACACTCCCCTCTCTGACACTCACACTCAGTCTCTGACACCAATTCATAGAAACCCCTCTCTACTAAAATAAATGATGTAATGCTACCTCCATATTATCCAAACATTACTTCCCAAATTCTTCCCCAGATTTAATCCATCCTTTTATAATTCCTACGAATTATTATGGTGCCCAGCTGTATATATTTGTACTACTAGAAGTATGATAAATATGATGTATTGTGATGTATTTTGGTGGCACATCCCATGCAGCAATGGGATACAAATATGCGTAACGATTACGCGCGGCGGTAACGCATGCCTACTACTAGTGAGATCACAATGATGCATATGGTTGAATTGCTTATTTTGTCAGCTTTCTGTAGATATAAAATATGTGCATGTTTATCAAGAAGTCTCCATGAAAAAAAATGTTCGCAATATTTCTTAATCACTATTCAAACACTGGTAAAGTAGTTAAACATAGCACTAATAGGGTGACTCCACTAGAAAAACGGCGCCGACACATTTTGTAGTTGCCCACTTATTTGTTGCAACAAATATCCATACAGTAACAGCAGTTTCCAGAGACTGATATTAGTGGGCAACAACAAAATTTGTGGCCATTTTTCCTCTAGTGGAGTCACCCTATTAGGATAACCTCAGCTAAGCATCAATACATTCATGGTTACACATGCTTGAAATCTAGTACCTGTATTCATAATACTAATAACGCAAAACAGGAAAATGAAAACATTCTGAGCAAGGAGTCATTTGCAAAAAAAACATTTGAAATTTACCTTTAGTGCGGCTTGTGTCTCATTTTTCTGTAACACCTCACATATCTATTATATAGATCATTATATTATAATAGATCATTATATTATCAAAATTACTCATATTCGTACTTTGACATTCATAATCTTGTTAATATATCAGTCCTGTGCCACAACCTACAAATAATAAATCAAACTAGGTTGAATGGTTGTCACTTTTAAATTGGGAATCCCGGATAGTTATCTTTTGCTTGCTAGAAAGGAAAAAATCCCAAATAATGATGTTTGATTGGTGTTTTTTAAACAATACAGTTCATGTTATTAATATTATATCAAAAATCGTACTGTATCATGTGACTATTACAGCATACTGTACTATATGTATATATGTGAAATACTGATAAATTATACCCATAAAAATGCCCTGTTTATTTTAAATGAATTTTATTATCAGTCAGTCAGTCAGTAGGGCGGGATCATTCTTTTTGTTTGGTCGCATAGCCTTATTTATACATAGAAAACAATTATATCAGATATGTTTGAAATAATGGGAATAGCCCTTGTCCTGTTTTTGATTACAAACATTGATATGTGGCAGACTCTTAAAATGCTATGCTTTTGCACTGACTAAAGCCTGAAGTTTATATCAGACTTATTATAATTTATTTGTTTGTAGCAAACCATTTGTTCCCTTATATTAATTAAGAATTGATCATAATACCACCAATCAATGCCACTTGTTCTGACTGGTGGCGGTACCTGGTGGCAGTACTGTTTTCACCAGGTGGCGACACTGGTAACTGGGTTGCATTTACAATTTCTTTTACAATAAAAGTGCCGCTAATACACTTGTGTGGCATTTATACCACCATAGATGTTCCACATCATGTACATATGAATGTTATAAGTGATATAATTCTATAGTTTATGTGCATTATATACGTGTGATGTATATTCATATACATGAGTATTGTGTTCAGGTGACCATAGGTGGCGTCACGCGCACGTCCACCGGTACCTGCCTCCATTCATTCATTCTCCACCTTGCTCTCTACTTGTCAACACGGAAATTTTTACCATGCCTTACTGTGCCGGCTGTAGCCGTACCCATGAGAGGCCGTGCGGCTCATCCGTTTGTATTTATTACAAGGCTGCACTTAAGAAGTGTAAGGAATTATCTGCTCCTGAAACTGAATTTGAGCTTCATTTGCCGGACGTTGACGTAGACGATAAGGAAGGTGGAGCTAATTACTCTAAGGGTGGCGTCCATTACCGGAACCCAGAGCCAAGCGCCGATATCAGTAAGCTTCTACAGTTGCACTCAGACCAGAAGGCCCAAATTGACTCTCTGATTTCTCAGCTACAAGTAGCTGTCAATCTTTCTCCTGTTGCTTCGGGCGGTGCCAGGCCGAAACTTTCTGCCCCGGATCCTACCACTGTCACCAGCACTGTCAAGCCTGCCCCGGATCCTACCACTATCACCAGCACTGTCACGCCGTCCACTCCTTCTGCCACCACCCCTCTGGTGAACCCGTTTGTCCAGTCGGCCGGTCAAGGCTTACCTCCGCTGGTCACCTCTGCCACCGCTTCTACCGCCTACGCTATACCTCCGGGCCAGCAAGCCTCCCTGGCTGCTGCGGTCTCTAGTGTTGCCATCGCCATAGATCCTGCTGCCGAGAAAAGGAATAAGGGTTTGTCTTTTCGTCCTGAATTTTACGTGCAACATTTAGACGCAGGGACCCCCTTGAAAAGCATTGATCATAACAAGCTTACTTATTACGACCTTATGTACGGTATGTGCCGTGTGTCCAAGCACATTCTTCAGCAGGGTGGAGATATAAACGCTTACCTGAACCATTTTGCATTCCTAACCCGTCATGCTTCTATGGGGAAGTTCGCCGATGATTGCTATGTCAAGTACGATCGACACGTTGTCGACGCGGTGGTGGATTCAGATATCCCCTCCTTCATGCCTGGTTATACTGTTGCTTCGGTGTTTGCTTTCCAACGTCAGGCCCCTCAGAAGTCCGCTGATGCTACCAATGCTAGGAAACCGCCCAGGAAGAATAGATCGAGGATTCCAGATGGTTTTCCTGAAGACCTTTGCTATCTGTTCAACTACAAGACCTGCGATGGTTGTAACAGAACCCATGCCTGCCGTGTGTGTAGGGAATCACACAAGGCCAGGGATTGCCCCAACAAGAAATCCCCGGGCTCCCCCCAGTGACGTCATGTCTCCACCCCAACTCTCGCGCTGGGCGTGGACTGTCATGGCGGCGGCGGTGTTGTTGTGGATGGACTTGCCCCTAAACAACTCAACGTTTCCTCGTCTCCTGTCGGCACTTCCACACTTACTTCTCTGCCTACTCCTGCATGTAACTTATGTGAGCTCGACATTGGTAATTATGACTGTCAGTTTACTGATTTGGCTGTTCTTCCGCCGTGTTCTCATACTTCGACTCGTCCTGGCTCCCCCTCACCTGCCACGAACCTTGCTATGCCCACTGATGATGGTTATTCCCAACCTGCGGACAACCTTTTGCATATCGTTGATGATTTTCACTGTAGTTTAGAACTTCTACCTTACTCTGATGGTGAACCTGATTACCTTGATGTATGCTGTTGTAGTGTTTATGATGCCGCTTGTGGCCCCGACACTCCTTTTCACGTTACTTCCCGTCACTTCGATTCTGTACTGGTTGATTATTGTATTGAAGATGCTTGTTTCAATGATGCTTGTATTGACCATGTATGTACCTCCCCTGTATCCGATGCTGCCTATGCCGATGATAATTTACTTGTTGATTATGATCTGTACCCGGCTCCCCTTGATGTTTCGCCTGCTGTATCGTATGACTCTTTTGCAGCTGTTCGACCTTACACTCCGGTAGATAATGAGATTTTGTTACCTGCTTTTTGTAATGTTGCTGACGACATTCACTATATTGACGGTGTGCCTACCCAATTACACCTCCTTGCATGGTTGTATGAGATTAAGGTTGAAAATGATGTCTGGCTTGCAAATTTTGTTGCTGACGGTGTAACATATGGTTTCAAAATACTAGACGATGGTGCTCAGATTGATCCTTACTACTGTGAAAATTATAATTCTGTTTTGTACGGCCCTGCCACTGCTTTTCTTGATACTCTTATTGTTGATGAGGTAGCCCGTGGTAAATATATCAAGGTTGATAAGCCCGCTTATTGCTGTCATGCCCTAGGTGCCGTCCCCAAACCGGATGGCTCCTACAGACCGATCACTGACTGTCGTCGTCCCCTCTTAACATCGGTCAATAACTACATGAGCAGTACTGCCTTGCCTTTTAGGTTTCACTCCATTGAACATGTGTTACCCTTTATGACACCTAATTGTTACATGGCTACAGTAGACATCACCGCGGCCTACAGGACTCTCCCTATTCACCCTTCACATAGGAAGTTTCAGGGCATCACCTGGTACGAGAACTCAATTCCCATCTACTTATTAGACACGCACCTCTGCTTCGGAATTCGTTCTGCGCCCTTCATCTTCTCCCAAGTCAGTAATTTCATTGTGAGATGCCTTGCTAGGAGGGGATGTCATGGTGTCATTAACTACCTGGACGACTTCTGGCTGTGTGCTAATTCTTTTGCGGCCTGCCAGCACAACCAATCTATCCTTATCCACCTTCTACACCAGCTAGGGTTTGGCGTGTCTTGGAAGAAGTGCTCCGCGCCATCCCAACGGTGTCTGTACTTAGGTATTATATTTGACTCCATACAGATGAATGTCTCACTCCCTGACAAGAAATTGACGTCCCTTATTGATGAATTGACCTTCTTTACCGGTAGGTCTCGTGCCACTCTTCTGCAGTTACAACGTCTGTGTGGTAAGGTCGCCCATGCCTCAAAGGTCGTCATTGGTGGTCGCACCTTTTCTCGCCGCCTTGTCAGGCTGTTGAGGAATCATGGCTTGTGCCCCAAGAAGCGAGTCCGTCTCAGCAAGCAGTTTCATCGGGACATCCAGTGGTGGATACATTTCTGCAAGGGTTTCAACGGTAGACGCTACTTCCATACTTCCCTAGCCCGTCCAGATGTGACAATATACGCTGACGCCTCTACCAATGGCTTTGGGGCCATTGGTGCAGATGATTGGATCGCTGGCTACTTTGGAGTTGATGCTGTCCCTGCCTATGCCTCGGCCTTGCTCCAGTCCCACAATCACTGGTTCAACTTCCCTGTTGGCCAGTTCCCCTCATCTGACCTGAACATTAACCTCCTAGAATTAATACCTATCTGGCTGATGCTTCGGCGACACTCCCACCTTCATGATGATGGTTGTATTATGTGCTACTCCGATAACACTCAAGTTGTTTCAATGCTTCTGAAGGGGGTCAGCTGCAACGACTCCTGCGTTGCTATTTTAAGAGACATTTTCTGGATTACTTCCAGACATAACATTAGGCTTTGTGCCTCCCACGTTAGGGGCGTAGACAATATCTTACCAGACCTGCTTTCCCGTATTGCCACCACTAATTCTCTGCTAAGCCTACCCTCTTCTTTATGCTGTGCTTCCAGATTTTCTCCGGGACCTTGATGTGGAGGTGTCTAACGTCGTCTCGCATGCTTGGGCCTCCTCCACCCAGAAGAATCGTGCTTGTCAATGGAAAGCCTTCTTCTCATTTTGTGCACGCCTTGGCCTTACTCCGCTGCCGGCCGACCCATCCACTATATGCAGGTTCCTGGTCTTCAAGTCGCGCTCCTGTGTCTTCTCGACTGTTAACAACTACCTATCTTCACTTATTATGTTGCACAAGTATTATGGTCATGATGTTAAGTTCCGCGACTACTTCCTGGTACAGATGACACTTAAAGGCATCAAGAGGCTACTGGGTGACACTACTATTCCTATGGAGCCCCTGACTATCAGTGAGCTGAAGTTTGCTTTTTCTGAGCTGCATAATGACTGCTATCATAACACCATGTGGCTAGTCTCCATCTTCTGCTTCAGAACGCTCCTGCGGAAGTCCAATGTTGTACCCTCTCCAGACGCTGTCGACGACCATGTCCTCCGTCGCCGGGACGTCACCTTTGATGAGAATGGACTTACTATTCGCATCGTGTCCTCCAAGACCATCCAGTTCAGGCAAAGGGAACTGTCTATCCCTGTCTGCTACACATCTAATCCTAACTTCTGTGTTGTTACCTTGTTGAAGAGCCACTTTTCTACGTTTCCAGCCTCCCCTGACTCATACCTCTTTTACAAGTCTTCTTCTAATGGTGCGGTTCCAGTCTGTTATGCAGACTTGCTCAACTTCGTCAAATGGATTGCCAGGGTAAATGGAAAAGACCCTGCTCTTACTGGCACTCACTCTCTACGTAGAGGCGGCGCCTCGTACCTCTATGGCCTCGGTATACCCTTACAGGACATTAGGAACTTGGGTGACTGGCGCAGCTGGGCAGTACTTCTTTACCTTGCTACTCCCCCTGATCGCAAACTAAACCTTGAAAAAACCGTGGCTGCCTCATTTTCTGTTTGAATTTATTTTTGGGTATTTGGCGGACAAGAATGTCCGTCACACATGTTCCAACATTCTCTCTCTCTCTCCATTCATTTGATTAACAATGTGTGATGTATATTCATATACATGAGTATTGTGTTCAGGTGACCATAGGTGGCGTCACGCGCACGTCCACCGGTACCTGCCTCCATTCATTCATTCTCCACCTTGCTCTCTACTTGTCAACACGGAAATTTTTTTGTTTTTCTTAATAAAAGGGGCGGACAAGAATGTCCGTCACACATGTTCCAACATTCTCTCTCTCTCTCCATTCATTTGATTAACAATCTGTTTGATATTGAAAAATGCTATAATCAAAACACCCTAATGATTGTACATATAAATTGTGCCTAGTGGCTTGGGAGAGGCAGAACCAACAAACAACTGGAACACACCAAATGAGTGCTGCTAAGCAGTCAGGCTCACACAGAGGATGGTCAAGTTGATGAAAATAAAATGATACATATAAAGAGAGGGCAAGACATGCACTGTCCAACTCTCTCAAAAATATTTTGGGAATATTGATAACATTCAAATTTTCTGTGAGCAAAAATACCCATCTGCAACAGCACAATGAAACCGCCTCACTGAGTGCCTCATAAGTGCGTTTTTGAACCTGGCCAAAAGTGCATTATTGAGAGCATCAGAAGAGCATTAGCTACCCTGGCCAATAGTGCATCGTTGAGAGCATCAAAAGTGCATTTATAAATCGGGTCAATAGAGCATTGTAAAATCAAGTTTGAGCCTCATAAACGTTTACGTTTTCCACTAGTAAAGCACCTGGTCAGGATCAGGTCAGAAGTTCCAGGTCAAAACTAGGTCAGAAATGCAATCATGCACATCGGGTTTTGCCCGGAGAATCGTCATGCGTGTACATGATTGCATCATTCTAATTAACTCTTGATTTTAAATACTGACTTTATCATAATGTGATGTGTTACAACAAAATGAGTCACACAAATTGTCTTTTGGATATCACCATATCACAATAAGCATTTCTATATTTTAAATTAGATATTTTTATTTTTGAAAAACAAGTTTGCAATATTTCTGGGTAGGCATTTACTAGTAAATAGCTAAATATACCCAATAGGATGACCTTATAAATGCATGGATATATTTAATACGGTCTTGTAATTTGGTAAATGTATACCTTAAACGGTACACACCCTTAGATGAAAATGGAGTAGGGTCAGATTTTCAGAAAATGCACAATCTATAGTTCTAGACATCTCTCAAATTCTGTTAAATTAGAGTGAAAAATGATAAGTACTAGGTATATCTGAATGGAATCTGTATTGTATTCATTCAATAAATCTGTCTGGCTATTGAACTGTCATTTGAACCTGATTTTTGCCTTAAGTTTAGGTTATTTGAGAGGATTGGTGAAGGCCAATTGTACATTTTCTGGCGATTTCACCCATATCTAGATATAATAGCCTCCTAATCTTGTTATTTGGTAAATGTATTCATAAGACCTTAAACGATAACCCTAAGATGAAATGGAGTGCTCGTGTTTGGCTTTGGTTGGTGTGACATATAGGGTAGTCCTGGTAGACCAGATAGTAAGAGCACCAGGGTGACATAGAGGTTGTGGGTTTGATTCCCGTCGATGTCAAGCCTGTATTTTCATGTTCACTCTGGTAGTATACTACCTCCAGGGTGCTGGAAGACAGCTGGAGGGCCAGCTCTTCAGAAAATGTACAGTTGGTAGCTATACACATTTAGTAAATTCTGCTAAATTAGGCTGCAATCTGGTCAATACTAGGTAAATTTGAGTATATTCGGCATTGCATTGATTCTAGCAATCGGTTTGGTTAGATTAAACTGTAAAGTAATTTTTGTCTTAAATTTGCGTTATTTGATAGGATTGGTGAAGACGAATTGTACATTTTCTGGCAAGTTTCACCCTGGAAGAACTGCTCCAGAAAGAACCATATAAAAGATGGTTCAATAAGCGTGGGAAAGGCGGAAGATGCCAATTGGGCAATGTGCCAGGACAACAATCTTGGGGGTCAGGTTACCAGAAAATGTACAATTGGCAGCTCTACACATTTATGAAATTCTGCTAAATTAAGCTAAACAATGCTAAATACCGGGTATATCTGAGTATATTTGGCATCGATTTGATTCAAAGGATGTGTTTGGTTATGTTGAATTGTGTTTTGAGTCTCATTTTTGTATTTAATTCGGGTTATTTGAGAGGGTTTCTGAAGGTGAATTGTGCATTTTCTGGAAATTTCACCCTTGGAGGGAGGTGGGCTATATATAAGTGGTAGGATAGGTTTAATCCGACAGTTGCCTTGTGTGTTTATGTTTTATCTATTTCTTAGTAGTATACGTTTGCCAGGTGCCTGACAACGGAGATACCAAGAATATGTGATGTGTTACAGGAAAATAAGTCACAAGTCGCAAAATTGATATTTATCAAAGTGATTTATTTTACAAGATCTCTTTATTGGAATGTTCTGATTTGTTGAGGTCTTAGCACTGTTAGCATATGAATCCATGTACCAAATTGCTCTAAATATATCATTGCGTTTTGAAGATCATCCTATGGAGTATATATTTAGTTATTGTACTGGTAATTGCAAACTATAATTGCAAATATATTGCAAACTTTCTTTTCATAAATAAAAATATCGAAGTTAAGGTCATCCTATAGAGGAAATTGTGTTACTTTACTACTAACTATCCACCAAGAAATATTGCAATTTTTTTCTCAAAAATAAAAATACCAAACTTGAAATATAGAAATACTTATTAGATGTCCTACTGTTTACCATAATTACAATCGGCTTGATCTCATCGTTTTAAATATTATGATGATATCTCAAAACAATTGTTTGTTTGTGACTTGAGACTCATTTTCCTGGAACAAAACCCATGAGGAGGCCCCCCGAGGCTTGGTATGAGAAGACGGGAGTAACTAGGTAGGGAGGAGTGGGAAGGAAGTGTAATAAGATCTCTGCCAGACAAGAGATATCCCGGAAGCTTGCTATTGAATATTGCACTAGTTATCGACCATCCTGACCCATTTATTGCCTCTTGTTTCCATGCACAATATTCTCTTGCTCACTGCCCCCTCGCCCTGCCCCACCCCCTCGCCCCACCTCCTCGCCCCGCCCCCTCGCCCCAAATTTTCAAGTGCTTTTTTTTCATTTTTATGACCAGCAACACTTCAAGAATCAAATACCAAAGTTTTAGAAAAATGACGTTTATTCTCATTTTCCAATAGATAGAACCGTTGACATTTAAATGGGTAAAAATTCCAGAAAATGCACAATTCACATTTAGAAACCCTCCCAAATAACCCGAATTTAATACAAAAATGAGACTCGAAACACAATTCAACATAACCAAACACATCCTTTGAATCAACTCAATACCAAATATACTCAGATATAGCTGGTATTATTCTTTTTTCAGTCGAATTAAGCAGAATTTACTTAATGCGTAGAGCTGATGATTGCACATTTTCTAGTGACCTGACCCAAGTATGTGTATCCTCTCTTGTATCCTCTTCTTTTATTAAATACAAAAATTCAGGTAGCGCCTGCTGATAGTTAAAGCAATATTTTCTAATCATTTTTAATCACATTTTGGTTTTAAAAAAGTGGGTGAAAATTGGGGGACTTGACTTCAAACCTTTGCTATGCCTGAGTTGCTGATTTCGATCAAGCAAAATAAACATTGTATTATGCTGTCTCTGTTCCATGTGGAGCAGCCATGGTTTGCTTAGACAGAAGGAAGAGCTGGTTATACTGGCCCTGTTTCCCCATGGTTGATTGCAAAGAGTTGCTCGTGAGTCATAGAGTTGGCAGGTGCTTCTCATAAATAGAAGCCAAAAATCCTCCACTCTTCCCTCTTCTTAAAGGGATCTGATTTGCCCGTGTCAACTATTTATTAGACAGACTATATGTGGTGTAAGAGAGCACGACCAGAGACAAGACAACAAAGCAGCAGTCATGCAAGGTCAAGGTCACCTGCACCAGTCATTCACACCACTGCCCTCTGGCGGCAGCAGCTGCCACTGCCTGTGTCGGTTTCACTACCAGGGTCAGCCTTGTAGAGTTGTAAACAACACTGGAGCTGGTTATTTGCTTATAACCATGTTCCACAGCCATCTAACCAATAGTAAGGCCTTTTATTTCCTTTTAAAGCTGCACTCCCTGTTAACCTTGGTGAAAAACAAAATACACTATGTTCCAGTTAACCTGAACTGAGGGGAAATCAGAAAAAGTGCAGGTTAACCGAAAATTCAGCTATAAAGAGAACAGATAAATAAAGTTGGGAAGTCTGAAAATAAGAAGACATGACAGTTGCATTAGACGATGGGCATATTGCTATTTTTTCATAGCACTGGTCTTTATTCCATTTATGACTGTGACAATTATAAGTATTGATCATGTTTGCATTACAGTTTGGAATACAAAAATATGTTATCCAATGGCCTTAGTCATGAATGAATTTGCATAATCTGAATTAGATGTTTTTACTCCACCGCATGCATTTGATGGAGGTTTTTTGTTCATTTTTTCGCTGTACCAGTAGAATAACTTTCTAAATATTGATTATATTGATTTTATTCATATTTCAATGGATTCTCCATGCCTCAAACCACAGGAAAATAAATGTATTCACACTTGATTGTATGTTAGTTTTACCCCAAGTTATGGGGTTTCAAAGCTTTAGGGCGGCCATATTTTTTTTCAATTTTGGGCGAGTTCCCCCACCTAGATTTTCCGGGACTTTTAGTATGTTAATACGGGGCACTCATACAACCCAAAACCGTTGAGAAACCTTCTATTGCAATTTGTCCTAGGTCCCCGATCTCCTGGACTACTAGTAGTGACATAGCGAATGATTTTACATCAACGTGAGCCAGAGCAGGGGTATAGAGAAAGATTATTTTCAACTATTTAATAGAAAAGCTAACTTACTGCTGACATGATTTAAAATATTAGCATAATATAATCCCAGTTAGATTTTAACAGGAACATATTATTGTAGATGCTGCAATGCTGTATCCTACCACCAACAATGTCAATACCCCCCCCCCCCCCCTCCCATCCTGCAGCATCTGTATTTATTATATAACAGAGATGAAAATCTACAGTATTTCTACTATTTTGAAAACGTACCAAAATTGTATAATTTTTCCGAAATCCCATCATTACTAAGCTCAAATTTTCGAAACCTAAATTGTCATGAACTCACAACAAAATTTGATTTACCAAATTACGTCAACAATTTAAACAAATAAAACAACCAAAAATCACTTGGGTGTGGGGATTCATACTGGAATCACCCTATGAGTGCTTTCCCCTTAATTGCCAGAAATCTTTCAGTATTTTTGCGATGTCCCCGCTTTTTCTTTGTAATAATTATTTTATTGACAGAATTTTCGCAAAGTGATATATCTCATTCGTCATTCAAAATGGTAAATACTTATCTAAAGACTTTAACATTAATAGTCATACTTAGTCATTCAGATAACATTAATCGATGATTATATCCAGCGAGAGTTACTTTTAATAAACACATCATAATTACGGGTATCCTCATCGCTACAGTACTCAATAAATAGTTGTAAAAGCTACTCACAGGGGGCAGGTGTGTGCGTACAAGATAGATAGTCCGTGCACTGCTTGGCACGTGGCTCCACCTAGCCATTATGAGGGACACTACTAGGGTGTGCTGGCGCCAAGCCCTGTGTCGCACAGATGTGGATCTTGTTTGAATCTGTTCTTCTGATCAATTAATCTCATCAATATCATGCAATATTATGTATAATTATAGAGATATATGCTGGCTACTGTGTGTATATTTCGATTAGTCCTCATATGGGTCAGATTTTCAGAAAATGTACAATTGGCAGCTCTACACATTTAGGAAATTCTCCAAAATTAGGCTGAAAAATGAAGAATACCGGGTATGTCTGAGTATATTTGGTATCACATTGATGTATAGTATCAGTTCTGTTATGTTAAACTGCATTTTGAAGCTCATTTCTGTCTAAAATGTGGGTTATTTGAGAGGATTGGTGAAGGCGAATTGTACATGTTCTGAAAATCTGACCCATAAACATTTTTTTTATACAATCCTTTTTATTCAAAATACCAGCCATCGGAGCTTTTACAATGCTAAACATTCATATGCAGTAGGTATTCAACGTATAGAAAATAGAGAAACATGGCGCTGGAGTCCATACATGTATAATAAGAGGGATAACCTAGTCTAAACTCTCGTTAGTGATATCAAAATATATGTTTATTATAATTTATATCATGTTTATTATGTTAATTATACATTTTCAGACGACCTGACCCTAATACAAATATTTTATTTTTTTTTAAATATTTTTATTGGCCTAGACAAATTAACAGATAATATATTGTAGTGATGAAAAAATACGCATAGCTGTCAACGCAGCTATATCTCATGCGTCGCCCTTACATTGATGAGCTATAAATAAGGATCTCCAATCGATGGTACCCATTGAGTCCAACATTTCATACATTGTGAACTCCTATAAACAAGTCGGTTCGTACGTTTGATTACAAATATAGGCAAATTATAAATATATATTGAGACAATTCCAATACTCTAAATACATGTGCAAATATTAGATCATTACATGATGACAAATCCAGAAAAATATCACACCAGTATTTTAGCTCACACATTATTCATATCTTATTTTTTGGGGTATAACTATAAAAAAAAGGGATGTGTTAAAGTGTTAACATTAATTACTATAGTGGTACACATACAGTCCATCATGCACGGTGATATACGTACTTACTTTAAGTAATATATGGGTCAGATTTTCAGAAAATGTACAATTCAACTTCGCTAATCTTCTCAAATAACTCAAATTTCAGACGAAAATAAAGTTCAAAATACAGTTCAACCTAACCACATTGCTAGAATCAATGCAAAGCCAAATATACTCGAATTTACCTAGTATTGACCAAATTGCAGCCTAATTTAGCAGAATTTACTAAATGTGTAGAGCTGCCAATTGTACATTTTCTGAAAATCTGACCCACATACATGGTGATATACGTACTTACTTTAAGTAATATACCAGTTTAATTCTAATTTATTGTATACATTAATCATGGGATAAATTCCGACGATTAAATGTTATGTAAAACGTACCACTTTGCATGACTGATAGCATGCTAGGAAAGTGGGGTAAACATGCTCGATTTAATTATCCCTGCCTAATAATTAATTGTGTCATCTTAATTGGTTTATACCAGAGCTTGTATATATGGGTCAGATTTTCAGAAAATGTACAATTCGTCTTCACCAATCCTCTCAAATAACTCGCATTTAAGACAGAAATGAGCTTCAAAATGCAGTTTAACATAACAGAACTGATACTTACTATACATTAATGCGACACCAAATATACTCAGATATACTCAGTATTCATCATTTTTCAGCCTAATTTAGCAAAATTTCCTAAATGTGTACAGCTGCCAATTGTGCATTTTCTGAAAATCTGACCCATATAGGCCCAGCAAACATGCATAATACGATTTTGCAATTAGAAAAAAAGGGGCTTAAATTGACAATGATGTCCGTTTCCTACTTGCTGCTAAAAAAACTTTCTTTAAATCTTTAAATCTTTAAATAATATTTTGA
Organism: Sthenelais limicola; assembly: GCA_942159475.1. NCBI lineage: Eukaryota > Metazoa > Annelida > Polychaeta > Phyllodocida > Sigalionidae > Sthenelais > Sthenelais limicola. The sequence goes on along the minus strand of OW804094.1, from coordinate 10,216,702 downwards.
AATACATTAGAAACAATCATGTCTCCATTTCTGGCCCTGTGGATTGTGGTGGTCGCCATCTCTGTTGCTAATCAGGATGCTGCCCTTATTTCTCTGACTTTACTTTCCATCAATCTTTCTTGGTGGATCAGATTTTCAGAAAATGCACAATCTACAGTTCTACACATCCCTCAAATCCTGCTAAATTAGAGTGAAAAATTGTATCTATTTATTATAATAGTTTATTTTGAATAGTATTCATTCAATACATCTGTCTGGTTGTGTTGAACTGTATTTTGAACCTAATTTTCTTCTTAAATTTGAGTTATTTGAGAGGATTGGTGAAGGTCAATAATTATTGTACATTTTCTGAAAATCTGACCCTGATGTCACAGGTTGTTCTAAGGACTCTTTTCTCGGCACATGCCCCAAATAAAAGAATTTTGTTTGCTGTTTTTTACTTTGTTTAATTAGTTTGCACTTGAAATTAGAAGGTAAAATATTAGACATTATAGGTCAGCACATAAACTCTGCAGTAATGGCCCAATTGAAGGAGCGGTAGTAAAAGAACTGTGAAAACTTCTAAAATATATTCAGTCTAAGGTCAAAGTTGAAAGAGTCCCTTCAAACTGAGGGAAAGCCTCTCGCTCCAAACTCCAAAATGCCATTATAATCCCATTAGGACCACAAAATGTCATTATAATCCCATTAGGACGCCTACTCTTGGGCTAGAAAACATTAGCGCAGTAGACGTCCAATCACTGACATACCATTCTTATCTGATCTGAGAGGCTTTGAGCCTAGACTGTATTTACTTCCCTAACCATAAACATTCTAAAACCATCCTGCATACGTTCAGGAGATCAAATGAAGAGTGAGTGGGTGAGTAATGGTTGCTTAATGCCATGACGACATCCATGTGGAGTCATATTCATGGCAATGAGAGTTAGTGAGATGGATCAAATGAAGAAAACTCGAGTATAACTAACAATTAGTAAAAAAAAAACCCCCAGATTGGTTGCTACAACAACCCCACATATAAATCATTTGTGAACTACGCACTATGCGTAACTCACTCTAGATATTTGGTACGTTGTTTTCAGAGCAATACATGTATATATAACACTATATATAATACACTGAGATCCTCATATAATAATATTAATCCTCCTGCTTTATTCCCTGTGGCGACGTGCCAGGCTCAGCCACATGCGTTTATTAAAGTGTAATTAATCTCTCACCACGAGCTGAACATTAACAAACCCTAGTTAGCTGAACCCTAAATAAGGGGTATAATTACAGTAAAGGGTTTAATTAGCCTGGATGGGTCGCGCTGATTACCAACCGGTGTATTTGCCTCCCAGAAAGACATGATTTATGTCAGAAGATTCATTTAAGGTTCCCCACTTAATTAATTAATTCCCCACTTAATTAGCATGTGGGTCAGATTTTCGGAAAATGTCCAATTGGCAGATCTACAAATTTGGTTACTTCTGTTAAATTAGACAGAAAAATTGTAGATAATTTGTATATCAGAGTATCTTTGGTATTGTGTTGATTAAAAATATCACTTTCATTGTGTTAAACTGCATTTTGAACGTCACTTTTCAGTTGAATTTGGGTTCTTTGAGAGGATTGGTGAAGGTGAATTGTACATTTTCTGAAAATCTGAGCCATGTCTAGGAAAGTTATCCTAAATGTTAAATGCATCAAAAGCTACAGGGACATACATATGGCTCATATCGTCCAAAAATTACAATTGGCAGCTCGACACATAATTTAGTAATTCTGCTAAATATGGCTGAGAAATGACCAGGTATATCTGAGTATATTTCGCATTGCCTTGATACAGACAATCTGTTGGGTTATGTTAAACTGTGATTTGAATCCTATTTTTATCCTTAACAAAAAAAAAGCTAATAAAAGCAGGAAAACAGGTTTTCCTAACCCGGAACTGTCAAAAAGCACATTTCCCTTGTTTAAAACAGCTATTGTCATGAATAGACATTTTTTTTTTAGTTCCTGGGAGGTGATTTCCTAAAAAGAATTATAAAAAAACAAATTACCATCCTCCTGCCTAGTTTTCAGCTAATCATGTGGTACTACACAATATATCATTATCTTGGAAAGTAAAGAATATTTACAACTTACCAGAACTTTATTCTGTATTATAAGATTTTAAAGTTAGTCAATTTTATATTCAAAATACTTTCATCAATTTTTTATTTAATCAGTCAGGGATTAGAACAGTACCGTACACAATCTTAATAAAATAAAATAGGGGGGGGGGGGGGGACAAAACATTCCTTCAGGAAGAATTAGCACTAGTTTTAACAATCATACAATATCATGAACAAAAATGTCTCTACCTGGTGCAATACCTTAGAGGGGAAAAAATGAAAAAAGCAATCATACAATATGAGGGTCAGGTCATCTGAAAATGTACAATTCCACTTCACCAATCCTCTCAAATAAACCATATTCAAGACAAAAATAAGGTTCAAAATACAGTTCAACACAACCAAACAGGTTTTTCGAGTCAAGGCAATACCAAATATACTCGGATTTATCTAGTGATTATCATTTTCCAGTCTAATTTAGCAGAATTTACTAAATGTATAGAGCAACCTATTTTACATTATCTGGCGATCTGACCCATGAGTTAGTACAGATGGGTAATCTAGCGGTAAACGGGACAAAAGGAGTGTATTTGATCTGGTTTATTTATTACACAATATGAATTCATTCGGACAAAGATATGCCAAGGTTCTTACACGTGGGTCATATTTTCAGAAAATGTACAATCGGCAGCTGTACACATTGAGTAAATTCTGCTAAATTAGGCTGCAATTTGGCCAATACAAGGTAAATTCAAGCATATTTGGCATTGCATTGATTCTAGCAATCTGTTTGGTTAGGTTGAACTGTATTTTGAACTTTATTTTCCTCTGAAATTCGGGTTATTTGAGTGGATTGGTGAAGGTGAATTGTACATTTTCTGAAAATATGACCCATTTATTACACAATATGAATTCATTCGTACAAAGATATGCCCAGGTTCTTACACATAATCATTTGTTATACAATTATGTCCCGCTTCCACATATGCCAACAATACTCACAAATGTTTTGACATCTTGGCACTAACCTTCACCTTATTCCGGATCCAACTAGATCCAGGCAGATCCCACTTGATTGCCAAAGACTACTTGTTTATGTCCACAATTATTTCATAGTGATAAAAATCACGAAACAAAAATTGTGATAAGTCCCAATTAAATTTAGATTTCATTTGTTAAAAATATATCTGTTATTATTATACACGCATTGCTCTGAAAACAACGTATCTAGAGTGATTTACGCATAGTGCGTATTTCACTAGTGATTTACATGGGGCTGTCATGGCAACCAATCTGTTTTTCTTACAAGATTACGGTAAAATTCAAATTTATGACTCAATTTTTTTCTATTTTCATGATTTAAAGCGCGTATAATAAATCTGTTAACTAACTCGTTGGTTTCAGTTGCTTAGAATATTGCACTCGTTGCTACGCAACTCGTGCAATATTCATGCTCCTCCAACCAACTCGTTAGTTAACCTGTTATTACTAGACAGGTGCATGTGTAAAGTGAATAATCATTCAATGCTAGCTTTTGACCTTGCCTTAAGCCTGGGCTCCACTGCCACGTTACTTCTCAGTAAATCGCTGATGTATTGTTTGGTCATAAATAAATTTGCAGCATTAAGAAGTTTTACACATACAACAGTTTTTCAACATGTTCTATGTAATAGTATGAAAGGAAACATTTACAATGTGTATTGTATGAGCTGCAATGTTTACATTCGAAAACTTCATGATAATTATGTAGCTTGCAGTACCAAAGAAGTGATAAGTCATGACTGAAAAATTAGATGGAATGCGCCGAGTGGTTGTTCTGAAACAGCGTATCAGACACACAAGGAGCGTAAATGTGTGTATCATCATGAGTGATTTTCAGAACAGTCACAAGTTATAATTCCATTTTTATATCAAAACTACCTTTTTTAAATGGAGAAATTACCTTGTGCAATTGTTTACAAATATTTGTTTTCTCGATATCATAATTATCCCTCGGTGAGACCTAACATTACCTGAATCGTTCATTATAGTCATTCCCTGATACGTCAAATAAAGGGTTGGTGACATTGTTAGTCACCGAACCTCCGTCGATATATGTGCAGCTTGGGGGAAATCATGATTGATAAGTAAATGATCAAAACACTTCAAGAATCATATGTGATATGTTTCAGGAAAATGAGTCATAAGTCGCAAAAAATAGATTTTGAGATACTATCATATTTGAAAAGATGAGATCAAGCCGATTCCAATGATAGTAAAAAGTCTAATAATCTAATTAATCTAATAAGTATTTCTCGATTTTAAGTTTGATATTTTCGTTTTTGAAAAAAAAAGTTTCCAATATTTTTGGGGGTCAATAAACAGTAAAGTAACTAAATGTTATCCATATGAGGACCTTTAAAACGAAAGGATATATTACATAGATTGTCCTGAAATTTGATACATTAATTGATATAGCTATAAGTAATAAACTCCTCAAAAATCAGAACATTCCAATTATGTGAAAAAAACACTTTGTAAAATATCAATTTTGCGACTTATGACTCATTTTCCTGAAACACATCACATATTCAAGAAACTGTCATGATTGAACCAGGGATGAAATCCCATTATAGAACCCCCGATGTGCCTCTGGTGGGCAGGAGAGTAGGAGGATTAAGTTTTAATAGAAGAATGAATGAACTGAAAATCTTAGATAAATGAGTAAAGCCAATATCAACAATAACAAGTCTCTACCTGCAGGTAATTAGATGATTCAGTCTAGGCTCAGAGTTGAGAGAGTCCCTTCAAACTGAGGGAAAGCCTCTCACTCCAAACAGCAAAATGTCATTAGAATCACATTAGGATCGCAAAATACCATTACAAGCTCATTAGGATGCCTACCCCTGGGTCAGAAAATAAATTAGCGCAGTAGGCGTCCAATCACTAACATTCCATTATTATCTGATCTGAGAGGTTTGGGCCTAGACTGAATGTAACTTCTGTACCAACAAGTTCACTAGCAGATATAGTTTATGACAGGATAATTAAACAACAGTGATTTCTCTCTGATGTTGATGTGGAAGAAGGAATACCATTAGCCCCTGTTAAAACATCCTCATAAAAAAACAGCTGGACCATGGGTCGGCTCGCCTCCCTCGACCGATTTGGGGGAAAGTTCCTCCTGTTTTAGCTTTAATTCTCTGTATTTCTTTTACCACATATCATAAAGAGATCGGGTAGCCGACGTTTAATGACACTTAAATCACCAAACCATATAGCCTTTCCCCCCTTCCCTCTTCCTCCTTCCCCCTTCCCTGTTAAGGAATCGGGCGCCAAACTATAATTGAATCTGATACTAAAGCGAAGATTTGAATTCACAATAACATATTATTGCCCTAATTGATCTGTGACGGAGTCCTGATGTTTGGCGACAATAGGGGAGGTGCATGTACGCCATCTTAAATCGGTATTCGCATGGAATTATGGGGGTTGTGTGTTCGAGTAAAAGCTAGCGCTACGGAAGAGAAAGATATTGGGGAAAATACTTTGACTCCCCTTGCTGAAAATGTGGCTAAATATTTGTATGTCACATTTGAATTAAATCCATCACAGCATACACTGTAATAGACATGCGCAGTGGGCCATGCAAACTGCCCTATTCGTAACTAGACACCAATCAGCGAGATAAGATCTTGCTCTGTCCAAGTAGCGTAGACAACAATTAAAACTAATTAAATTTTCATAGGCAATCCTTAATACAGGGCTAAAACGTCTTTAGTCAAAAGAAATCAATTATTTGTGATGGGTTTCAGGAAAATGAGTCACAAGTCGCAAAAATGATATTTTCAAAGTGATATATTTAAAAGATCGCTTTATTGGAATGTTCTGATTCTTGGAGGGTTTAGCACTGTTAGTCATATGAATCCAAATTGCAGGACATTGTACTGAATATATCCTTGCGTTTTGGAGGTCATCCTATATGAGTCAGATTTTCAGAAAATGTACAATTGGCACATTTCGGAAATTCTGCTAAATTAGGCTGACAAATGAAGAATACCGGGTATATCTGAGTATATGTTGTATCGCATTGATTTAAAGTATCCGTTCTGTTATGTTAAACTGCATTTTGAACCTGATTTCTGGCTTAAATTTGAGTTATTTGAGAGGATTGGTGAAGGCGAATTGTACATTTTCTAAAAATCTGACCCATATACGGAGTATATTTAGTTATTGTACTGGTTTGTAATTCAACAACAACTTATTAGTTGTCCTACTGTTCACTATCATTGGAATCAGCTTGATCTCATCTATCTTCAAATATGGTGATATCTCAAAATCAATTTTTTACGACTTGTGACTCATTTTCCTGCAACACATCACACATATATTGCTCCCGCAGGACCAATCAAAGCCCAGACAGGCCTGGGTATTTTACTGAAAGCAGTTAGCTATTGTAAACTATTCGACATGGTTATATGAATGTAACCACGCACCGACCAGCTGTTATATATAACGTACAACTTGTGCGCTGTACGTGGTACTGCAAACCTATATTTGGGCGAGATTTTCAGAAAATGTACAATTGGCAGCTGTACACATTTAGTAAATTCTGCCAAATTAGGCTGCAATTTGGCCAATACTAGGTAAATCTGTGTATATTCGGCATTGCATTGATTCTAGCAATCTGTTTGGTTAGGTTGAACTGTATTTTGAACTTTATTTTCGTCTGAAATTTGGGTTATTTGAGAGGATGGGTGAAGGTGAATTGTAAATTTTCTGAAAATCTGACCCATTTGTAAGCTGAGAGAATACATTATCTGTGCTACTATATCGTGTATAAAACATGCCTATATTTAAGGGGATAACTAGTTGCTAGGTGCTCTATTGAATTCCAAAAAGAGATTTTTTTTTAAATTTGAGAACAACTAAAAGATAAATATACTTATTATTTAGATAAATATATTTAAAAACCTGATCTTCAATTCCCATGCGAAGCCTCATTAAGGCGCGAAATGTGGCGCGAAATCCGAACGATGTCGGAAGTTCATTCATACGAGCTCCACTAAAACCAGGCAATATATGGTGATCGCTAATACAGAAACTATTTCTACACGGATTACGTCGATATAACAGCCCAAGGACTTATGCTAATCACTTTTTAGGTAAATTTACGTGCGATTTATCCTAAAACTCAAAGTGTTGTACTTGCATGAGCGATATTGGGTTGATAGTACACATCCGCGCCATTGTTTGTGTTTGAACACTCACTGTCACAGTGAAGCATACATCTGTCAGACTGTCAGTGTGGTAAAATCCTGTGTCACGATGGCTGATTCTCCTCCTGAAGATGGTAGTAGAAAGAGATCTGCCACATCGCCTCTTGTAGACGACAATGCTGCTAAAACCAGAGTTGCTGTAGGGTCTCATTGCGAGTGTAACGTTTTCTTGAAAGAGATAGCAGTGCAGGGAAACGTCTGGGACAACGACTTGAGGAAATTATTCTCAGCCGCAAACGCCTCTGAGGAATCTCGCGTCGAGAGGCAAAAGGTAATTGACAGTATAATCTCTGAAAATAAAAATGACAAACGTCAGATAGCCACACTCATTGAAAAGTTGGACAAATATTCTAAGAAGCAAGATGTTCTTGAAACTGAAATAGCAAAATTAAAAGTGTCTACCGAGACAAAGTTTGAATTAGTGGAAAAAAATATTGAAGCTACCGAACGTCAGACACAATATAACAAGACGTCTCTACTATCGCAGAAGCAGGAAATAGACGTAGTAAAGCAACAGTCAAGAGAGTTGTACCTAGTGATCCAGCATGTGCACGAGGATAAGGATATTTCTGCTTATGACTTAGCTAAAGCCCTTATCGCCACTCTTCTAGACACAAATGAGGATCTAGTCGATATTGCTTACCGCGAAACAAGAAGTGGAGGAGGCCATGCACCTAGACCCTTAGTAATCAGGCTCTATAGTAAAAGAGCGCGTGATTATATTATAGGGCTGAAAACACCATTTAAAGACAACATGAAATTCGCACTAAATACCTGGCCCAATCGTCAAAGGATGTTCTGCCATGAACATTGCGCAGCTGACATAAAGCAGAGACGATCACTCATGCGTTTTGTCGCCAAAAACGCTATCGAACGTGGAGCTGATTCGGCGTCGACGGCCCCTAGAGGTGACAGGGTTCTAGTAAATGGCATCACATACAGCCAGCAGCAGCTTCAGTGTCTGAAAGAGGAATATAAGCCTGAGCAAGTGAAAATTGTAAAAGTAAAGAACGGTTTAGCGTTTCAATCAGAATACGCGTACTTAAGCAACTTTTTTTCCGCCAGATTCGAACACAATCGCTATCTCTACGACTCAGTTGAGCAGGCCTATGGCCACCAGAAGGCTATGTCACACGGTAAATCGGAGGCTGCTACGAACATTCTCCACAACTCCGACCCAAGAGAATGCAAGGCATTGTCAGACCGAGTAGAACGATCAAACGATTGGAAAGCCAGAGAAATCGATGTTATGACATTACTAGTTGAAGCTAAATTCTGTCAGAATAAGTTCTTAACTGACAAATTGCTTAAGACTGGTGAATGCAAACTAATAGAGGCGACGAACAATACCTTCTGGGGCGCGGGAGCCCACCTAGGAGATCCAGCGTTGCATAGTGGAGAATGGAAAGGTATGAACCATCTAGGCTCCATTCTGATGTCCACACGTACTAAGTTGTCTCAGGCTCGTGCTAATGGTACCATCTCTACCCTTTGCGAATCCTCCAAGCTATCAAGAAGACAGAGGCGTGAATCCATGAGGGCGTCAAAAGCAGAGAAGAAGAAGACAGTTGCTGTAGCCTCGGGTAGTGGTGTTGATGTACACCGAAATGCCGCACCTACAACAGTGACACATAATCAATTCAAAGTACTGAACGCTCAAGCAGAAATAGACCGTACTGAGACGGACATTGAAGTGGATATTGACTCTAGTGTCGACTCAAATGATTCTTCGACTACAGCTGCATACCACTCTCTTAATACAACAAGGAGAAAGTACGAGCGTGATCCCAATGCGAGTACTGTTGTTTTTGACGAGATTCTAAGTAGGTCGAGAACCATGTTCACGCCCAAGGAGTTTTCAACACCCGCTCGTCCTATCTTAAAACCGGTTGTATTACCCAACTCTAATGACAATGCCGCCCCCTGATAGGTATTAGTGTCCACAACTATTTCACTTACCATATTATTGCATATATGTGTCCTTTATTGTACTTTGCTCCTTTTGTGTGCGACTTAGATGGTAAGATTCTCGAACAGCTGTTCACCAAAAACATGTCTGACGCCATACTGGTTCCGGTACACGTGCACTGTGATGACCGATACTTGGAGTGTCGTAAACGAATACGATATATCGATCAGTTATAATTGGTCTTAAAATGATATAAATCTATCTTGTACACTCGTAAGCTCTTTCAGGCCATTTTCAAAATTGTTATTTTTTGTTTGCTTAAAGATATCATTTCCCAATTCTGATGTTTGTTTTACGACATCTCCTGACCGCGTGACTGCGAACTGTCATGGCGGATCGCGGTAGGATTCCGGAGAGATTCACAAATTTGAAGTAGGTTTTTCGCTTATATCTTATTTATGCTCGGTTTATTTTTCTTGAAAGGGTGTCTGTATAATGTACTAGCCATATGTTGCCTGTGTTTGTTTTTTCGCAACTTGCCATAATGTATTTCATGTGTTTTGCTGTCGCCGACAACCACTACAGCCGGTGTACCTGGCATGAATGGCGAGAGTGGCTGTCACTTGTCGGTAACGCATACCGCGAGTTGATCCTGTCACACATTTTGCGGGCTTATGCCCATCGATGTTTTTACTTATACTTGTTTTTAGCACATGAGACGTGTAAACGTTTTGTTCACTCAGTTAATCATGGTAGATAAAAATACTGAAGTGAGTGTGAGCAAAGGTCTAAAATATGTGCATGTTAATATTGGAAGTTTGTTGTTTAAAATTAGTAACCTACAAATGGAACTGTTGAATGGTTTGTATGATATAGTTAGTATTACAGAAACGTGGACAAACAATAACACCCCTCCTATGCTGCTGAAATTAAATAATTATGCCTCCAGCAGACAAGATCGTTATGGCGATCGGAGAGGTGGGGGGATAATGATTTATTTTAGGAGTACCTATATCTGTGAGGAATTGGTGGACCTATGTGCAAATAACATAGACTATGAGGTATTGACTGTAAAGATCAAGGCAGGGAAGAGGAAACCAATTTTATTCATTACTGTTTATCGTCAGCCTAGGGGTAACCTTGCTGTGTTTACAGATTATATATGTAATCTGCTCGATAAAGCTGCTAAGTTAAAATTGGAAATAATTCTTGCTGGTGATATCAATATTGATATGATGAAAAAACATGATACTCATGTCAAGCGTCTTATTAATATAGGTAATCTACATGGTCTAACACAAATCATCTCTGTCCCTACGAGAGTGAATGCAAATACCTCCACGTTAATTGACGTAATATTTACTAACTGTCGATTCTTGGATAAGTATGGCATACTCGATGTGTATCTGAGCGATCATCAACCTGTTTATTGTACTCTAAAAAAGGGGAGTCTTTTAGAAGATCATGGTTCCTCACCTTATAGAAATACAAATAGACTGACTACACCTATGTTGAAAACTGCTTTGAATAATAAAGCGGATAGACGTGTTGATGACCAAGAGGGTCTAACAAGTTCAGATATGTGGTCATCCTTACATGACGACTATATTCAGGTATTGGATCATCTAGCCCCATTGAGACCACCGAAAAACAGGAAAATTAATAAACCTGGTTGTTCACATGAATTGAAATTGTTGATTAAAAGGAAGAACAAGGCTTTCAGGAAGGCTAGGAGATACTCTGATAATATGGCACTTTGGGAGGATGCGAAACGGCTTAAGAAACTAACAAAATCCAAAACTTTGAATGAAAAAAAAGCTTTTCTTACACGACAGTTAGAGGAAAACAGGAATAATCCAAAGAGGTTTTGGTCTATTTTACAAAGGGTCTACACTAATAAGCCTCCCTCTCCCAGATTGTCATTTATAAGGGATAGCACCGGTATCAAACTTTTTGGAATCGATGCTGCTAATCTAGCCAATAATTTCTTTGGAGGTATTGGTAGTGAGAACTCAGATGCCCGAATAGTCTATAATAAGTTATGTTGAACTGTATTTTGAACCTGATTTTTGCCTCAAATGTGGAATATTTGAGAGGATTGGTGAACGCGAATTGTACATTTGCTGAAAATCTGACCCATGAAATACCTGCCATCTCTAGTTACCATTGGCAGGTAACGGTGTCAGTTTCTCCCTTATTTTGTACATGGGTCAGATTTTCAGAAAATGTACAATTGGCCTTCACCAATTTTCTCAAGTAACCCAAATTTAAGACAAAAATCAGGTTCAAAATACAATTTAACATAACAAAACAGATTTATTGAATTAATACAATACAGAATACACTCGGATATACCTAGAATTTATCACTTTTCACTCTCATTTAGCAGTATTTGAGAGATGTGTAGATTGTGCATTTTCTGAAAATCAGACCCATATTGTTTGTCAGGAAACTATTACTATACTTTGTCGCACGTCAATTAGTAGCTTGGCTTAATGACAGAACGTTCATACAGAATGACTCTATAATATTGTCATAATATTTGTCTTCTTTTATCGTAATTGTGAATAAGTACTACTTTTATATAATGTTCTGGCGTAATATTGTTGCATTAATTATCCGTCTTCATTGAGAATAGCGACCTATGTTGTAATATAATTTAGCAGAATAAATACGTTAAAAAAAGTTTAATATTATATGATATATATATTGGTCACCGTGTGTGTGTGGGTGGGTGAAGGGGGAATTTTTTCATAATCAATACTAAGAATTCTGTATTACAAATCACTTAGTGGCGAAGCCTACAATGGTTTTACAAAGAGGAATTCATAATAAGGACAAATTATAGTTCACTCTAGGTCCAAACCCTCAGATCAGATAAGAATGGTATGTCAGCCTACTTCGCTAATCGGTCTCCTCGCCTATGACTCGGCGTTCTAATGGGAATATAATGACATTTTGCGGTCTTAATGGAATTATAATGGCACTTTACGGTTTGAGGCGAGAGGCTTTCCCTTCGTTTGAAGGGACTCTCCCATCTTTGGACCTAGACTGTAGTTGCAATGTTATGCATACCGATTCTGATTATGATCCTTACTAATGTCTTGCCAAATATTATGCACCAAATTGAATAGAACTTGTCGTACTTGTGCCTCCTAATCTACTTTTATTTTATCTTATTTTGTTTCTATTTATCTTATTTATTCATTATTCTCTCTTTTCGTCACAATAACAATTATTTATCAATTCCATCTGCCATTTAAAGATACCGATGTGTGAAAATGTTGAAATGGAAAACATCGTTTGAAATCGACATGCCCTGATGCTTTCGCAATAAACATCTTTACTTTAGCGACAATTACTATGGCGATTTTTGCTGTTTTACTGGTGGACAAACAATTCTATTAGCATTCCAACCCTGATTATGAACGCTGGCTATCGCCTATACCAATTTCACGCCCAAGCAAGTAACCTCATTTAGCACTTAAAACTTTGCTCTTGACGTCATAAGATTAAATGATAGGATATTGCATCTTAAAGTAATGTAAATTTATTTATTTTCACGCGGATGAATTTTCGCGCACGAAGTACTTTGATACCTTATCGCGCGGTTTTAAATTCGCGCAGCAAGTTAGCCTCACACCTTGTTTATGCAATAATTTTTTTAATTATTTTATTTAGGATGTTTATACAGTAAGTCAAACAATACAATCCCATTATACCTTTCGCACAGGATTTATTTTCGCGGTCCGTGCGCTAAAATAGCGGAAATAAATACTGCGCGAATATTAATACGTTTAAACTAATATGTTTAAGTGGTCAGATAGGAATCTCACCACTCCAGTGATGAGGTATAAATGCAAGGATACATTACACCTGTCTCAGAGATGCGACATTTACGATCGTCACACGCCTATGAGATTAGATTCTGGGCGAAATTTCCAACATTTTTAAAACATTTTCGAGCTTAAAATTGAAGGTTTCTGGGAGAAATTTCCTAAATTTAAAAATTGTTTTTCAGATGTTCTCAAGTTGATATCCTTGCAATTTATATGGGTCAGATTTTCAGAAAACGTACAATTGGCAGTTCTACAGATTTAGTAATTCTGCTAAATTAGGCTGTAATTTGGCCAATACTAGGTAAATTCGAGTATATTCGGCATTGCATTGATTCTGGCAATCTGTTTGGTTAGGTTGAACTGTGTTTTGAACTTTATTTTCGTCAGAAATTTGGGTTATTTAAGAAGATTGAGGAAGTTGAATTGCAAATTTTCTGGAAATCTGACCCATATAAAACAGCTTTAGTGGTTCTGGTTTTGTGATTCTGGGTAACTGTTGTTTAGTAATTACAGTTGGCGCCAGCAATGGTTATAGGGGGAAGAGGTGTTAACCTATTTGTATCTGTCACAATCTGTCAACACCACTCGTAGAAAGTGCGCGCTGGGGTGAGAAAGGAGAACCTCAGTTCATGGCCAGAATTGTCAGGTGAAATACTACTTCGTGCGGTTATTTCGTTTTGCATCTCTCCTTTTCTCTGTCTTCTTCATTCTTTTTTCCCTCTCTCTCTCTCTCTCTCTCTCTCTCTCTCTCTCTCTCCCTCTCTCTCCCACTCTCTCTCTCCCCCCCTCTCTCTCTCCCCCCTCTCTCCCACTCTCTCCCCCCCCTCTCTCTCTCCCTCTCTCCCACTCTCTCTCCCCCCCCTCTCTCTCTCCCTCTCTCTCCCTCTGTCTCTCCCCCCTCTCTCTCTACCCCCTCTCTCTCTCCCTCTCCCTCTCTCTCCCTCTCTCTCTCTCTCTTTCTTCTGTGTGTGTCCGTCTCTCTCTCTCTCTCTCTCTCTCTCTCCTGTATCATACTATTTGCACCTATATACTAGCTGGAAAATACGTAGTTAGTGGCTAGATATTATACATTATTATATCCTAACCCCCAGCCATCTGCATTAACGCATAAATAACTAGATTATGGGCTAATACATACATGCCCCTCCACATAACATATTTACACCATTAGGCACCGGGGGTTGAATATACGGCTGATCTGTAGGAAAGTGGTACACATACCGTTAATTGATTTTATTATATTTGTATTCCGTTTGAGAGGTGCGATAAGTGGGGTGCAATAAAAATATTTGTATCATACATTTACGATAAAAATTCGAATTGGGTTTTCTTTTAGCATTTAGATGATTTATGATGAAACCAAAAACAAGGTTTATATATCAATATTTGTCTATGCTAGGGGCATATAATGAATAGTGAATGGAACTGGGTACTAGTAATTGAATATTTATTGGACTCAATTGCTACGCAATCGCATCCAATAAATATTCAATTACTAGCCCCTCGTTCCATTCTCTCTATGTATTGCAGCCTACTAATGGTTCCCCAAATAACATAAGCATATATGATGTGTCATAAAAAAACTTAGTCTTAAGCCGAAAAAATGGACTTTGGCATATCATCCCATTTGATAGGATGAGATTCCAGCCATGTTAATGTTGATAAATAGAAGGACTATCAGGGAATAGGGTAAATAGAAGTACTGTCAGGGTATAGGGTAAATAGAAGTACTGTCAGGGAATAGGGTAAATAGAAGTACTGTCAGGGTATAGGGTATTAATTTGGTCTGTCCTCCATTCACCTTACTTCGAAAGGCTAATGTTTGGGACTGAATGGACTGATTCAGACCTAATCTTGGACTAAACCATTTCTTCGCCCCAATAATTTAATAAGGCCCTTGTTTAAGTTGTTAATTTCATGGGCAAACTATGAAATTAACAACTAGACAAGCGCCTGGGCCTTGAAGCACGTCAACAATAGGCATAGACAGAGTTGGGGTGCTTGGACTGTCTCTGATACTTGTTTCATACTTTTTCAGTGATATCTGATGATATTTGATAACATTTTATGTACATATAATAAATATAGAATGGAACTTGCCGTCGTAATCGATTACTGGCAACTCGTTCCATTCTCTTTATTAATTGCATGTGTTGTTTACTTATAATTAAGTGATGATTATCATCTGTGATGTGTTTCAGGAAAATGAGTCACAAGTCGCAAAATTGGTGAAAGTCGTTTACTTACAAGATCTCTTTGTTGGAATATTTTCATTTTTGGAGTGTCTAGTCCTTGTGGTTGTATAAATACATCTACCAAATCTCAAGACTGTTTATTAATTATATCAGTGTGTTTCTTGGATCATCCCATTGAGTATATTCAGCTACTTTACTGGTAATTATCCACCCAGAAATATTACAAACTTTTTTGAAAAATAAAAATATCTAACTAAAAAGATAAAAGTACTTATTAGATGATCTTAATGTTTACATTCATTGGAATCAGCTTGATCTCTTTTCAAATATGGTGATATCTCAAAATCTATATTTTTGTTTGTTTTGTTTTAAGATGTTTATTCAGCAAAAGCAAAAATTATGTAGTATGTACACTATTCTCATTTTGAGCTGATTTTTAGAAAAATGTTACAAAAATTATTCAGTCGGCACAGCGACAGGTTAACAAGTAGAGCCGATTAGGCATAAATTATCATACGAAAAAAACTAAGTTATACAAAAGAGATAGAAGATCGAGAAAAAAAATAAAAATAAAAACCATCACCTAGGGCAGCATCCTTTAACAACATTCCTAGGAGCATCGTTTCACCCTCAATATCAATCAAAATACAAAGGAGCAAAATAAGTTTCAAGTAATAATCTGATATTAGTCATCAGGACTGAAAGGGCGATTTCATACAGGCATAAACCTTCAACAACGTACTAATAATTCAAACAGTTTTGGGCACATTTGTAGACATTCATATCAAGCCATCAGGATTTGGAATCTCCCATACATTTTGGGTGTTTGAGAAGGCATTTTTACATATGTTCTTTATTTGATTTTTAAAAAAGGTAAGATCGTTATTCACCTTTACTTCTCTAGGAAGTGAGTTCCAGAAACTTAGGATTTTGCCAAAAAGACTCTTACGAATCCTCTCTTTGTGCCAGGGAGTTAATATCACTCTTTTGCGACTTGTGATTCATTATACTGAAACGGATCACATCTTCCAATGAAGACTATACATTCATTATAGCTACATGCATAAGGTACATTAAACAAACATATGAGGCGTGAACTGGATTTTAAATTGTATGAGGGTTTTATTTGACAATTGTTTTAATTAATTTAATTACTTATAATTGATTTACTCTTTTGCACTTACAGAATTGTCCCACAAAGTAATTGTAAATAGCTTCATGTCATGGACCATAAAGCATCTTTTCCAGAAAAGAATTAGAGTTCAGTCAATCTTTTACTTATCCTGCAGTGGGGCACAAATACCCCCAGGCAGGCCCATTCAATTGTCCAATTATGTGAATACGACTAACATATAATTATAGATGTCAAAAATATATATATTGGTGATATATCAGGATATCTGTATGATGAAGATATATGACTGAGAAAAAGTCTTTGAAAAAAAGTATGTATGAAAAAAAGCCAATGTTGATTGTCGATTCTCAAAAACAAGGCCATGTCGATTTGTCAAATTAAGGCAGGCAGGGGGCCTTATAGGGGCGTTACTGCATTCTATATCATTCATCAATAGGGGATTGGCATAGCCGCCATTTTGAATCTTGATTCGCATGGAATTATGGGACTAATGGTAAAATCTATAGAAAACATGCCATTTTCAGCATGGACTATTTATCAATGCTCTAATGTCAATGTCCATGTGTTACTATAGCATTAATACCTGAGGTTTTGGATTGTCTGAGTGGTCTGTTGCCTGGTGGACAATTCGAGGGGCGTTCGAGGGGCGTTCTGACCAAACCAGGTCTAAATGTTTCCATAACACAAGCCTCCATCTCTCCCATCATGCATTTGCTTTTCATAGATCATCTATACAACCTCTGGTATTGGTGAAAACATTCTTGCAATTTTCGACAAAATGTTGCTAAATATTTGTTTGTCAGATTGCAACAGAATCTATCCCAGCATGCACTGCAATAGACATGCGCAGTGAGACATGCAACTCCCCTATTACTGGGGCAAACTTTATCATTTCATTTATAGTGGTCATTTCACTCTAACACCTATCAATATTCCTATATTTGCAGAGTTGTGAGTCATGGCTATGCCAGATAGTAAAGAGTCGGATTCGCTGGTAGGCCCGATGTCTAACAGCTCTGACGCACCACCGGTCATCCACGTCAGTGACCGGCCACCTCCCGCTGACCGCTCTACTGGCTCTAACTCCGGACCAACCTCCCCAACTGGGGTGCGGATCTCTACAGCTGGCTCCCGCTCGGGCTCGCCATCCAGGGGCTTGACCCCGACCCTCCAGAGGAGCATCAGTGAGAAGGGCAGCCGGGAACATGTGGCCCTCCTCCCGCCGGAGATCACCTATGACACGGTGGCCACCGCACCCAACTCACCAACGGATTTCGGGCTTATGGGCGGATTCGCGGGCTTCAATCGAGCAACTCATGGCATGGAGTCAAGGTCAACTAGTGTGACCCCGTCAGGTAGCCTCCTGTGTGTCAGCAAACCCATCGAGCTGCGGGAAAGTACACTGACCATCAACTACCCCGACACTGGAGGTGAGTTCACCTTACCTTTTAATATACATGTATATATTGAACTTTTCTTCCAGTTTTTGTGCATGGAACAGGGCAATAAATTCTACAGTGTAGGTCTTCCATTTTGCCCTTGAAATTAAAATTATAGCAAAGTTTGACAAAGAATTTTACATTTACATTCATTCATGTGAGTAAGCTACAACATTGTCTAGTATATAGTAATTTTCTTGTGAGACTTTTAAAGAAAAGTCTCCCCCATCTGCAGAATCTTTTAAACCTGACTAATACTTCATGTTGTATCATTTCTATTGATATCAACATTAGGTACAGCTCGATAACAATTATCGACTTTCATTTGTACCCTGTTTGATGATTTACTTATGCATAATATTTCAACTCACTTGTACTAAACCTCGATCTCTACTGAGTTGATGCAACCACAACACAATGTGGTTTGTTTGATGTGAAAGTAAGGGAACCCAGATCTATTTGCTTTACGCTTGTTTTACACGATTATAATGAATGCTGCAAAGCCTCTAAGGTTGGCTTTTAAATCAAGGTTGACAAATCATAAACGTGCAGTATACAGGAATCTGGCACATCAATCTCACACAGAGCATCGGTTATCAAAAACTGAAGTTGTTGGTGGCATGATCAATTTGCTTCAAAATCATGATAGTAACAGACTAAAGTGATAGTAACAGCCCAACAAAAGGGGACTAAAGCCATTAGATCCTGTGGTTATGGTCCTTCATTTTGTCTAAGGCTCCCGGAAACAAGCCTCGGCTTCACCTCAGCTTGGTTCCCAGGAGCCTTAGACAAAACTCACGACCATAACCTCAGGATCTAACCGCCTAGCAATATCAATGGTAATACCTTGTTGTAATGAGGCATGACTCCTTCTATACTCTGTGCAATATGTAGTTGACACTAGGAAAACGGTCTTCTTTAAGAAGAGAGAAAAGTTGGGGATTTCTGCTCTTAAACCTTTGCCCCCTGAATCGCCGTTTGAGATCAACCATGGCCAAATATACAGCTGTAGTGGTGTATAGTGCTGTCTCTGTTCCATGTGCAGCAGCTGTTGTTTTGCCTACATAGAAGGAAGAGCTGGTTATACTGGCCCTGTTTCCCCATGGTTGATTGCAAAGAGCGGCTCGCTGGGCAAAAAGTTGACAGGATATTAACATAAATAGTAGTCAAAAAACCCCACTTTTCCCTCTTCTTAAAGAACCCATTTTTCCTGTGTCAACTACTAATTGGAAAGACTATAGATTGCATTGGTTTTTCCTGTGCAACGAAGATCATAAATCGAGGGAAAGCCTGTCAATAAAGAAGAGAATTGAGATATATATATGTATATCAATGATGGTTAATCGGTGTATTTCTCTCTACTCAAAGCATACTTTCATTACCTTCCCATTCATATTCTCCATCTTTATCATATAGAATGGTTTCAGTGAGTTCTATACACTGTGAGTGGGATAGGAGATTGAAAGCTTCCATTTTTATTCCTAAAACCTTGCCTTCAATGCCTCATCGTTATGCTTGGATACTTGATTGATTCACACAGCATCCTATCATGCCCTGGTATAGTCTGTCCGAAAAGTAGTTAATACGAGCAAAACAATCTTCTTTAAGAAGAGGGAAAAGAAGGAAAAGTGGGGGACTTCTGACTTCAAACCTTTGCCCCCTGAATCGCCGTTTGTGATCGACCATATATAGCTGTATTGTATAGCGCTGTCTCTGTTCCATGTGCAGCAGCTGTGTTTCCCCTTCCATGGAAGGAAGAGCTGGTTATACTGGCCTTGTTTAGCCATGGTTGATTGCAAAGAGTGACTTGTGGGGCAAAGAGTTGACAAAAACTTGGCATAAATAGAAGTAAAAAATCCCCCACTTTTCCCTCTTCTCAAAGAAGTCTGTTTTGCCCGTGTCAACTACTTATCCGTTATCGGGAAGACTATAGAAATAAGTGTTTTATTGGTCTCAATCTCAAGGACTTATTTAGATCTGCCTCTCGTAATCCAACATTTTTAACTCTAAAGTTATGATTATTTTCCAGGTGGTCTACTTTGAGATATTTAATGACGAAATTGAGTTAATTGATATTTAATTGCATTCCATGAGCGTCAAATTGAGGACGCAAGAAGAGGCCAATCTCTAAGTGAAAAATAATTCGGGGTAGGGGGACCATTGGGACCTTGAAAACATTAGTTTCTCATAAGTTTCTATATATCAAAGATAATATATAGCTGTCAATTTATTTTAAATCTCTGGCTAAAAAAGGACATAATAATATATCAAAGGCGGAGATTGACGTGGGTTGATACATTCCCCGAAGGGTATAGATCAATATTGACAATAATAATGGAGGATCTGACCTAGGACCTAACATTATCTTTTTCCAAGTTTTAGAATTAACATTTTTGAGCTGTCAAAACTGGTGTGTTTATAATTGAGTTTTGCTGCAGGTGCCAGGCACTGTGTTGGAACCGCACGGAATGCTTCCATTGCGGCAAATATATATTATTAATAAAAACTATTAACGCTTGTCAATCATGAGCTGTCAGGAACGGCAATTATCTCTCAGATTGATCCTCTCACACTGGAATTAGACTAATGGTAGCTTTGCCTGAGAACCTATGGGTCAGATTTCAGAAAAAGTACAATTGGCTGCTGTACACATTAAATTTAGGGAATTCTGCTAAATTACGCTGCAATTTGGTCAATACTAGGTAAATTCGGGTATATTCGGCATTGCATTGATTCTAGCAATGTGTTTGGTTAGGTTGAACTGTATTTTGAACTTTATTTCTGACTTAAATGTGGGTTATTTGAGAGGATTGGTGAAGGTGAGTTGTACATTTTCTGAAAATCTGACCCATATATGGGTGACGTCGCTAGAATTAGAATTGACAATTGAATTAGAGATAAATTAACCTGATGATTGATTAGGCTAAGAAAATATAGGCACACCCTCACACTATAAATTGACAAAATAACAGGAACACAAACCTCCTCTGCAGAAAACCCTTAAAAATAAAATGTGTTTAAAACAATTATTGTTACGAAATTAATGCGTTCCAGTTCCTGAAAAAAGTAACCTACATTTTAATACCATTTTAAATACCTTTAATTGCCGAATTTTAATGGGATATTTTGGGCAATTATTTTTTACTGACCTTGAAAATACTGACGATCTGCTTAAGATGGACAGAATTCACAGTATTTTTCAGTCTGAAAGATTTTCCCAGAGTCGATTTGATCCCTAAAAGAATCACACATTATATCATTAAATGATATCTTGTAAACGTGAGAGGAGTAATTTGTTTTTAAAAAGTAATTTTTATAGTTCATACCAAATTAAAATCTTTGAACTAGCTTCAATTTCTAAAATTGTCTAAAATGACTTAATGTTGGTTGGAATTGCAGTTGGTTATGGTTGATAAGATAAAGACCTTAGGAATGACACGATGAACATTTAATATCAACCACAATGACACAATACATGAACACTTCAACACTCAACACTCATGATAGGGATCTCCTAATATTTATATTATTACATTGACATATTAAAGTAAAATAAGGCATATTATATCAGGGGCGGATCCGGAGTGAGTAGGTGTGGGTAGAGAAGAATTGGAGGGTGTGGGGTGGGGGGGGGGGAGTGTAATTTGGAGGGGGCGGGTGAGGGGGGGGGGGGCGGGGTCCCACCCTTCACTAATCATTCAAATCAATTATACTTTTGCATGTAGACGTTTCTGAGAACTTAATGTTTAACTATGAAATTCCCTCATAAGTAAGAAACTTTGTCCTGTTTATTATTACAAAATGTTAAGAACAATAGTGATCGTTCTGATCTCCCCCCCCCCCCCCCCCCCGCCCCCCCAATCCCCCGCCCCTGCCAAATAGATTTCTGGCTCGGATCATGTTGTGGGACCTTGAAACCTGTCATACGTTGTCGGACCCCACCAAGGCTAAAGTTGGTGTTGGAGAGGCCTCAAGTGACTGGGGTTTGTCCATTGTGACAAGATGGAACTGCCAGTCAACTGCCAACAGAGCTGTGAGGTAGAGAATAGGGGGTTTGCATAGCCACCATTTTGAAACTTGATTCGCATGGAATTATGGGACTCCTTATGTTCAGCATGGACTATTTATCAATGCTCTAATGTTAATATTCATGTGTGGTACATGTTTTCATAACACTAGTCCCAATCTTTATCATCATGCATTTGGTTTTCATAGATAAAAATGATGCTGAATATTTGCATATTTGAACTGAATCTGTAACAGACATGCGCAGTGAGACAAATCCCCTATTGTGCAGCCTTGTAGGTCGACCCTCCCTTAAAGTTATGTATGTACATAGATACAGATCTCCAATCTCTGCTAACAGAGCTCGAGATCAAATAATGCAAGAATCAAGGAAAGAAATTTAGTTGGGACTGCAGCATTTCCAACAATCTTTTTCACACCTATTGCATTGGTAAAATTGAGGATATGTCAGAAATGCGTTATGTAGAGGTTAAGGGTTTGCGACAATTGGCTGGGATGGTTGTCACTTGACATGGTTTATTTGTGACAGGTGTCACAAATATGATCGATGATATGTCGTATACACCTCCATCCGTCCCTAGGGTAACATATAATTGCGAATAATATCATGCAATTACAAGATGGTGAAACACCCCCTAGATGTACAATTGTGTTATACTGCTCGACTAACTACTCTTTAGTTATTTACGTACTTATATATTATTATATCTCTAAGTCATCTAGTCTAGTTTTACTCTTATATTCAAATATTTATGGTAACAGCCGGAAGAAATGTACTCTAGTTAGTTCATCAAGGTATGTCGACCCTTTTGTCTATTTATATAGTACTCGTCTGGTACTCATTTGTACTCACTGAGAAGACAAAATAAAAACATCTTATCTTAGCTTATCTTATCTTAGATAAAGTACAACCATGACCGAAAATGTAAACGAGTGAAACCCACTTCTTAACATTGAGGGCTTTTGTGTGAACCCCCACCCTCTCCTCTCCCTAATATTCCTGCGCACTCTATAGAAGTGAAGAAAGATTCATTTAAAATTTCCTCGTTTAAGATAAGATAAGATAAGATAAAAGGTTTTTTTATTTGTCTTTAAAGATGTACAAAAATATTTTGCTTATGAGGAAAAAAACCTGGTCGATATACCTTATGGGGAAAATTTGATGAATTGATCCATTTCTTCCGGCAATTACCGTGTTTTGGAATAAGGTTCAAGTGACTAAAGAGTCCTATGTCTAAAGCTACTTAATAAATGAATGATAAAATAAGATAAAATATTGACTTAGTGTTACATTTCTACCTAACTTAGAGGATTCATCTTCAACTTTGGCTTCTATCCAAGAAGCGATTAACTTTATCAGTATGTGTACCACAAATTGGTATTTATCTAACGGGATAAATGACAATTGTCATTAATGTTCATATTGATGTATTCACCTGACATCACCTTAGTAACGGCCTTGAGCAGTCCAGGAGCTATAATCACCAAAGACAGAGACTAAAGGCAGGAGCACACTAGCTGCGATAAGCCTCGCAATAGGCTTTGCAACAGGCCTCTGCAATAGAAATGAAAATATTTGATCTTGGAGTGCACTGTATCGCAGACATGTGGGCCCTTTTGCAACAGGCTCTGCAATAGGCTTCGCAACAGGCCTCACGATAAGAAACGCGTCACCGGCAGGAATATTAGACAGGTTTAATATTTGTTGGCGATAAGCATTGCATCACGGGCGTCACCAATTAGTTGCAAGGCTCTTTTGCAGAAATGTGGCGACGTTTGCAACAGGCCTTCCCAATAGACCTCTGCAATAGCCAGGCCTATTGTGAAAGCCTGTTGCGAAGACTATCCGAGCTAATTTCGGCTAGTTTGGCACCGCCTCCATTTTGGTCCTCAGGATTATACACCAAACAGTGCACCAGCAGCCCCTCAATGTTGGTCATTAATCCTGCGATATATAATACATTATTGTATAATTGTATTTCCAATTGAGGGTTTGTTATATGAGTAGGTTTTAGGATTCGAGTCAAGTATACAAATAGAGGGGTTACCTAGTGGTTTTACTTCCTCAATATATCTGGTATCAACTTTGGTGCAATCGCACCACTATAGCATTATAAATATAGCACTATAGCATTAAATTGTTCTTATAGAGGAACTCCACTAGAGGGGAAAACGGTGGCAACAATCTGTTGTTGTTGCTCACTATTCTTTGGTAACAAATCTCCATACAGTTCACAGAGAAAGTGGCAACACATCTGACACTCCTCCATTGGGATTCTGTTGAAAACATGAAATAAACTGTTGTATAATAGGATTTGTTGCCGCCGTTTTGGGGAGGTCCGGGGGAGTTCCGGTATTACATATTTCACTGTGTGGGAAATGGTGGATACTGGAGTACTGGTAGGATATTTGTAGTGTCCTGGGTGGTTGGAATCTGGTTGTGACCAGCTGGATTGCAGCAGCCTGGATAGCTCAGTAGGTAGAGCATTGGAACGTAAATCCAAAGGTCAGGGGTTCGGTTCCCCGTCCAGGCAAGGCTGTTTTCAGCAGTTCACTAGACATTGTTTAAAATGAAAAACTTAGAAATAATCAATTGCTGTGATTTCTTCCATACCGCCCCACCTTAGACTGTAAGTATTCTTAGAATGGCACTCTTGTCAGGGTTGACTGTACATAGTCATAGTCTGTGTATTACATATATATTTATATATAGCTCATGTATATGTTCTTTTTTTGTATTTGCAAATCGATTTTATTTCATTATTATGCCGTCTTGGTTCTACAATGCAAAAACCACTTTTATTTCGGTTTTATATTTTATCTTATAACCTGTTGGTTTCACCATCGAACACACATAATGCATTGAAAACTGGGTATCCGCTAAAGCAGTCTTTAAATGGTCTCCACTGGCTGTGGTAAGCTCTGCGGTAACCTCTGCAGTAAGCCTTGCAATGGAGTTGTGATGGTGAGGAGTGGCGAGGTCCTGCCTACATGGCCAGTGAACCATGTAGGCAGGACCTTGTCATTCCTCTCCACCTACAGAACCATCACAACACCATCGCAAGGCTTACCACAGAGCTTACCGCAGCCAGTAGAGACTACCCTCAAACAGATTCACATGTTTCTTATTTGGTATCGTAAAACACTCATACTTGCAATGTCCAATCTACAAGGCCTAGTCCACCAAGCCGATTCTCATGTGATTTTGCACCGCATAGGACTCTTTTGTACTAACTTATGTGAGAATCGCATGAGAATTGGCTTAGTGGACCAGGCCCTTACAGCTGATTTGTCTAAATTCACCACACATAATTATACTATATATAGCCAACGTTTTCAGCACCAGGAAGACATTCCATTGTAATTGACAGATTCAGTAGTGATGTGCCACAGGAAAATGAGACACAAGTCGCAAAATTGAGACTTATCAAAGCGTTTTATCCACAAGATCTCTTTATTGGAATGTTCTAACATTTGGGCTCTAACGATTTAAGTCATATAACTACATGTTACAAGCATCCCATTTTAAGACTGTATTTCATAAATACGTGCATTTCAAGGTCATCCTATAGAATATATTTGGTACTTTACTAGTAATTATCCACCCACAAATACTGCAAACTTTGCTTTTCAAAAATATCAATATCAAACTTAATATATATAGAAATATTTTTCAAATATGATGATATCTCAAAATCCATTTTCTTACGACTTGTGGCTCATTTTCCTGTGACACATCACACTTTTGTTCAATTACAATATAGCAAGTTGCATATGTAAGCATAATGGTGACTCCCTCCCAGGTCATGCAATGCATGTTACCATCTCATACAAGAATGGTCAATGAGGTTTATACAAATGTATTTCAGCAAAATCAGTCGTAAGTCGCAAAAAATACATTTTGAGATATCATTATATTTGAAAAGATGAGATCAAGCGGATTCGAATGGTAGTAAACAGTCTAATAATCTAATAATTATTTCTAGATTTTAAGTTTGATATTTTTATTGTTGAAAAAAAAGTTTCCAATATTCCTCGGGGACAATAAACAGTAAAGTTACTAAATATACTCCATAGGAGGACCTTTAAAACGAAAGGATATATTAAATACATTGTCCTGAAATTTGATACATTGATCGATATAACTATGAGTGATAAACTCCCCAAAAATCAGAACATTCCAATAAAGTAAAATAAGCACTTGGAAAAATACCATTTTTGCTCATTTCCCTGAAACACATCACAGATCATTTCTCCTTAGTTCCAGTTCTATTATTTGGAGGGACGTCGCTATTGTTTATATATCAAATCCTTGCCACTCATTCGCTGTACAATGCCCATCATGAATCGAATAGGGTTCTCCCACATGAGATTCATTACAACTGCCAAATACAGGTAGAAATACAATACGATTGATCTTTTATATTCCATTGAGGTTCCTTTGGAACTGACTACAATCGACTGTCACACATGTTTAATACGTAGAGAATCATGTTCCAGACAATATATAAAACTTGTTGATTTGTAATGAGCATTATTGGGGATTTATTATGACCTTTACAGTCGAGTACAGTCCGCCAATGACACACTTATTAGCTTTCATTTCGGATTAACAGTTGTAGCAATCATTTATTATTAGGGAGGTTCCGCGCGCAAACCTGTCTTAATTACGTAACCGTATCAGTACCTTTTTTTAATTACGTCCCATGTTTATGTATAAAAAATTGCTTGATAAGTTACGTTACGTCCATGTTTTGCTGAACCTCTTTATTCCTGTTAATGTATGTTTATATATCAGAGATACAGATGCGTTTACATTTACGTATAGGTTAGACGTGCTGAACCTCCCTATTAAACTAGGTAACCACAATGGTTTGCAGTGACTCAAGAATCATATAGTCGACTCCCATTAGCACAATTTACTTCACGTGTTTTTGTTTTAGTTGGAAAAAGGTTTTATTGCCGAGAATTTCACATAGTTGCGATACTTTTCATCACGAGAAATAAAAAAGTTACACATATTAAACATCATTTAAATTAGAATTATTGTTTACAAAAAGACTATATCAATTAATTATTTCGGATCTTACCATACAAATACATATATAATATATTTCCTCTATACATAATTGAATACTTACAATTCATAAAGCGTACTTAATAGTAAGACCACAATATTTAGAGAGAGTTACGTATACAATTGTGTCTAGTTTCTGCACTCAGCGGATAAACACTAAAGTTCATAGACTCAAGTTCACAGCATATAAATAGACTACTTTATTACATAAGGGTCAGATTTGCAGAAAATGCACAATCGCCAGCTCTACACATCTATCAAATTCTGCTGAATTAGAGTGAAAAGTGATAAATACTAAGTGTATATGAGTGTATTTTGTATTGTATTCATTCAATAAACATGTCTGGTTATGTTAAACTGTATTTTGAACCTAATTTCCTTCTTAAATGTGGGTTATTTGAGAGGATTGGTGAAGGCGAATTGTACAATTTCTGGCGACTTGACCCATAAACAGCTTAGAGGGTAAACACAGGGTGGGGATGGCCCACCTATCATTAATACCCCGCAGGCAAATACCAGGGTGTGGGTTTACAGGGTATTTTGGGTACCGGTATCATCTATTTGTTGTACTGTCTGGGTGGGTATAGCTGAGTACAGCTACGACTCCCACAACTCTTTTCACAACTACCTTCGATTTGTATCTAATATGTTTACAGGAAAATGAGTCACAAGTCGATTTACTCACGAAAGTGATTTATTCACGAAATTTCTTTATTCGAATGTTATGATTTTTTTTAGAGTTTAGCACTTGTAGTCATATGAATCTGTGTGCCAAGTTTCAGGTCAGTGTATTAAATATATCCTTGTGTATTCAAGGTCATTCTATTGAGAATATTTAGTTGTTTTACTGGTAATTGCCCAACCTGAATTATTGCAAACTTCTTTTCAAACATAAATATATCAAACATAAAATATATAAACACTTCTTATGATATTATAATGTTTATCATCATTGTAATCGGCTTGATCTCATCCGTTCAAATGTGATGATATCTCAAAATCCATTTTTTGTGACTTGTGACTCATTTTGCTGTAGCACACCACATATGGGTCAGATTTTTAGTAAATGTACAATTGGCGGCTGTACACATTAAGTAAATTCTGCTAAATTAGACTGCAATTTGGTTAATATTAGTTAAGTTCCGAGAAATTTCGGCATTGCATTGGCATTGCATTGATTCTAGTAATCTATTTGGTTAGTTTGAACTGTATTTTGAAGTTTATTTTTGTCTGAAATCCGGTTTATTTGAGAAGATTGGTGAAAGTGAATTGTACATTTTCTGAAAATCTGACCCATGTAGGATAACTTAAAACTACGTTTATTAATAAGATATGATTGTACCCCCCCCCCCTAACTAAAGCCATGGACCAGACTAACGCATATTGCACTGGCTCTCATCCAGGCCAAGGGAGGGGCTAAATATTTAAAATTATAAGATATCTGTTCTTGTTAAGTTCATTTGTCATTCATCCGGACAAATACGAGCTTTCGCTCTCTGTTCTTCCAGTATTCAGCTATAAATCAGATATGGTTTAGAAAGTAGTCACAACAATCCATGACAATAAAACAAAACAATTTTAAAGAGTTAGAGTTTATACGGTACATGTTGGAAGACCTGATTTGATTTGAAAATATTTTATTCGGTATCTAATACATTTCCATACATAAAGCACATCTGACCTGGACATCTAACCTGAAAACCATTTTGAGCGGAGACTCAAAGAAAGAATTCTTTTTGTTTTTGTTTTTACGTCAACTTTTATTCAATCTGTCAACAAAAACTTTCTCTTCCTCCAGCATATCGACATCAAGATTTACATATGTTGAGATTAGATATGTGATGTGTTTCAGGAAAATGAGTCACAAATCGCAAAATTTATATTTTTTCGAAGTGATTTATTTACGAGATCTCTTAAGTCATATTAATGTCCGAACTAAAGTCAACAAGATAGTATATTAAATATATACTTGCGTTTAGAATATCATCCTAAGGGGTATATTTAGTTATTTTACTGGTAATTGCCCATTCAGAAATAGTGCAAACTTTTTTTCAAACATAAATATATCAAATATAAAATATAGAAATACTTCTTAGATGTCCTTCATGTTTACTATCATTGGAATCGGCTTGATCTCATCTTTTCATATATAGTGATATCTCAAAATCCATTTTTTGCGACTTGTGACTCATTTTCTTGTAACATATTATAAAAAACAATAAAGTGATATTCTTTATATATCTAGAGTTCTAGTATCATCATGAAGACTACCACACGATTTCAACTCTTGTCTTAATTAAGTTGTTTAATAATAGTTGTTTCCAATTCAACACATGGTATCAAACTATCACGTCTCCAAGTGGATATATTACGAACATAATAAACAACGTATATCGAAACAGCATGAAGATATTGTTCCAATCGATTTTAAATGTATGATATATGTATGTATGAGCACTTCTTGATATAGATATAGATTCGACCAAAGCACAGGTACCGAGACATAACGTTGTCAATTCGTTCATAAATTATGTTTGATTAAGACAAGACATGCATGCTATGTCCTATGGTAGATTCAGCGCAGTGACGAGGTAGTCTTGCATGGAAATAAAATGGTCCGAATGATGTACTGTTATTTTTATCTCTTGTATAGATCTAAATTGGTGTGTTACATGATAGACGTATACCAAAGGTGCGAAATATAATTCCTCATATCAATTTACTTACATAGATTCCGGCTGGAATACGAATTCTACTGCCATGGATCTGGTTTTTAAATGTATATGAAACTCAGGTAGTATAATGGTTGAAATATGGTTTGATAGCTGAAACCTTGAAATCGAAATTGAATTCTGATGTCATTTCTTACTCATGTACTTCCATGCCTCCAGACTGTAAGTATTTTCCTCTCAAATGCACAATTAGAATGTTCATTCATAGGGAATTAACGCAGACAACCCCTTGGAATTGGTCTCTTTATCCATTGGTATTCAGAAATTGAAAGTAGTTAAACAGTCTAGGCTCAGAGTTGAGAGAGTCCCTTCAAACTGAGGGAAAGCCTCCCGCTCCAGACCGCAACATGGCATTATAACCCCATTAAGACCGCAAAATGTCATCATAATCCCATTAAGATGCATGCCCCTGGGCCAGAAAAGCCATTAGCGCAGTAGGCGTCCAATCACTGACATACCAGTCTTATCTGATCTGAGCGGCTTTGAACCTAGACTGTAAAGTTGTATTATCACACATTTCCTTAAAATCCGACTCATTTATTTATATAATAAAAGCAACTTGACTAAATTTCATAGAAGGAAATGTTCCGAGGGATTGTGTCTGTTATATAGAATTTGGATCACATTTGTCTGATAGGATTTAGAATCATCAAATAGGAAGGGTGTTGTTGATTTGTATAGTTGAACAGTTAAGGGGGATCTCCACTGGCTGCGGTACGCTCTGCGGTAAGCCTTGCGATGGTGTTTTGCTGGTTCTGTAGGTGGAGAGGAATGATGAGGTCCTGCTTAGGCCATGTAGGCAGGACCTCGCCACTTCTCACCATCACAGCACCATCACAAGGCTTATCGCAAAGCTTACCGCAGAGCTTACCGCAGCCAGTGGAGACCACCCTTTATGATTGTTATATCACTAAGAGTTTGGTTTTTAATAAGGCAAGGTACTTACCATATTTAAAGCATTGTTTTAGTCACCAAGATATGCACAAATCAGACAGTTTTGGAGTTTTAACTCAATTTGTATTTAGGATAGATTAACTTCACTATTGCATATCATGTTGACCATACATACTCACATACGTATAGTTTATCATACACTTATGCACATAGAAGTTTAGAGAATGTCTACATCACATATGTTATTATCAGTGTGTCCTTTAACTGCAATTTAGCTGGGAAAATAAAGCTCGGCATCGAGCCAAACGGAATAAAAATATAACTAATAATTGCCAGTTGGGTGAATATTGATGCTGCATCAAACGCCAACTTAATTGTTGGTGTCGCCATTTTAATTTATAAAAATTGGGTAAATTCTTCTTTGTTTTGTTCATCTGGGTTCTTTTCTTCTTTTTTTTAAACTTTTATTCAGTCTGTCAACAAAGAACTATTCCTTCCTGGGGTCGATAACAAAAGTATACATCGCACCCTCTTTTCTCATCTGTCGTAATGGTCTGGATTATTATGCAAGAAGTATACAAAAATATATTTTTCACATATCATATTGTATGGTTTTCAATGAGGCAATATTTACAACTGTACCCATCTAGAGGCGAGTCGCGGACCGCCCTTTTATATGGCCCTTTATTCGTCTAACAGAACAGAAGCATTATGCAAAACTCTCACCCTACATGTTGCACATTGTTATCATCAATTAGATTGTGTCGTCATGGATTTGTGTGCAATCGACTAGATTATAAGTGGGTAGATTATCTGATATTGTCACTCGTTTTTTATAAACACTTGGTGATATTTGCTAGCATATATAATCGAATTGAAATGTCCATATAGTTAGACAAGATGCTGCGATAATTCTGTTATCAATTACATATAATAATCAAATATGGCCCCATTATAACAAACGTACTAAATACTAAACCTAAATATTTTGTTTATAAGTCATTATTTTCTTGTTTTCTGGATTCGTGAACTCAAAGTTAAGGGCCTAGTCCACTAAGCCGATTTACATGCGATTCTCACAAAATATAGTGCAAAAGAGTCCTCTGGGGCACAAAATCGGATGAGAATCGGCTTGTTGGACTGGGTCCTTTTCTCCACTGTTTTTGGTGGTTCGGTCAATTTACTTCCAATTCCATGAAATCTCATTAATAATCCCTTTATGCATCAATAGTGTATGTAGTTCAGTGTTCAGTAAACCCTACAGTGGATATAATTATATAACAGCAGGACTTTGGGAGCAAGGATAAGTTTTTGTTGGCACAGATGTCGTAGATTAAGAGTTCGTGCCAATTCATGAACTACGCAGCATTTTTACTCGTTATGATTTTTAGATAACATTTTTAATAGCATTTGGTCTTATACCAAGTTTTATTTTTAAACATTTTCTTATCAGATAAAAAGAGATGCTAGGGGCTCACCGGGATTTCGAAATTAAAGTATTTGGCATATAAA
The DNA here is from genome assembly GCA_942159475.1 of Sthenelais limicola. NCBI lineage: Eukaryota > Metazoa > Annelida > Polychaeta > Phyllodocida > Sigalionidae > Sthenelais > Sthenelais limicola. The sequence goes on along the minus strand of OW804094.1, from coordinate 10,184,587 downwards.
TGTGCTAGCCTCTGTTACAACATGGATTTTGGTCATAATTATATATAATTCGTTACAGCAAAATAAGTCACAAGTCGCAAAATTGATAATCTTCAAAGTGCTTTTTTCTCAAGATGCCAATAATATTTTACGAGTCAATAATATTTTGTTCCTAAAAAAATATTTTCTTCCTTCAATTCTCTGACAATACGGGCACGGGGGGGGGGGTGCATCCATGAAAACTAAATTTTAAACAATAATATTCACAAACAACTATACATATTTTTTTTTTAATTTATTTATGTATTTTTTTTATTTATTTTTTTTACAAATTTAAGGTAAAATAGTCAATACATGTACATATCCTTCCTCAGGGGTGGGGGATGGGTAATGTCCCCCCCTCCTCCCCTCTCCTTCGATAAAATGCCATCCCCACCTATATAACCGTGAGGTCCCCTGCTGCGATTGATATCTTCACTGCCAAAAGTGAGGCATTAATATTTATATGATCAAGAACACGCACATTGTGTTATAACTCTAAGTGAGTCAGATCGTCAGGAAATGTATAATTGGCAGCTCTACACATTCATTAAATTCATTTAAATTAAGCTGAAAAATAAAAAATACTAAGTATATCTGAATATATTTAGTATTGTGTTGATTTAAATAAAGGGTTTGCTAATGTTGAACTCTATTTTGAACCTCATTTTTTTCGTCTTAAATTAACGATATTTAAATAGAATGAATTGCGCATTTTCTGACGATCTGACCCATGTGTCAAAGGTCCTGTAGTGGGACCTATTTGTACTGGCACTGTTATGCATGGCAGGGTATTAATAATAACTTTAGGATAGTTTATTTTTGTTTGATTTTCCTCTAGTTTGTATTTAGTTCAGTTCTAACAGCTGGTCTGAATTTGCCAGGCTATGACTTTTATATAAATGCATAATAAGAATAAAAGCAGATATTCGATTCTAGACTTATAGGACCCATTCTGTGTCGGTATATATGTAATCATCTACACGAAAAGCTAGTATCATAATTATAAGCTTGTACCATTCTAAGTAAAGCTATGAATATGAATCAATTTATCATGCGAATATATGATGCTATTGCAAAGGATAAAAAATAAAAATTCAAATGATCTTTTTCCCTCTGCCATCTCTACAGTTGGTGAGTATATACTACGATTGCTAGTATTATTCTGATCGTGGTCTATAAATGTTGGACTGTGTTTATTATTTGACATTAAAATATTTTCTAGGACAACTAGTTATATCAATGTTTAGTTTGGAAGTAGGTCAATTCATCTAAAATAGATTATTAGAGAAATAGAAAGGACTCACTATAGAAGGTAGTTACAAAAAGCTGACATTTTTGTAATAGTTCACTTGTTATGTCCTTACCTTTTGATATATATTCCAACGTTAACGGTTGGTTGATTAATTGATTGATTAATTTATAGATCGATACGGCATGATTTGATCTAGGTGGGTGCATATTTATGAAATAATATATTTCATTCATACAACATAAACAAAGGACAATTGATTAAATAGATCTATAGGTATTGATGATATACGAGGAAATGTATATTAATACAAAATATTCCCAAATATTCCCATTTTATTCCCGAGGGAAGACAGTAGTTTCCCTTCATTCATATTAACCACAACTAGGTTTAAGTACATAGTCACACAATCAAACCCCTTTATAACTTCTTGTTCATTACCAGAGATCACCCTTTGATGACATCTTTTTGGAATGTTTATACAAAAAGACTAGAAGAATGTGAAAACCATATTGTTGTGTATGCGTACACTGCCACTATATACCTCCACCCCTGCTGTCTCCGTAGTGGACATCGGGTCTAACCAGGCATATCATACTATGGAAACCAGAATGAAACCCTGCATTTAGCACCACTTTATTGGCAAATCGGCCGACTTTGTTGGACAATTTTAGCGCAAGATCAGCCATGATTCATTTGGGGTCTCATTCTGGTTTCCATATTTTACATCCAAAAGCGTTGGGCTGTGAATAAATGGATATATTTCTTGATTTCTTTTTATACTACGAGCGCGGAACTCTCTCAGGAGTTGATGAATACACACTAAACCCTGATAAGAAGTCACCTTCTTTACTGTTGTCATTTTTTACTTTTAATTAATGTGTTAATTCCAATGATTAGAGGAATTCTCTGCGAAACGCCTGCATTAATTAGTCAAATTGGAAGTAGCAGTGACTGTAGGTGTATAATGATGGATGATATAATAGGTGGTGTATTACATGTGTGTATTTAATGCTCAACAATAGCATTTTCAGTTTTCCCCTCTACATGCCACGTCTTTGTATTCCATCAGGGAAGTATACAATACGATGTTCTCCATGTCTTTTTTTTTTTTTTTTATTTAGTATTTTTATACAGCACATCTTCTGTAATAACGACAGTTGAGTTATCGACAAAGAAGTACATTGTACAATGAAGTTCTAATAATCAATTGAGGACAATAACATTGAGATATGGGCTCACAGATGATAATCCAATACAGAATAACCATGGTCTTCCGCCCACTGCTGTGTCTATCTAGACCTAACTCTATTTAACAAAGTCCAAAGTAAGACCAAAGATCAACATTAGAAACAAAATTAAATATCATAAAATCATAAAATTAAATATCATAACCCGACGCTAATATCTACCATTGTGTTAACATCCAACCAAAACTACCAAACCATTTGTTTCCCCCACATATAGATATTTCCAAAACATCCTTTTTCTTCTACAACAGCAGTGGTGATGCAAACTTACTTATCTCTTCAGCACACCTACTAAAATTATAAGCCTGCGCTCCACTAGGCCGTAAGTCCCCAGCGATTGCTTGTGATCCTGCAACCAGGCTAGACCTTTGCAATCTGGAGAAACCTGGATAGGACCACTATATAGGTTGCAAGGCCTAGCGACTGTTTGGAAGCAGCAATTTAATAGCAATGATATTAAAATCAATATATGATATAATGTATTTTCTTTTCTTTAGATTTACTGTGACTTTTATTGTAAAAAATTATTATATTTAAATAACTTAGATTATTGATAGAGAAGCAATTTCATAATGAGTTGGGTAATGGGAATATTAATGAGTTAGGTAATGGGAATATTACCAAACTGTCTGTAAAACACATATCAATTGGCTGCTCTCACCTCGGCAGCCATCATACTTTTTTGACCTACTCATTTGTTCATTTGTTCTATAAATATAGATTCTTGCGATTTTAATTTCGGTCCGCGAGACATCACTTGTTCATTGCGACGTAGTAGATCAGACCTCTAACCCAGTCCTCTGACTTTTTATCTCATTTGCATATATATATATAAATAAACTAATCTTACTCTTGATGACTTTCAGTCTGGGAGGATTCCAGAAAACCTCCAGTGGTAAGCCTCAGACTCACCTCTCTTCCTCATTTTCCTTTCATTCTAAAGGCTGCACCATTTCCCTTTCCCCTTCCCCACTTTCCATCCAGCCATACTATTGGTATTCCTATCTTTGTATGTTAAGGGTGGTCTCCACTGGCTGCGGTAAGCCTTGCGATGGTGTTGTGATGGTGAGGTGTGGCGAGGTCCTGCCTACATGGCCAGTGATCCATGGAGGCAGGACCTCGCCATTCCTCACCACCTACAGAACCAACACAACACCATCGCAAGGCTTGCCGCAGAGCTTACCACAGCCAGTGGAGACCACCCTTTACTCTCTATTAAGTACAATCATCTCCATTGTACATGCCTTTAGAGACAAGGCATCAGCAGCACTGTTTTAGGAATATCTCAGTATATTCATAACCTAGCAGTCATATTTGAATGTTTTAAATTTCATAATTGATATTATTTCCTATTCTTCCTATTCATAATCTTCTTTGCTAGCTTATATACCACAATGTGGTCCATACAATGTCATAATTATTCATTGTCAGGTAACATCAGCATCATGATATATATATGACTATGCCCCCATTATATAATGAATCTCTTACTAATGGCAACGAGTATAAAACTATCTATACTCATTGCTTAGAAATAGATGTTTATGAGCTCATCATACATGTGGAAGTATGGGCAAAACGATTCGGAAGCTCTCCTAAGTGGTATAGATTGGGTGACAGAAAACTACCGTTCAGATAGCTACCATCCAGAAAACTATATGTATATCATTCAGAAAACTGCCAATAATCAAAACTACCGCCCAAGAAGATTAATTACTACTATTTTGTGGTGGTAATATCAAGGGTGGGTGGTAATATGTGATGTGTTATAGAAAAATGAGTCACAAGTTTTTTAAAAAATAATATGATGGTATCTCAAAATCGAGAAATCATTTTTTGCGACTTGTGACTCATTTCTCTGTAACACATCACATATTACAGGTCATTTGGGGCTATTTTGGGTGGTAGGTGTCCTCAAACTTCAATTATCCAACATTTTTTTTTTTTTTTTTTTTTTAGGAATTATCCAATGAAATCAATTAAAGATGGCTTATGAGACGTCCTGGTCATAAACGAAGAAACATAAACTCGTGATCACTCGAGCCTATCAAGTGTCATGTAATGGGGGCAATTTATATATATGCACTTTTAGTTGTGACATCATAAAGCATGGCATGCCATTCTTTCATATTCATATCCTTCAACATTAGGTTAAAAAGCATCATCGTTGTACTTATTTCTTATAGTTTATTACTAAGATTGCTCGGTTGTATCAGATTATATTACATACTAGTTTCCATCATAATTACAAATCATTTATTCTTCTTTTTATCCATTCTTTTTCTCGCATGTAAGAAATCAAAAAAATATCATGAAAAAAAATACAATCATCAACTAAGGCTGAAAGCCTGTCGTGATCAAAATAATATTTGAAATCTTTTTAAAAAATATAATTTCTCATCTTGACTAGATCATTTACTAAAAGTGGAATAATCATTGTTCTTTGTCAATCATCTAATTGAGACATTATCATAATATCAGTTTCTGTCTGTTATTCATGGTATCAATCAATCCTCACCTTCCATGCCTAGTTTTGTTTTGCTTCCTTCACTCACTAATCTAAGGTAGCTTTCATCATCTTTACCAGTGGGTAAAACAGTGCCTGGATGGTTGTTCTGGAGGAGGAGCAGCCTCCACACTCTTAAAACAAAGTGGTCAATGACGGATACATATATATAAATGCTTTTATTTCCTCAATAAACAGCTACAATAGACAGGAAAAAGGATAGTATACTTTCTGTGCCCTCACAGCTCTTCCAAGAAACCCAGAATTACTTTTACTTTTATTGTTATACTAGTGACTACTGTTACACCCTCTGACGGTATAACACATGGCCCTTGAAGGCTAATCTAGATGTAAACATTTTTTCACCAGATTTGTAAGGAAATGATCCAGAAAGCGTGCGGAACTAGAGTGTCCTGCATTGGCATATTTTATAAATAGATTGCAGATGAAAGATATACTTTCATGATTAATTTGAATAATTGAATCGTGTGTGGATAACACAGGGGCCTTCATGAATAATTTATTTTTCCCATTCTCCTCAATCACCATGAGAGGAATGGGGATTAAAATAAACCTGAAATGTGATGAATCAATGGGTAGGCGTGGTGTTTATATGCATGCTACCTGGTGGTTAGAGCATTAGATCTTCAAAATGCGTATTGTGAGTTTGAGTCCCAGAGCAGACAGCCTTTGACGTTTGTCTCATATTTGAGTTATTTCTCTTTTTGATTTCATTAATAACTCCATATCTGGGGCTCAGTTTTCTTTTAAATTCACACATACTTAAACAAAAGAAAACTGAATATCAGGTTACAAGTTAGTGGTTTACCTACTTGGCCCTGTTTCTCCTAAAATAATATGGTTGTGTTCTTGAGAATTTAGTCTTTCTATGTCTTCAAAAGTCGAAGATGATTGAACTTGGTGATACAGTTTTCTAAACAGTGTACACTAATAGGATACACTAAGATTTGTGGGACTTTTTCATCTTCCTCAGTGTTTTGCTATTGAAGCCAATGTTTTCACTTCTAGACATTTCACAATCTTTAATACCACGTGATGCATAAGGTCCGAAGGTGGGGGCATTTCAGGATATTGTTGTCACCGTCTCTCTCGTCTGAGCTTCTATTAAATAAACCAAAAGACATGCTGGCTTCGTTGTTTGTCTGTGGATTCGTCTGAGGTTCGTCCACGCTCATTCATAAGTTTCCCGAAGATTACTAGTCATCGATTATCATAAATTGTAATATTGGTTTTTTTTGGAACACTAGCAGAGGCTTATCCGTCCTGGTGGTGATCGCACCACACAGGGTTCTCTGTAATATTTGATTAATCGAGTTGGCTGGGGACGACTGCCCAGCAGGGCTGGATAGTGTTTATCTCCAAAGAACAGGACCATAATGCAGAAAGTAGTTTCAGCGATCTTGCTATCTCTTTATTAACGTCTCCAATCTGGGGAGCTCTGCTGCATTCCCTGCCCGGGCACCAACTGCCCTTACCCCGATTCCCACCCCTATTTATACTCCCTCCCCCCATGGACCTGTCTTCGCTCACAATACAAGACCCTAACCCCCCGAGCGGCGGACGAACATACCCAATATACATCATTCGTCCACTGCTCCCAGATCCCTCTACTACAATATATTGCCCCAGGTGATTTCTATCAAAAATGCCAAATATTTTGAAAGAAAAGTAAGTTTGAACAAGCGTTTTCTAGGAGTGCACTCAGGCAGCAGTAGGATGAGCAGTGAAACCAACCTGCTCTTAGCTTACTATAAATAGATCAGGTGGAGCAACTCTGAGTGATTTGCCCTCCGGCCTTGCTATTCTTGCCAACTCAGCTGGACCAGCCTCGCCCCCCCCCCCCACCCCTTCCCCCGCCCCTGAGATTGCCCTATTAGTTCAAATGTGGTGTGTTATAAGAAAATGAGTCACAAGTCGCAAAAAATCGATTTTGAGTTATTAAGATATCTAAAAAGATAAGATCAATCCAATAGTAAACATTCTAATAAGTACTTCTATATTTTTTTGTGCCAAAGAAATGTGATATATCTTGATGTTCACTCACTATAGTCAAGTGGTTAGATATACTATAGTGAAGTAGTTTGATATACTCCTCACTAGGACAACTACCCGCCGGACATGTACCCGCCGAACATATCCCCCCCCCAGACTTTTACCCCCTGGACAATTACCATCGTGGACATTTCCCCCCTAGGACATTTACCATCCCAGACATTTACCATCCTAGGACATATACCCGCCTTATTTGATCATATATATATATGTGATATGGCATAGATATATACCATGCACAGTTTTGTAATTTGATATGCGCCCATGCTACTAACAGCGATAAACACCCCAAAAAATTAAAACATTCTGAGCAAGGGTTTTTATGGAAAAACATTTTGAAAATATCATTGTTTAGCAACTTGTGACTCATTTCCCTGGAACACATCACAAATTACACCTGGGCCAGGCTGGCAGTGTATGTTGCAGGGTGGGGAGGAGGGGGGGTGGACATTGATGGCCTATTAAGGGCCATGTTGTCCGGGGGCTGGTGTGGCTGGTCTTACCGTCTTGCTCCCCCGGTGGCCGACACTTGCCGGAGGGCAGTTTGTCCAGTGGACATCTCCTCCTGATTGACATCTACATGGAAAACATTTTTACAAGGATATGTCACAGATCTGCATTAGGGACGACCTCGGAGTAATAGGGGAGTTGCATTAGCTGCAGGTAAAAATGCTTTTTTTTCAAGTGATTTATTCACAAGATCCCTCACCCTGAATGTTTTTATAATAATAATATTATTTAGGCTGTTGAGCGCTGTTAGTAGCATGGAAATATGTATCAAATGTTATGACTGTGTTTTGAATATATCCATGCATATCAGAGTTTATCCTAAGGAGTATATTTCACTAAATGTACCTACTTTACTATAGTTTTTTTTTTTTTTTTTTTTTTTGTTGCTGTCAGCTTTAGAGCTGACAGCAGGTCTTGCGCACTGAAAGATACTTTACTATAGTGATGGAGCATTAAGAAGTATCAATAACCCTTTTTTCATGCGTACAAAAATATGGAAGTAATTATTGGATGTTCTAATGTTTGCTATCAATGGAATCCTCCTTTTCAAATATGATGATATCCAAAGATTTTCACATCACAGAATTGACACATCACAGAATACCTCTATCCTTATCGCTCCCCCCGCCCCCACCCCCTCAAGAAATTATTTTCTGCGATTTGTGACACATCACAATTGTAAGATAAAGAATACCTCTATTCTTATCGCCCCCCCCCCCCCCCCTCCAAACCCACCGATTAGATAAAATACCAGCATCCACCCCTGGATATTGGATGGCAGGTGTAGGGGGGGGGGGGTAGGGGGGTAGGGAGGGCGGAGGGGACTGGGAGGGGGGGCGGTTGAGGGCATTTGGCGAGCAAATCAAGTAGAGACATGAGACATAGGCAAAAGGTTGGAGCAACATTAGGGACAGGCATGATTGCACCAGTTCAATATCTGCTGCTGCCCAATCTGACATTCCTATACTACTAACCCCCCAAATACTGGTCACACACATACACTACCACTAACACTGGACGTATGGATACCTGCGCCTATATACATTGGTTCCAATGACTGCCCCCTCCTCATACATAAATCCTCAACTCTCTCTCTCCCTCTTTCTACTCTCTCTTTCTCTCACTCGCTCTCTCTCTCTGTCTCTCTCTCTCTGTCTCTCTCTCTCCTCTTTCTACTCTCTCTTTCTCTCTCTCTTTCTACTCTCTTTCTCTCTCTCTCTTTCTACTCTCTCTTTCTCTCCTCTCTCTTTCTACTCTCTCTTTCTACTCTCTCTCTTTCTACTCTCTCTCTTTCTACTCTCTCTCTCTCTCTTTCTCTTTTTCTCTCTCTGTCTCTCTCTGTCCCTCTCCCTCTCTCTCTTTTCTCTGTCTGTCTGTCTGCCTGTCTAGACAGTCTCTCTGCCTCTCGTTCTCTGTCTCTCTCCTCTCGCTCTCTCTCTCTCTCTCTCGCTCTCTCTCTTTCTCTCTCTCTCTCTCTCTCTCTCTTGCTCTGTCAAAAAGGAGGACGGGGATGAGGAGGGAGGGAAAATAAGGACTCACGGGAAGATGGTTTGACACAGCGTTCTCTATAAATAGTGGAATAAGAAAGGATGCTTGCAGCATAGCCCTACCAGCATTTGTGCCATAAGGAACCCGGTAAGGATTGTATTGATATTGATACCACGGGAGGAAGAAAGCGATGGAGGAAAAGGTTGTGAGTCTCCATGACACCTCCGTACAACTTAGTACAGGTAAGTACTGATTTACACCAAATCAAGGATTCAATTAAATTCATTTTTTTTTATTTATACGAGAGAGGTGTACAAAAAGAAGACCCGTGTCTGAAAGTGGGTTCCAGGTCTTCCAACGGGTTCCTGACTAGTTGGTTCTGATAGAATAAATTTTGATCTTATACATATGCCAAAAATGCATTTGAGAGTTATTTTTCTCCATGTCTAAACTAGGAGTGTTTGGTTTAAGGGAAAAGTAGTTTTTAGTAAGAAAAGTGCAAGGAAGGAACAAATGCAAGGAATGAACATCTGATTTCTCCCATCTACGAATATATAGAGAGAATAGAACGAGGTGCTAGTAATTAAATATTTCGTCAAATATTTATTGGACGAGTTCAAATAAATATTCAATTATGTTATTACTAGTACCGAGTTTCATTCACTAAAAATAAATATTGATATATAAACCTTTGTTTTGGGTTTGAATCGTCATAAAGTATCTAAACGCTAAAAGAAAACCCAATTTGAATTTGTATCGCTATAAAAGGGTTTTTCGTTTTCCGTTTTTAATTCATAATGCAGAAACATCAGCATTGTATTATCGACGCTCTTCCTGCTTCCTGCGTTTAGTACATTAGTACATGTACATTAGTACATTAGTACATTAGTACATGATGTTAATGTTGTTTGTTCATATGAGGATGATAGATGAATTTCTTTTATTAAAAAAAAAACAGGTTTTTATTCAGATAATCTAACAACAATTTATGAGGCTCTCACCCCCGGGGTGTTTGTCGTCACACCCTGCAGTAATTTTAACTAGATTTAATAAAACAATATTGAAAGATAATTTAACAAATAACTCTTCATTCAATCGTTCAGAACACTTGATATAAAAGTAAAAAAAAACATCCATTGAAATAATCTGTGACACACATGTTCCGTAAATTTGAATATGGAATTGATTATTAACGACCAAATAGACTTGAATATAACAGATTTATAGCACCCTGATTGTAATAACTCTGCATCATTGGATGCACATTGATTCATTGTTTTAAAAGCCGGTGTGAACCCGAGAATAATAATCTATTCACAGTTATATTAGAGTGAATTTAACAATAAAAGGTATGCTTGTCCTTTTAGAGAATAGACCATCATACAAAATGTCAAAAAAATGTAATTTATACGGATGATATTGAGCTGTTCAAGAGGTAATACAAATTGTGTGAAATCTACCTGGCCCCTATCCATGAACACCACTTTATATTTTTTTTAGAAATATTTTTATTGGCCAAAACATTTAACAAATTCATTTTAATCGAGGAGAAGAAAAACACGCATAACTGACCAATGATTACAACATTCGATGGTATGTCATAGAGAATTACTCCAAGTCATAGAGAATTACTCCAAGTGAAAATATAGTTCCACTATTACTATTGTCGTACAGAGTTGGTGTTAATTCCATGTGACAAGTCTCGAGAAAACAAATAATACAATTAAAGCGCTATCATATCCGATTACCAATATATTAGTCACGATTTCCCAGTTCAACATTGATGCTGGGATACAAATTTATATAGTCGGAAGTCGTAATATGTGATGATGATGTGAAAATGAGTCACAAAAATGATATTTTTCAAAGTGATCTATTCATGAGATTTGTTTGTTGGAATATTCTCATTCTTGGAGGGTTAAGTGCTGTTTTTGCATTAAATTCGTGTTATTTGGGAGGGTTTCTGAATGTGAATTGTACATTTTCTGGAAATTTCACCCATATATGGCTCAGATCGTCAGAAAATGTACAATTGGCAGCTCTACACATTTAGTAAATTCTGCTAAATATGGCTGAGAAATGATAAATACCAGGTAAATCTGAGTATATCTGGTATTGCCTTGACTGGGAAAATGTGTGTGGTTATGTTGAACTGTATTTTGAATCCTATTTCTGTCTTAAATTTGGATTTTTTGAGAGGATTGGTGAAGGTGGATTGTACATTTTCTGGCGAGTTGACCCATATGGTTGTTTGCTATTTGCTCCCGCAACCCTATGCGTTGCTCTCAAAAATCTCAATTTTAATTCAACGTTCCACGCTGGGCCTTAGTCTCTAAAAATGATAAGATACAGTATCCCATTCGGGTAGTGAAAGCATGGTTTAAGAAAAAGTAAAATGCAGTCTAGGCCCAAAGTTGAGAGAGTCCTTTCAAACAGAGGGAAAGCCTCTCGCCTCAAACCTTAAAGTGCCATTATAGTTCCATTAAGACCGCAAAGTGTCATTATAATCCCATTACAACGCCTAGTCCTTGGCTAGGAAACCGATTAGCGAAGTAGGCGTCTAACCACTGACATATGGGTCAGATTTTAAGAAAATGTACAATTGGCAGTCCTACACATTTAGTAAATTCTGCTAAAATAGGCTGCAACTTGGTCAATACTAGGTATATCTGAGTATATTCGGCATTGCATTGATTGACCTAGCGATCTGTTTGGTTAGGTTGAACTGTATTTTGAACTTTATTTTCGTCTGGAATTTGAGCTATTTGAGAAGATTGGCAAAGTTGAATTGTACATTTTCTGAAAATCTGACCCATATACCATTCTTATCTGATCTGAGGGTTTGGACCTAGACTGAATGTTACTGTTCATTCATGATAACCTTATAACTATTGCCAATGTATTCTAGTTGACTAAACACCTTCCGTGCTTGGCCCGGGTGTCAGTCACTTGGCAACCGCCGCTAATACAAACCCTCTATAGGGGATTTGCATAGCCGCCATTTTGAATCTTAATTCGCATGGAATTATGGGACGAATGGTACAGTATAAAATCTATAGAAAACATGCCCTGTTCAGCACGGAATATTTATCAACGTTCTAATGTGAATGTCCATGTTTCCATGTTATATATGTTTCCACGACACAAGTCCCCATCTTTCCCATCATGCATTTGGTTTTTGTAGACCATTTATGAAACAAAAACGGATATTGGTGAAAATATTCTTGCAACTTTCGATAAAAATGTTGCCAAATATTTGTATGTCAGATTTCGACAGAATCCATCCAAGCATGCACTATAACAGACATGCATAGTGGCACATGCAACTCCTCTATTGGTGAAGGTGAGAGCCAAGTGGAAGGAAACAATGATGAATGGGTTTCTGGGTGTCGGGGGTGACAGAGCGTGTAGTAAATATAAATAGCTTGTTAGTGTGAGGATGGCAGAGTCATGGCTGTGTAAACAATATTCCATCCATTTGTAAGGTCGTCTTATAGAGTATATTTAGCTACTTTACTAGTAATTGTCCACCCAGAAACTTTGTAGAGATGTTCTAATTTTGGGGGTATCTAGCTCTGAATACATTTCCCTAATTTCAAGACTGTATAAATTATATCCTTGCATTTCAAAGATCATCCTATGAAGTATATTTTGCTACTTTACTATAGTAAATGTACACCCAGAAATATTGCAAACCTTTTTATTTCAAAGATACAAATATAAAATTTAAAAATGGAAATACTTATTAGATGTCCTACTGTTTACTATCATTGGAATCCGCTTAATCTCATCTTTTCAAATATGAGGATATCTCAAAATCCATATATGGATGAAATATTCAGAAAATGCCCAATTCTCATTCAGAAACCCTCTAAAATAACCCGAATTTAATACAAAAATGAAACATAATTCAACATAACCAAACACATCCTTTGAATCAACTCGATGCCAAATATACTCAGATATAGCTAGTATTCACCATTTTTTAGCCTAATTTAGCAGAATTTCCTAAATGTGTAGAGCTGCCAATTGTACATTTGCTGGTGACCTGCCCCATATTTGCGACTTGTGACTCATCTCCCTGTGACACTTCATATAAATAGCTTAATCTAACCCTACAATGACAAGGCCATCTAGATCTGTTAAGACTTTCACAGATGGACACAAACAAGATGGGTTATATATAGATGTGTGTTTGCTAAGACAGACAATTAAGATGACCAACCATTGTGGTGCAAATAATGTTTTATTGTGAACCGTATTGGCTTACCATCATCTCTTTATCAAACTCTGGGATGAGAAAGTGTCAGGTTTTTACCTGTATGTTGGTATAAATCTCGATATCTGATATGGCTACAATTGAAGTAAATATCCACAGTTGAATTGAAATCTTTGTGTTGTGGTAAACTACATAAAAACACAAGTAGACTAAGACAAGTTAATAATTCATTGCGTTCTCAATTGAACCAGTGCACATTTGGTATGCAACAAGTTCATTTAATTCTTTTAAAAGATATTTTTATTGGCCAGTCATTTAAATACAGTTACAAAATACGCATATTTATGTAGGGTAGTTGTTTTCATGCGTTGTCATATTCAATACTTTGTATAATCAAATACCCCCAATACACATAACTCTTCTCCGTCTATGGTTAATGGGTCAGATCTTCAGAAAATGCACAATTGTTAAATCTACACATTTACTAGATTATGCTAAATTAGACTGAAAAATGGTCAATACTAGGTATATTTGTGTATATTTGGTATCGCATTGATTTAAAGTATCAGTTATGTTATGTTGAGGCTCATTTTTGTCTGAAATGTGGGTTATTTGAGAGGATTGGTGAAGGCGAATTGTACATTTTCTGATAACTTGACCCACATCAACTGTCTGCCGTCTGCCCCCTATCCCCACCTAACAACATCTGTGTCCCAAAGCCTCTCAGATCAGATAATAATGGTATGTCACTGATTGGACGCCTACTGCGCTAACGGCTTCAAAGATGTCCTAATGGATCATAACGACATGTTGTGGTCTTAATGAAATTATAATGGCACTTTGCGGTTTGGAGCGTGAGGCCTTCCCTCAGTTTGAAGGGAGTCTCTCAACTTTGAGCCTAGACTGTCACCACCTAACACCTGGGGTTTGGAGCGAGAGGCCTTCCCTCAGTTTAAAGGGAGTCTCATATCTTTGAGCCTAGACTGTCTCCACCTAACACCTGGGGTTTGGAGCGAGAGGCCTTCCCTCAGTTTGAAGGGAGTCTCATATCTTTGGGCCTAGACAGTCTCCACCTAACACCTGGGGTTTGGAGCGAGAGGCCTTCCCTCAGTTTGAAGGGAGTCTCATATCTTTGGGCCTAGACAGTCACCATATAACACCATCTGTGCCCATCACCCCCAACCGCCCGTTTAAGCGACTATAGCTCTACGCAGGATTAAGCACTTTAGGAGAAAAAATTGGGTCAAGAATAAAAAAATGATATATATGCGGGGCAATTTATAAAGTTATGTGCACTTACTCCCAATTTATTACACCAGTTATCTTCAACACCGAGCTTTCCGAGAACCAGATATAATCTTTTATATGAAATATTTCAAATTCCACAGGTTACATGAATTATTATTATGCCTTGTTATGTTGTGTAACAGTGATCTACAAATGGGTCAGATTTTCAGAAAATGTACAATTCAACTTCGCCAATCTTCTCAAATAATCCAAATTTCAGACGAAAATAAAGTTCAAAACTCAGTTCAACCTAACCAAACAGATTGCTAGAATCAATACAATGCCGAATATACTCGAATTTACCTAGTATTGACCAAATTGCAGCCTATTTTAGCAGAATTTACTGAATATGTAGAGCTGCCAATTGTTCATTTTCTGAAAATCTGACCCAAATATGGTTCTGGGGTTTCCCCCATAAACAATGTTGTAAAGTGGAATATAGGTGTCAATGAAGCAAACGTTTACATTTGATATGAATTGGTTCTGTGTTGAATCCCAATAGGGGACTTGCATAGCCGCCATTTTGAATCTTGATTCACATAGAATTATGGGACTTATGGTACAGTGTAAAGTCTATAAAAAACATGTTATGTTCAGCTTTGGATATTTAGCAGTGCTCTAATGTCAATATCCATGTGTTATACATGTTTCCATAACACAAGCCTTCATCTTTCCCAACATGCATTTGGTTTATATAGATCATTTATACAAGTTATGATATTGGTGAAAACATCCTTCCAATTTTCGATAAAAATGTTGCTAAATACTTGTATATCAGATTTCAAAAGAATCTAAGCCAGGATGCACTGCAATAGACATGCGCAGTGGCACATGCAACTCCCCTATTGGCACCGCGCTCTCTATCGATACCAACGATCTGAAAAGGAATGTTTAAGCCATTTTAAATGTGTTAAAACCGATCCTAGACGCTGGGATAGCTTGTTGTTTCACACATGCGTTCACGTATGCGCCCATTATACCAACAGCCATATGGGTCAGATCGTCAGAAAATGTACAATTGGCAGCTCTATACATTTAGTAAATTCTTCTAAATTCAGCTGATAATGATGAATACCGGGTATATCTGAGTATATTTGGTTTTGTGTTGGTTTACTATATCTGTTCTGTTATGTTAAACTGTATTTTGAACCTTATTTTTGTCTTAAATGTGGATTGGTGAAGGCAAATTGTACATTTTCTGACAATCTCACCCATATGGGGTGGGGGTGGGGGGGTGCACTTATGCTCATATCCACAAGTGTTCTGTCACCGAGAACAACTCCAGTGTTTTTCACACATTTGGAAATATTGTCAAGCACTTAAGAATAACATTCATAAACTATTTATAGTAGTTTTTACAGCATAAAAAGTTCATAGTCCGGAATACTGGTTATTTCCCGGTGGTCTGTCTTTTTCTTGATGAAGTTCATCCATAATAATATATGATATCAATCATGCTGGTTACCTTATTAATAAGGAATAACATTGCTTATAATTTAAAAACCAATTCATATCGATACATCCGATTTGTCTTAATGTAGAAGTTGGAAATATTACAACATATTCCTGATTATTAAAGACAATTCTGTGTGCGTTCCCGTCACATGCAGCGTTGGGACTGCGTTGAATGACCCACTGTAGATTTCATACATTACCAGGAGATCTGAAGTGAATTACAATATAAAAGCAGAAGATGAGGGCGTTGAAAGCTCAATAACTCTTATCCATTTAACTCTGAAGGTACATTTATTGTTTTAAATTTACTAGGAGCACACATACCCAAAGAAATTTCAGTTTTGCTAACTTTATACATATATTTATCAACTGTTCCCAAAGATTGGAGTGCGTAGAAGGGGATAGATTTGGAAGTTTCTTTTATTTTGGCATCCCTGGACAAAAGATACTCGCCGATGCGCTTCGACGCATCGTCAGGTGAGACCATATTTAAATTTATGCAAATTAGTTTGAGGCTCTTGGATCATTTCTCCGTCTGTCTCCCATTTTCCGAATCTACGCAACAATGTTGTTTAAAAAGGACCAGATAGAGTTGGTAATATATAAATAAAAGGAGAATACTTGAGGTCAAACCTGATTAATGTACATAGACTATTCTTTGGATAATTTCCAGTGAAAATGATTAATTTTCAAATATGAAATCCAATAGCTGTTACATTACCGTTCAGAGAAAAGGGATTATGCGTATATTTTCTGAAGAATTAGGGAAAAGTCCATGCCCAAATCCTCAGATCAGATAAGAATGGTATGTCAGTGATTGGATGCCTACTTCGTTAATCGGTTTCCTGGCCTAGGACTATGCCTTCTAATGGTATTATAATGACATTTTTCGGTCTTAAAGGAATTATAATGACACTTTGCTGGCGAGTGGCTTTACCTCCGTTTGAAGGGACTCTTTCACTTTAGACTGTTACTGAATATAGAGTTTATCTTGCTTCAAAATCGTAAAAGCAAATCAGTAAAAAAACAATTGGTTTTATCTAAATGAAAAGTATTGCATGCATTGAATTCACTTTTTAGAAAGTTTACATTTAGTTCAATAGTCAAATACATTTTACCAAATGATTTCTGGTCTCTCGACGCCCTACGTAGTCCTTCTTTTTGTGGGGCTATGAATCTTGGTAGAAGAAAAAGATTCCTCAAGGAACGAGGGATCTCCCAGGAGTTCCCTTTTGCGCAACTCGTGTTATATTCACGCTCCTTCAACCAACTCGTTAGTGAACCCGTATTTATTGTTTCACTAACATCTATAGACCCTATTATAAGATAATCTGTAAAAGAATATAATCGCATTTACTACTAGCAATTCGTTACAAATATGTGCAGTTATAATTGCACATATATGAAAAAGAAAGGAAAAGATGCATGATTGTTATTGCACACTGAAATAGTAAACTCTCTTTAACCCTGTTTCCTGAAATATATTATGACAGTGGTATAATACGGAAAAACATACATACAAAATGCTCGTATTTACTGTCAACAATTGCATTGAGATAATTTATCAAAGTCTTCGCCCAGAAATATACTTGCGCAATGAGAAGAGTGTAATGTACAGGAAAAAGTCGCATTCATTCATGAATAATGATTTCAAGACAAAATCTGCAATACTTGCATCAAACACTAAAGAAGAAACCTCTTAATCACATAAAAATAACAATCAGTCTAGGCTCAAACACTCAGATCAGATAAGAATGGTATGTCAGTGATTAGACGCCTATTTCGCTCCGTTTCCTGGCCCAAGACTAATGGGAATATAATGACATTTGTTGGTCTTAATAGAATTATAATGACACTTTGCGGTTTGAGGCGCAGAGAGGCTTTCCCTCCGTTTGAAGGGACTCTCTCATCTTTGGGCCTAGACTGCAATGGAAATGGGCAATTGTATACTTGTCCAGCCATCTATATGGACTGCAAGTAGATGGTAAGCGATTTTAGAGCAACGAAAGAGGCACCAGAAAATGTACAATTGGCAGCTCTACATGTTTATGAAATTCTGCTAAATAAAGCTAAAAAATGATAATACCGGGTATAGCTGAGTATATTTGGTATAGCGGAGTATGTCAGTAGTTTAGTATACAGCAGCAGGACGAAAACCTTGTAAGTTTTGTAAGACGCCTGTTCTCGCGTCCAACGCTGGAGAAGCTGTCAAAATAAAATCGTCAAAAAAACAAAAAAAATGTTTGGTATCAAGTTGATTCAAGGGATATGTTTGTTTATGTTGAACTGTGTTTTGAGGCTCATTTTTTTATAAGATAAGATTAGTTGTTTTTTATTTGTCATATTCGATGAGTACACAAGAGTACAAACGAGTAAATACATAAATTGACTAATTGCATGGTCGACATGCCTTTATGATACAGCGAGGTACCATTTCTTCCGGTTGTTAAATTCGGGTTCTTTTGGAGGGTTTCTGAATGTGAATTGTGCATTTTCTGGAAAGTTCACCCACTCGGTGTTGAGGCCATGAAAAGGTTGACTGAACACAAACCCCAACAAAGAGCCCTCCACCGCCTCAAGAGTGTTTCATAATGTCTGACCTAGAGAGGGACCACTGACATAACTATAGCTGATCCAAAATGTGCCTCAAAACAGATGTAATGGAGCTCTTAGGACTCTGTTTATACAGTTACTTTGACAGAACAGCGTCCAATATCATTGCTATATCAAAGACTATGATTAAATTCAAATAATTAAATTAAAAAAATAATTAAAAATTAAATAATGCAGGATCGATATAATGTCAGTGCAATAAATTGTGTCCCCTTTCAGTGATATATTTTTACAATATATGTACACTATCTGAGTCAGTTAGTGCTTAATTGGCATTTATGTACTTTATTCGGGGGAAATATGCTCATATTTAAACAATAAATGTTGATGAGCATTTATGGTGAGAGAGTGGGGTAGACTAGTCGGACCCCAATAGCACTCTTCCATAATTATTTGCTCCTGTCACATCTTCCATACCAACCACTTTCTCTTCCAACTCCACCCAACTATGCTTGTATTGAGCTTTCAAAATGTTTCAAGGTCATCTATTGATTAGACAATTCTGCCATTACAAAGGATAATCCTTCCTTGATCTAAGGTTCTACCAATTAGGAAATAATGTGCCCCAAAATTGATTCTATTTGACCTGAGATGTCAGTGCATTTATTTGCAAAAAGAATCAACATGACCTTTGGCCTTTGAATATGACTTTTAGAGGTCATGATGAATGTGTTTATATATCTAATTCCGCTTATTAAATTCATGTTCCATCGATATTATGCAATTATAGTGGATATTGAGGGTGAAATATTTTTTATTGATTATATAGAATATTTTTTTCAAAAAAACACATCAATAATTTATCTTCCTCAAGGGTTACAGAGTGGCACCCGGCAGATTTAGAATCCGGAAATTTTGGAGATCTAGAATCAACCAAAAGATATTATATGACCCAAAACGCAAGGTTCATCCCAAAATGGATTTCTACCTCTGGACTTCTACGTGCAATGTTGCATAATTGGTATCAGATTCGGAATTAGGTGTCATTTTGGGAACAATTCAAAGAGAAGTCACTGAAGGGTTATAAAGATTCACCTTGTTCTATACACGTCGGGGGGTTAAACTGTAATTCCTTCACATATCAATGGAAGCCTTATATAAGAACGCAAATCGTGCAATGTGAATTCAAGCCTGATTAATTACATGACAATTCCCCTCCTCTATACGGGTCAGATTTTTAGAAAATACACAATTGGCAGCTGTACACATTAAGTAAATTCTGCTAAATCAGGCTGCAATTTGGTCAATACTAGGTAAATTCGAGTATATTCGACATTGCATTGATTCTAGCAACCTATTTGGTTAGGTTGAACTGTATTTTGAACTTTATATTCGTCTGAAATTTGGGTTATTTGAGAGGATTGGTGAAGCTGAATTGTACATTTTCCGAAAATCTGACCCTTACCCTTTCTGAACTCAGACCTTGTAAGTAATGATTCAAGTTTCTTGCACCATTCAGGAGACTGAATGTATGGTGTAGTCCCATTCACTACCTTTAATACGGACGGGGAAAGGAGTTCGTGGTTAAAATCGAGAAGGAATTCGTGGTTAAAATGCTAATGCTACGTTTTTATGAATGGCTATTACAGCTGGGTGAAATCGCCAGAAAATGTACAATTCGCCTTCACCAATCCTCTCAAATGTACCCAACTTTAGGACGAAAGTTCAAAATACAGTTCAACATAAGCAGAGAGATTTATTGAATGAATACATTACAGTATATACTCAGTATTTGTCCCATTTCACTCTAATTTAGCCGAATTTGATAGATGTCTAGAATTGTAGATTGTCCATTTTCTGACAATCTGACCCAGCTAGTGGTTCTTTACTTGTTCTGACCTCGTTCACGTCCGACATATATATTATATACTTACATAGAATCTTCTTGTAAATTTTCTTATCTTGCATTTGAAACGAATTTTTCTCGAAGGTTCGTCATTTGACCCGTTGCTATGCAAAAGGAAATAACTGTTTTGAGTCTGCCTTCTATAATTTGGTCCTAAAGTACGAAATCATCCAGAAATGTCACAGCATATTTGTAGTTGTGCGTTGATTCAGTAATTCCCAAACAGTAATCCCAAACTTAGATAACTGAACGAACACCTAGAAACTTGATCATTATGTGTATAATACATAGATGTTTTTTCTATTTCTTATAGATTATATTTGAGTCAGCTGTGCTGAGAATATTGTATTTACATAATGCATTAACTGAATAAAACATATTAAAACAAACAAACATACAATTTTAAAATAGGATTTAAAAGAAATGATATATATATAGGGGCCTTTGCAAAAGTATTATATATATTGTAATTAACGACAATTGTTAAAAAGTACAATCCCAAATTTCCTAATTTTTAACATAAGTAAATTCATAATAAAATGAGACATTAGCTTTTCGTAATGACTATGGGACCTATACCACAGCTTCAATTATCAAACCCTCATGAACATATGTCACAGACGATATTCAAGATTTTATAGACGATTTTATGACAAAAACATACGACTGATATAAGAACCTGACAAAGGTTACATTCATACACTTATGAGCTAACTTTTTAGATTAATTATGCAGTGTGTCCATCAATGTCAATGTCCCATCTTTGTGTACTCCCAAAGGCTTTCTGCACCGTGTGGAACTCGCTTACCTATGGCCCCTTCACGGGCATATAGCAGCTTTTTGCCATTGCCAGTACGCAGTAGGCTTAATCTGTCCAGCCATCCGGACTGTTTGACAAAATGCTGTACGTCCTTTACCAGGGCTGTACAATGTGCTGCATGGGGAGGTAGTCACCCTACATCAACATGAAGCCTGTAGCAGGGAGAGAAAGATGGAGAGAGGAAGAGAGAGAGGGGGGAAGAAAAAGTGGGGGAGAAGGGGGAGGGAGAAGGGAGAGAAAGTGGGGGAGAGAGGGGGAGGGAGAGAGAGAGAGAGAGAGAGAGAGAGAGGGAGAGTGGAGAGAAAGATGGAGAGAGGGAGCTGGAGGGAGAGAAAGTGGGGGAGAAAATGAGAGAAAGAGAGACGGGAGAGAAAGAGAGGGGTAGAGAGGAAGGGAGAGAGAGAATAACAATGAGGTAGAGAGAAACGAGAGGAAGAGGAGAAGAGCATACAACACAAAGAAAGCTAGGGGGCATTATGGTAAGGGAAGAGAAAGGACTGGACACAAAAATATATTGTATTCTCAGGAAATGTGAGCCCAATTTATGACAAAGCATCACCCCTCCTCGCAGCCACCACTGTCGTATACAATGATAATATAATTGATAGTACTAGTTGATCTATCTAACCTGCAGTCCATGCATGTAAGCACTGTGGCTACACCAATCAAGAAAACCGCGTTACCTCATCACATATGGCGAATGTAATTAACGGGGGACATTGTTTACATGTGTGTTTCAGTATTTATATACCTCTGACATGTATGAAAATACTCATCAGAGATCATTAAAGAGTCCGCTCAGAAAGCTCAAAGGAAGCACCTGGAATTCAGGACTGTACTCTTGGAGCATGGGAGTCCACCCAAGCCAATGCTGGGGAATAGGGACTCCACAGCAAGTGTAGGATAAGTTGCCACAGCCCGACGTCTGTGTGTTTACAACATTGGGGTAGTGCCCTGTATAAGCACACTTTGTCCAACAACGGTGACGACAATTATACACTTATATAATCTAATTAAACTGTGGCAAGTTATACACGTTAATTAATATGTCAAGTTTTAGTACTTGAAGTACTCCGTAAACGTCTCCACTACTTGGCTGTCTTCCAGCAAGTTTCCCACCAAGATTAAGAGTCCATTTTGGGTTCCTTTTTATTTTGCTCCCCTCTGTGAACTACTATAGGGTCGTCACAAGTCGTGCCCTCTATAAGCACACTTTGTCCAACAACGGTGACAATTATACACTTATATAATCTAATTATATATAGCAATTCCAAAACTGTGACAAGTTATACACGTTAATTATTATGTCAAGCTTTAGTACTTGAAGCGCTCCATTAACGTCTCCACTACCTGAGACAAATCGCCAAAAAATGTACAATTGGCCTTTACCAATCCTCTCAAATAACCCATATTTAAGACCAAAATCAGGTTCAAAATACAGTTCAACATAACCAGACATGTTTACTGAATGAATACAGTACAGAATACACTCAGATATATGCAGTATTCATCATTTTCCACTATAACTTAGCAGAATTTGAGAGATGTGCAAAAGTGTAGATTGTGCATTTTCTGACAATCTCACCCACCTGGCTGTCTTCCAGCAAGTTCCCCACCAAGATTAAGAGTCCATTTTGGGTTTATTGTTATTTGACCTTCTTTTGCTCCCCTCTGTGAACTATTATAATCGTCAGTAAATCCGAATTAATCCGAATAAACCTCAGCTTTGTTGGCCAAAGCCCAGAAAAGATCTGACAAAGTCGGCATCTGTTGTAGTGAGAATCCAGACTGTTGACCCTTGCCTCTCTAAGTCTTTAATAAAGGGTTTTGCAGCAGAAGCGACCGAGTCTATACAAGGTCATTTACCTGCTCATTTACCGCTATCTGAATCACTGTATATAATACAGTCTAGGCCCAAAGATGAGAGATTCCCTTCAAACGGAGGGAAAGCCTGTCGCCTCAGTATTCACTGACATACCATTCTTATCTGATCTGAGGGTTTGGGCCTAAACTGAATAGATGTTGAGCTATGTTGATAACATCAATTATTCTAAAGCATTTTTTTTAAATTGGTAGGAAAGCACTTTGGTGTGACGTCTATGACAAATTGTCGGATGTCGCCAGAAATGTACATTTGGCCTTCACCAATCCTCTCAAATAACCCAAATTTAAGAAGAAAATTAAGTTCAAAATACATTTCAACACAACCAGACATGTTTATTGAATAAATACAATACAGAATACACTCAGATATAACTAGTATTTATCATTCACTATAATTTAGCAGAATTTGATTGATGTGTAGAACTGGCGATAATTGTGCATTTTCTAAAAATCCGACCCAAATATTGAATTCCATCTAATAACTTTAGACAAGATGATTGTGAAATGCACATGACAGTCAGTAAACCCTATACTCACTAGTCCAACCATGTGAAACCCCATCGGTCATGCTTGAGCGATAATAGATACTTGAGCGATAATAGGCTTACCTTCAATAGGAGTTTGTCATACTCAGGCAGAGCCGTTGATTGTTACATGCCTGGTGGCGGGTGAGGAAACGACCCTGTCATGTTGTTGGGGCTCAAGTATTTAAGGATTAGATGCCGCGTTCAGACAATTACACTTATCTGTGCTTCAAGGTGTTTACAAAGCATGCTTGCCTTGGTATTGTTGTTAGTGGGGTGGTGTTACCAACAGGTAGATGTTACATAATCACCCCTTACCTGCTTATAGGTCAGATTGCCTACAAATGTGGGTCAGATTTTCAGAAAATGTACAATTGGCAGCTCTACACATTTATGAAATTCTGCTAAAAATAGGCTGCAATTTGGTCAATACTAGGAAAATTCAAGTATATTTGGCATTGCATTGATTCTAGCAATCTGTTTGGTTAGGTTGTACTGTATTTTGAACTTTAGTTTCGTCTGAAATTTGGGTTATTTGAGAAGATTCCATTTTCTGGAATTCTGAGCCAAATGTACTACCGGCAGCTCTACGCATTTATGAAATTCTGAAAAATTATTCTGAGAATGGTAAATGCTAGATATATCTGAGTATATTTTGTATTGCAATGATTCAGACATTCTGTGTGGTTATGTTGAACAGTATTTTAAACCTCAATTCTTCCTTAAATCTGGGTTATTTGTGAGGATTTGTGAAGGCGAATTGTACGGTACATTATCTGACCTGACCCTTTAAATAGAAGTGAACGTCTAATAGGGGGCGCGGGGGGGGGGGGGGGGGCGGGTGCGTGTGGTCACAATAATCTATTTGGATCCAACCCCAAATACAGCCGCGGATGTATACAACAGGAAGATGTGGTCTATTGGGGGTTTGTAATGCAGCCATGAATAGCTCAATAGGGGATTTCAAAAGCAGTGGTGACAAATAAGGAAACTATCCACATTATATGGGTCAGATTTTCACAAAATGTACATGTACAAATTGGCAGCTGTACACATTTAGTAAATTAGGCTAAATTAGGCTGCAATTTGGTCAATACTAGGTAAATTTGAGTATATTCGGCATTGCATTGATTCTAGCAATCTGTTTGGTTAGGTTGAACTGTATTTTGAACTTTATTTTCGTCTGAAATTTGGGTTATTTGAGAAGATTGGTGAAGTTGAATTGTACATTTCCTGAAAAAATGTAGATTTCCCATCGACATCAATTGCTTTTGGAATAAGCACAAGTTGACATTCCAGGGAAGTAGGAATGAACATTGTCTGTATGGGTCAGACTTTTAGAAAATGCACAATCTGCAGATCTACACATCTGTCAAATTCTGCTAAATTAGAGTGAAAAACGACAAATAATAGATGTATCTGAGTATATTCTGTATTGTATTCATTCAATAATGCACTTGTCAATCATGAACATAGAAACGAATCGAGTCATAAATTTGAATTTCAGCGGTAATCTTAGTGAAAAAACAAATTGGTTGCTATGACCTGCATAACGCACTAGAGAAATACGCACTATGCATAACTCACTGTAGATACGCTGTTTTCAGACAATGCGTGTATAATAAATAAGTATAACTTACATTTGTATCACTTGTATCGGCATTGTCATTTAGATGCAGATGCAAGGATATTAATAATTACAGTTAATAATTATATCACATGAATCGATCGATATTCAAATAAAGAATATAACATGATATAACCATAATACATATCTTTTGCCTATTATTCCTAATTTTATTCTAGGCCAATAATGTTTTAACCAGGGACAATTGTGCGAACAAGAACGTTGGTTCTTTCATTTATACAAAATATCTTTAACTTAAACAGCGATGAGCTATATGGACCTATAGCTATAGATCATGTAAGTATTACGTAATTAAAGCATTAATCATACATACATAGCCCGTAGCTATGAGCATAAGCATCTCATAATCTATAATTATACATACCTGAGGCTTGTTTAAAAAATAAATTACGTTTGCTGATTTAAAAAAAAATGCTAAAGGAGGCACCGATCATATTTAATTAGTGTGTCAAGGCTAAAAAAAATCAATTAAATTTAAAAAAAAATTAAAGCATTAGATTGGAGTTGTCACATTTGACATATTGGGGTCGTTTTTATTGACGATTGGGGAAACATTTCAATGTTTTTAAAACAATCAACCTTTGGAATTACTGCATACGAGTTCCCAATCACAATTTCAAATGCTAATATCGTAGACACTACAATGCTCATGGTTTTCACAGATATAGGTGCCATAAGCCCAATTTTATTTGCCATTTTCAACATATAAGATTCCATCTGATTCAACTTACAGTGAAATGGGTGAAATTCCCAAATAATCAGAATTTAATACAAAAATGAGACTCAAAACGCAATAAAACATAACCAAACACATTCCTTGAATCAACTCCATGCCGAATATACTCAGATATACCTGGTATTTATTATTTTTTAGCAGAATTTACTAAATGTTTTAGCTGTTGATTGTACGTTTTCTGGTGACCTGTCCCAAATGTAAAAACGATGATTTATAATTCAAGTTTTGTACATGACTTTATAAAAGGGTTCTCCAAATGAAATTGATGGGGTTTTTTTTAAATTTAGAAATATGATGTGTTTCAGGAAAATGAGTCATATGTCGCAAAATAGATATCTTTGAAAGTGTTTTTTTCCACAAAATCACATTATTGGAATGTTCTAATTTTTGGAGGGTTTATCACTTATAGTCATATTGATGTATCAAATTTCAAGACAATCTATGTAATATATTCTTTCGTTTTAAAAGGTCCTCATATGGACTACATTTAGAGACTTTATTGTTTATTGATCCCCAGAAATATTGGAAACTTTTTTTTTCAAAAACGAAAATATCAAACTTAAAACCTAGAAATACGTATTAGATTATTAGACAGTTTACTATCATTGGAATCGGCTTGATCTCATCTTTTCAAATATAATGGTATCTCAAAATCTATTTTTTGCGATTTGTGAATCATTTTCCTGAAACACATCACAATATTATAGAAATGTAGAAATACACTGTGCATTGGGATGCATTAGAGATGGGGATGTTCAGGCTGGCTC
Organism: Sthenelais limicola; assembly: GCA_942159475.1. Classification (NCBI taxonomy): domain Eukaryota; kingdom Metazoa; phylum Annelida; class Polychaeta; order Phyllodocida; family Sigalionidae; genus Sthenelais; species Sthenelais limicola. The sequence continues at coordinate 10,157,691 of OW804094.1, read as the reverse complement.
CAGGTGTTCTTTATCATACTGTAAAGTATTTATTTTCGCGCAGATAAATTTTCGCCCACCAAGTACATTGACACCTTTTCGCGCTGATTTAAATTCGCGCAGCAAGGAAGTCTCACACCTTCTTTATGCAATAAGTATACCTTTCGCGCAGGATTTATTTTCACGCACAAAGGTGGGTGCGCGAAAATAGCGAAAATAAATACTGCGCGAACATTAATACATTTACAGAATCAAACATAGCTTAGCACTACCGTAGCACCTGTGCTTCCAGGCCCCTAACAAATGTGATGTGTCACAGGAGATGAGTTACAACTCGCAAAAATGATATTTTCCAAAGTAATTTATTCGCAAGTTCCCTTTGTTGACACGTTTTGAGCTTTGTATTGTTTAGCGCCCTATGTCATATAAATACACGTACCAAATTTCAAGACAGTGTATTAAATATTTCCTTGGGTTACGAAGCTCGTCCTACGGATTACATTTAAATACTTTACTTATAATACTTTACTTATAATTAACCACCCCGAGATATTGCAAACTTATTCTTAAAACATCAATAGAAATACATTTTAATCCTTAATGTTTACAATCATTAGAATCCGCTTGATCTCATCTTTTCAAATATAATAATATCTCAAAATTGACTTGTTACACATCACAAATACACTCTATAACAGTCCCAAAGCTCTCTGTAATAAAGACATTTTATATAATTTTGTTTGATAATCTTACAGATAAGAGCCTCTTGTACCTAACGCATTCAATACTGGTGCCAGAGTAATAATAACCACCAATATTATAACTCAATTATCATGTCCATGAGTTACACTATTGTCAGGTTTGAGAGCATATTTATTGGCAAACGCATAAATCAATCAGACCTATACAGGCGGGAAGGGAAGGGAGTGGTAGATATATATAGGTCAGATTTTCAAAAAATGTACAATTCACCTTCACCAATCCTCTCAAATAACCCAAATTTCAGACGAAAATAAAGTTCAAAATACAGTTCAACCTAATCAAACAGATTGCTAGAATCAATGCAATGCCGAATATACTCGAATTTACCTAGTATTGATCAAATTGCAGCCTATTTAGCAGGATTTAATAAATGTGTACAGCTGCCAATTGTACATTTACTGAAAATCTTACCCATAAACTGGAAGGGAGTGGTTGATATATATGTAGATCCACCATTACTGTTTGTGGCAACAGCCAGATGAGCAGCAAGAGAATTATCCGCCATGGATCTTACCCTTGTAATGGACAACGAAACGGACTCCTTTCTTTATGAATACGGTAAGCAGTGGTCAGTTCCTTTGTTTATGTATACGGTAATTATTCTTTATTTGTTTGTTATGTACTTATAGAAATTAGCAATATTATCACTGAGCAGTGGATACGTGGCAAGTGATCTATTCTAAGGTCAGATCACCAGAAAATGTCAGCTCTACACATTTATGAAATTCTGCTAAATTAAGCTAAAAAATGAAAAATGCCAGGTATATCTGAGTATATTTGGTATCAAGTTGATTCAAGGGATGTGTTTGGTTATGTTGAATTGGGTTTTGAGTCTCATTTTTGTATTAAATTCGAGTTTTTTGAGAGGGTTTCTAAATGTGAATTGTGCATTTTCTGGAAATGTCACCCATCTATACCTTAATCTATCACACGCTTTATCTAAATGTGAAATTCCACTAATCACCAACACTACTTCATGAAAATGGAGAAATTAGCAAGTGATTATATGCCCAAGAATCCTATTCCACATATTGTATTATACTCTGTTTGTTCTATGCAGTCCAGTCCAGAAGGCAGTTTTGGACCCCTAGGTTTTAGGGTTCATTAACACTTTTAGCCTTAGTCATTGTGGTTAGGCTTATCGCTGGATGTGGAATCGAAGAATGTGGCCGTCTGGACCTGACTGTATGGAAGCTTTTTGTTATTGATATTCAATTCAATTACAAAAATCCTTTATTGCTGATGACATCACAATTCGGTCGCTCATTTCTAGTAACTAGGTCTCCTTTTGGGGTCGTTTTTGAGTTGAGTCTTACAATTAACAGGAAATGTTCCCAAAATAAGTTTTTATAAAACAGACATTGGTTCAGATGAGATGATATGGAGAATGAGTAATTACATATGGATTGATATTACTATAAGGTCGATAATGGTAACAATAGACTGAACATAGAATATAACTTGTATTGATCACTGGGTCAGTGAACAGCCCCGTGTGAGGACTTGTTAACCCAGTGTAAACAATATCAGGGTCAGATTTTCAGAAAATGTACAATTCACCTTCACCAATCCTCTCAAATAACCCACATTTAAGACAGAAATAAAGTTCAAAATACAGTTCAACCTAACCAAACTGATTGCTAGAATCAATGCAATGCCGAATATACTCGAATTTACCTGGTATTGACCAAATTGCAGCCTAATTTAGCAGAATTTGTACAGCTGCCAATTGTACATTTTCTGAAAATCTGACCCATCAATAATATAAAAAGCAGTGGTCAGTTTCATATTGATTAACTTTTTCAACAAGGTATGCAGCTTGTACGTTAGTATATTTATTGTATTGACAATTTTTAATCGACAAGCGACATGTTATACAGATCTATACAACACCGCCAGGTGGAACCCACAAGTAAAGGATGGATTTACGCTATTAAGGATGCAAAAATAATTGGACAAAATCCTAAAAAATGTGGTCAAATGATTTTTAGGTGGGTTTGGTGAAAAATGGAACAAAAAGTAGAAAATATTTAGATATTGACCGACGTTATATATATATAGGCCAAGCAATGAGTCGATTTGGTGGGTCCCCATTGTGGTAATAGCAAAGAATATAGCTTTTCTATACAAAAAAAAATGAAAATATGAATACAGCTTTTAACCAGAAGGATGAAATTCACACATATTCGCACACCAAGCCTAGGCTCAAAGATGAGAGAATCCCTTCAAACTGAGGGAAAGCCTCTCACTCCAAAACGCAAAATGTTATAATAATCCCATTAGGACAGCAAAATACCATTATAATCCCATCAGGACGCCTAACCCTTGGCTAGAAAACATTAGCGCAGTAGGCGTCCAATCACTGACATACCATTCTTATCTGATCTAAAGGTTTCGACCTAGACTGTGCACCTTCTCCCTCTACACGGATGTACCACAGAGAGTTGTCATTGTGAAGGGATCACCTTTACCCTTGTTGCCGTCTGAACGCAGTAGGCGTCCAATCATGGACATACCATTCTTATCTGATCTGAGAGGCTCTGAGCCTAGACTGCACTTCTTTACTGAACTCTAATGGAGAGTTATTATTTCATGGTGAATTATTTCAGATCTTAATTCCAGCCAAGTATAAATTTATCATGAAAGAATGAAATCGCCAAGGAATGTGCTGCATGACTTCCTTGGGTGCATGACTTGGGTTTCATGGGAAATTGTTGTCATAATCCACACTGACAGAGCGTCGCATGTGGTTCACCCAAGTGGGCGGGTGCAGTGTTTACTATGTGATGTGTCACAGGAGAGTGAGACACAAGTCGCAAAATTGGTAAGGTATATTTTTCAATGTCTTTTATTTACAGGATCTCTTTGTTGGAATATTTTTATTTTTTGAGTATGTACCACTTAAAGTCGTATGAATGCCAAATTTCAAGACTGTATTAGATACATCCATGCATTTTTAAGGTCGGCCTATAGAGTATATCTAGCAACTTTACTATTAATAGTCCACCCAGAAACTGTTTGCAAACTGTTTTGTTTTTTCAAAAATACAATATCAAACTTAAAATCTAGAAATACTAGTTAGCTTTCCTAATGTTTACTACCATTAGAGTCCGCTTGATCTCATCTTTTCAAATATGTTGATATCTCACAATCCATTTTTTCGACTTATGACTCATTTTCTTGTGACACGTCACATATGGTATTTTTTGCAGCCTAAAGTAAAGCAAAGACTTCATAGCTAGGTTATGTTGGTTAGAGCGACAACCCCCCCCCCCCCCCCCCCACACACACACACACCCCTCTAACTGGAACGAAGCAATGATGATTTGGGTCAGGTCGCCAGAAAATGTACTATCGCCAGCTCTACACATTGAGTAAATTCTGTTAAATTCGACCGAGAAATACCAGGTATATCTGAGTATATCTGGTATCAAGTTGATTCAAAGGATCTTTTTGGTTATGTTGAATTGTGTTTTGACTCATCTTTGTATTAAATTCGAGTCATTTGGGAAGGTTTCTAAATGTGAATTGTACATTTTATGGAAATTTCACCCATTTGTGCGAGCCTACAGCTAGCTGTCACTAACTGTGCACTCATGGCCCATGGTTAACCACAGGAGCACCTCATAGAAGCTCTTCCTGTTAGTGTTGTTACAGTATTATAAACCAAAGTGATATCAAGCCTGACGTGGGTCATGGCAGACTCATGGGTTTCCTTAGGAAAACGCCTCCTACCGGCCACAGTAACAAAACATTCCCAATATAGGGGACTTGCATAACTGACATCTTGGATCATGATTCGCATGGAATTATGGGAGTTGTATGTCAGTGTTAAATCTAAAAAAAAGTGTCATGTTTAGCATGGGATATTTTTTTAGTATTCAATGTCAATATACATGTGTTATACGGTTTTTTTATTACATATTTTATTAAGGGAAAAAAACCATTTACAGATACACTCTCACTATTATAGTGTTTTTCGTCGTCTCCTGTTGTCATAATAAGTTTGAAAACGTACAAATTGATCTTAAAGGTGATATTCCTGTCTTTGATGATATTCCAGACTTTGGGAATAATCAAACTTCAATAATGATACAATTTTAGGCACAAGAGATATGATTAAGATGAGGGATGAGATGATAAGATGAAGATTACGTTCTTTAGAATTTTTTAAGTAATTTAGTTTCCTAGCAGAACACAATTCTTGGTAGTTAAACTCACATCCTGAACATACCATTATCCAGCAATTATAGATTAACATTTAGTTGAAAAACGTGAGGTTAGTTTAAATGGTAAATACACGATAGCAGCGATATAATTACATGTATCATAATTGAGTTCTACGATATCAATCGATCAACGCATACATGCAGATCGCGCTATACACTATAGGCACAAACATTTTTATGTTGTCATAAAACAAGCCTCCACCTTTTCCGTCAAACTAAGATGAATGAATGATGTGTTATAGGAAAATGTGTCACAAGTCGCAAGCAATGGATATTGAGATATCATCATAATTATTTGAAACGATGAGATGAAGCAGATTCTAATGTCGTAATGATAGTAAACATTGGGAAAATGTTGCAATATTTCTGGACAATAACTAGTAAAGTAGCCAAATATACTTGATAGCATGACCTTAGAAATGCACATATCTATTGTATGCACTGTCATGATTCTATTCTATTCTATTCTATTCTATTCTGTTCTATTCTATAGAGTCAATTCAATCAAAAGATACCCTTAATTACCTCGTATGTTTATATATAAAAAATAAATTGTGAGATGAAATATTTTGCTTGATATGTTACGTTACGTTTGCCCACCATGTTTTGCTGAACCTCGTTCTTCCTATTAATATAACGTATATATATGTTTGTATATCAGAGATACGGATACGTTTACGTATTGGTCAGACTTGCTGAACCTCCCTAATATCTAAAAGGAAGTGTTTGACAATTGCCACAACAACCCACACTAAAAATTGCCACTGATCATTCCCGACCTATACAATGCTATGTCTATTGTTTCCTTCCTACCCGTGCCAGCTATGGTATACAGCAATGGCTGCTAGTACAGTCAACCCCTATTTTACCTCCCCGCCCCCCCCCCCACGCCCCCTCCCCACCACACACATGTTATGATATATACATGTGTATCCTTTGTTTTGACCGGTGACGTAAGGCGATCATAGAGAAAGAACCATCTGTTTTAGCAGTTCAATAGAATAGCAGCAAGTGCAAAAACATAAAATATACTTATTAGTAATATACTATATATTATACTATAATATTATTGGTAATATATTTATTAGTAATACACCGTTTGTTTTTGATATAAAAAAAAAGTAAAAAAAGTATGAATTAATATTTGCTGACATTAAACAAAGGAAAACGGGGACAATTAATTCCTCTCCGCACCCCCTCTATCTTTGAGCCCCCCCCCCCCCCCGCCACCTCCATTGGTAATATATTAATTAGTAATACACCGTTTGTTGTTGGGTTTTTTAATATGATATTAAACAAAGAAAAACGGGGTCAATACCTCGATCCTCCCACTCCCCTCTAGCTTGAGCCCCCTCCCCCGCCTCCATTGGTAATATATTTATTAGTAATACTCCGTTTGTTGTTGTTTTTTTAAATATGATATTAAACAAAGAAAAACGGGTCAATACCTCTCCCCACTCCCCTCTAGCTTCGAGGCAACCCGCCCCCCCCCCCCCCGCCCGCCCGCCTCCCCGCCGCCCCTCCCGCCACGACTGTATATAAACAATGGTCGGTCCTCTGCTAGGTATAACCCAGGGTCTGGCAGAGGTTGTGGTGGCTACCTCCCCCAGGCCAGCCGGGCTAGCCGCCCAGGAAGTTAGTGTGTTGATATAATTACCGTACACCCACTGGTAAACACACAGCTATGTACGGAACTTGCTCTATAGGCCCGTCAAAATAGGGTTTGACCTAGGAAAAATTGCAACCGAAGGTTTCTCAACGGTTTTGGGTAGGATGAGTGCCCCCTATTGACATACTAAAAGTCTAGAAAAATCTAGATGGGGGAACATGCCCAAAAATCTTGAAAAACAAAATGGCCGCCTCTAAAACTCAATACTATAAAAAGATTTGCTTTACAATTTGATATTCTCTGCTTTTTCTAGATTACAGTGTAGGCCCAAAGATGAGAGTGTCCCTTCAAACGGAGGGAAAAACCTCTTGCCTCAAACCGCAAAGTGCCATTATAATTCCATTAAGACAGATAATCCCATTATAATCCCATTAGGCGCCTAGTCCTAGGCTACTACTAGGAAACCAATTAGCGAAGTAGGTGTCCAATCACTGACATATCATTCTTATCTGATCTGAGGGTTATGGCATGAACTGTCTCATGACAATTACTTAAGTGCCAGTAGGTTAATTTTTAATCAAGAAAACAATGCCAACATGTGGGCAAGAAGAAGAATATATAATTATAATAACAGAGATAATGTAGTTAAGATATTGTTTTGAACAGGTTAAATTAGTCCATCCCAGACTTCATGGAAGTAAACAGTTCGTAGAAATGTTCTAAGATCCTTCCTAGTTTCACAGAGGTGGCCCATCCCTAGGGACTTCTGTGGAAGTTCGTAAAAACTGACACAACATTTCATGGTTGGCAGTTATTATAATTATTATTGTAACTATTATATTGTAACATCACTGCAGGATGTAGTTATTGGTTGTAGTATTATGGTGCTGCTCTAACGTTTTTACATTTTTGTAACTAAATCCCTACACTTGTCTAATGAATTAATTCTTTATTCGAGACTATAGATGCTCAAAATAGCTACATGTTTCTGAAAAAGAGTTTTCAGGTCTTCAAATGAAGTCGAGAATAGGAAGACTTGTTCAGGATTAAAAATAAACTAATGAATAGATTGGTATTGTTTTGTTTGTCCTGTTTTCAAAATGTCCTCGGTCCGTTACTGAATAGGAGAATTGCATGTCTCACTGCGCATGTCTGTTACAGGGCATGCTGGGATGGATTCAGTTCAAATCTGACATACAAATATTTAGCAACATTTTCATAAAAAATGAACGGATCTTTTTACCAATATCATAGCAGATGAAATTAATCTATAAAAAAACAACAAACGCATGTTGGGACAGATAAAATCTTGTGTTATGGAAACATGTTTAACACATGGATATTGACATTAGAGCACTGATAAATAATATTGTATAATGAACATGGCATGTTTTCTATAGATTTTACACTGTACCATTAATCCCATGAACCCATGTGAATCAAGATTCAAATAGCGGTTATGTAAATCCCCTATTATACCCCAACCCATTCTACCCGTCCAATCCACACACTCTAGGTCCAAACCCTCAGATCAGATAAGAATGTTATGTTAGTCTTCTTCGCTATACTAGTTGGTATCCCTGCCTAGTACTCGGCGTTTTAATAGGATTATAATGGCATTTTGCGGTCTGTCTTAATGCAATTATAATGGCACTTTGCGGTTTGAGGTGAGAGGCTTTTCCTTCACTGGAAGGGACCTTCTCAACTTTGGGCCTAGACTGTACACAGCGCGCTTATTACGGGGCGTGCCATTTTACCCCTCCAATCCACACCGAGCGCTCATTACCGGGCGTGCGGTAGGTAGGTTGGTACTGGGTGAGTAGGTGCGAAGGGGCTAGGAAGGCTAGTTTGGGTCACCCATCAGCTGAGCGCGCAGTCAGACAGCTGAGCAGTTGCTGGTAGGCTAGAGGCTGTAGTAGTAGAAGCAGTGGTAGTAAGGTACATACAGCCTTCACACACTCTCACACACCCGGCCGACACAGCCACGGGTAGGATACACCCCTCAGTACAGCCAACACACCCGCACATGTGCGTACACACACACAGTGATACAATCATACATACACACAGTGACTGGCAGAGGAATTATTACACACAAACATTGCCGGGAAATCAGTGCTTTCCTGAGTGGTGCTACACTCAGATATACACCCTTAGGTATATATAAGGAGTTGCATATATAACATATTGGATATAGTTCGTTTTATTCGCGTCGTTGTATAATAATTAGTCCTGAAAGAGGACAAGGAGTTTGAGGAGATACCAATGAGTCATTTTGACATAGCAGGAGCTTCTAGAAAAGGACAAAAGAAGTCCGGTGGTTCCGACCAGCAGCCCCAGTTGATTCATTATTCCGTAGCTAAGGACTTGACCAGTGGATATACCAATAATACCATGGATGACCACACTACTACAGTGGTCAACGGGAGTGGTAGACCTCCAGGGCCGGGAGGACCGGACCTTGGGGACGCCCACGGGACCTCTGGCCGTCCGTACCCGGGAGATGGTGGAGGTGGTGGCCGTGAAAGTGGTGGTGGTGGTGGTATAAGGGGCACCACCACTACCACCACCCCACCTGTAAATACAGGGGTGTCTACCAATACAAGTCGTGGAGGGTCCACCTCGGACTCCTTGACCGGTGGTAGCGATACTGGAGATAATACATCAGGGATCAGCATTGATCTGGATGAGGTGAAGCTTGACCATGGAGGAGGAGGACGTCCTGGTGGTCAGCACACCAAGGTGTCCGGAGGACCTGACCCCCAGGAGAGGGTGGTAGTAGTGGACAACGTCCTGGTCCCTCAACTGACCGCTAATGGCAAGGAGATGACCTGTCTACAGGTGGATCCATCCGAGGTGGACAGCAGGGTCAAAATCGCTGACCACACCTCCAGGGGCTCCGGCCACAAGAAGGACCATAAGCCCCACCATGGAGGAGGTGACCCCCTGTGTGGTCTGGGTAGGGCTGTGGGCATCTCACTGGAGCACGCTATAGCCAGCCATAAACCACCCACCCAACCTGTACATCATGTCGGGGGCAACCCTGAGGGTAAGGCACTCATACATTATATAAAAACATCAATTATATCAACTTGTTTTATAATTATGTTTACAGTCATTATAGATTTTGCCATTTTTGGTGCACACCAATTTTGCAACGCAGGATGGGTTCCAGTGTTCCAGTAGGGAATGATTAGTTAGGTCTTAGGATTGATTGAAGAATCCAAAAATGATCATTTACCTTATAAATTTATGTTTTAAATCTCAATGTAAATTATATCAATCTGTTTTGAATTGAATTGGAAAATACTTTATTTTGTCAAAGGTTATACATTATAGGTAATCATGCTTCTGGATAAAATCCTATCTTAGATTAATATTACTCTAAGATCCTATGGGAGTGACTGCCTATAAGTATAATATATAATAAGACATAAAACAAGTTATAAAACAGATAATATAAAACTCATTAATATCATCATTCGTGATAACAACATAATAAGATCCCGAATCTTATAGACCGTATTGTACCGTATAACTTGTCAATTATATTTTAGACGTCAATATTTGCCATTTTGGCCACACCAATTCACTCTAGGTCCAAACCCTCAGATCAGATAAGAATGGTATGGCAGTTTACTGCGCTAATCCGTTTCCTGGCCTAGCACTCCGGCGTGCTAATGGAGATATAATGACATTGTGTGGTCTTAATGGACTTATAATGGCACTTTGCGGTTGGAGGCGAGAGGCTTTCCCTTCGTTTGAAGGAACTCTCCCATCTTTGGACCTAGACTGTACAGACAAGATTAGTTATGATTGATTGAAGAATCCAAAGGCAATTACATATAAAGATGATCATTTACGTCATAAATTTATGTTATGAATCTAGATATAAACCTCACTGACTGCATATAGTGCCTAAATATTTTGGAGCTTCAAATCTTTATTGAAGAATCCAAAATGCGATCGATTATAATTAATATAACCCAATTAACATGTATATATCCCAATGAATTACACTCATGATTACCTGTATTAAATCCCACCATGTAGTTCCAGGTGGCAAATTATCTGAGGTACTTCAAGGTCAGGTCAAATGAGGGAAAAGTTTTATGATAAACTAAACTCACTTCAATCAAAGTTATTAACACCAATAACTAGCGAATTTTTTCTTATTTTTTTTATATACAATTCTTTCCATGGATATATTATTAACAATCATTATCCAGTCTAGGTCCAAACCCTCAGATCAGATAAGAATCGTATGATAATGTCAGTGATTAGACGCCTACTTCGCTAATCGGTTTCCTGAGCTAGGGCTAGGCGTTCTAATGGGAATATAATGACATTTTGCGGTCTTAATGGAATTATAATGACACTTTGCGGTTTGAGGCAAGAGGCTTTCCCTCCGTTTGAAGGGACTCTCTCAACTTTGGGCCTAGACTGTATGGTTGGTGCGTGACCAGTGTGACCGGTTGCTTTCAGTCATTAATTAGACTTAGTTATGGTGGAGTTTCAGACATGAGTCTGCTGAGGTTTTGTTGTTACTTTTTTTAACAATTTTATTGGCCATAAACATGAACCACACAAACCTTTCCTACGCAGAACAAGTACAACTGATGGGTCAGATTTTCAGAAAATGTACAATTCAACTTCGCAAATCTTCTCAAATAACCCAAATTTCAGACGAAAATAAAGTTCAAAATACAGTTCAACCTAACCAAGCAGATTGCTAGAATCAATGCAATGCCGAATATACTCGGATTTACCTAGTATTGACCAAATTGCAGACTTATTTAGCAGAATTTACTAAATGTGTAGAGGTGCCAATTGTACATTTTCTGGAAACCTGACCGAAGTACAACTGATCCTCTAAGGTAGAGGAAGTACCATATCATGTTCCAACCCACGTCCCAGTTTTATAATATTATTTATGCGGACAGTAAACATGTAGTCTAGACCTCTCAGGTCAGATAAGAATGGAATGTCAGTGATTGGACGCCTACTGCGCTTCCCTGGCCCAGGAGTATATGCGTCCTAATGGGATTATAATCTTATTTTGCGGTCCTAATGGGATTATAATGGCATTTTGCCGTTTGGAGCGAGATTCTTTGCCTCAGTTTGGAGGGATTCTCTCATCTTTGAACCTAGACTGTGAGAGGCTTTCCCTCAGTTTGAAAGGATTATCTCATCTTTGAGCCTAGACTGTGAGAGGTTTTCCCTCAGTTTGAAGGGATATTCTCATCTTTGAACCTAGACTGTGAGAGGCTTTCCCTCAGTTTGAAGGGATTCTCTCAACTTTGAGCCTAGACTGTGTGCATCCTCAATATCCTATACTCACTTCACCCACTTGGACAGGACCCGGATATATTATACACAAGGTCTATATATATATTGAAAACAATGGTTAAACTGTTGTATAATATAGGATGGTATATTATGCCTTGAACAGTCCTGGGGCTATAAGTATAACCACCTTAAAATGCAACCTCTGTAAAAAGTGTTGCAATAATTATTGTTGCGGTTAATGGTTAATTTATAGTCTTATAAGTGTTTATGTTTACTGAATGACGCGTCATTTTTTCTCGAGAAATGTTTCATGAGAATTTAATTGCAGCTTAAAATAATCATCCGATGTACGATAGATGTACGATAAAAAGCCTATATAGTTGAACTTTATAGGTCAATTTCTGTATTATTATTTTTTTTACAAATTCTTAATTTTCTGTACCTGTCATCTGGCTCTTACAATTCTAAACATAAAACATGATAAATACCAAATAACTGCTCCTGATGATTTGTTTTATTATAATTATGTTGTTGTTTCGGATGATAAGAAGATTAGTTCATTTTCCCTTCTGTTTCGTCCACTCATTAACACTGCCGATTCCTATGTGGGTCAGATTTTTAGAAAATGCTCTACAACTTTGGTAACTTTTGTTAAATTAGACAGAAACATGATAAATAATCGGTATATCAGAGCATTTTTTGGCATTGTGTTGATTATACATGTCTCTATCATTGTGTTAAACTGCATTTTGAACGTCACTTTTCACTTAAATTAGGGTTATTTGAGAGGATTGGTGAAGGTGAATTGTACATTTTCTGACAATCTGACGTATGTTCAATCTAAAGCACGCTATTCAGTGCATTTTTCATGTTTCAACATGAAAGATAGATTTGATCATTGACTGATTTAATTCCCTCGTGAATGATGCAGTTTTATTTCCCCCTAAATGGAACATGTATAGTATATGCGGTCAGAGGCATTCCATGAAGTATTTAGTATGTGTCATATTGCTGGTGTAAACCAACCAAGCTTGCACTCTGGTTTTTGCCTTTTTCTCTCCCCTCACCGAGTACAGTGTATTCCAGATAACTTGACACAAGTTTACTTTAAAGTATATCCCAGATAACTTGATACAAGTTTACTTTAAAGTATATTCAAGATAACTTGATACAAGTTTACTTTAAAGTATATTCAAGATAACTTGTTACAAGTTTACTTTAAAGTATATTCAAGATAACTTGACATAAGTATACTACCAAAGTATATTCCAGATAAATTGATACAAGTATACTACCAAAGTATATTCCAGATAACTCGATACAAGTATACTACCAAAGTATATTTCAGATAACTTGATACAAGTATACTACCAAAGTATATTCCAGATAACTTGATACAAGTATACTACCAAAGTATATTTCAGATAACTTGATACAAGTATACTACCAAAGTACATTCCATAATTATGTATGCGCTGTTTTTCTTGCCCAGGGATAGGCATACTAATGGGATTATTATGACGTTTTGCGGTCCTAATGGGAGTATAATGCCATTTTACGGTTTGGAGCGAGAGGCTTTCCCTCAGTTTGAAAGGGATTCTCTCAACTTTGAGCCTACATATTATGTAATCAATGCCCATAAGAGAAGAGGATGGGTGGGTAGGAACACAGGTATACGTGTGAGCTGGGATTGTCATTTCATTCTTGAGTGCCGCACGCTAGAAGTGGAAGTGTATTCCTCTTTGTACCTTAACTTACAATAAGGGAGAAATGTCATCAATCATATCGTCCCTGTATGAGATCGCTATGAGTATAGGACATAACTCCACTCCCACCACCACCACTATCACCACAATTGTTTTGATAACTTTTAATATCATGCTTATCCATAGAGGTTTTCCAGCAGACAGCCACTACATATTATATATTCAATTGTTATTCAGAAGTCATTTGACACTTCATAATGGTGAGGTTCAGCAAGTCTAACGTATACGTAAACATAAACGTATCCGTATCTCTGGTATACAAAAATAGGTGAAAAAAAAGAAAGAGGTTCAGCAAAACGTGGCAGGAAAAACGTAACATAACATATCAAGCAAAATGTTTCATCTCACAATTGATTTTTATACATAAAAATGCGACGTAAATCCCCCCAAAACATACAAATACGGTTACGTAACTGAGGTAGGTTTGTTTGCGGAACCTCCGTATAATGTTTCTGAAAAGGACTTGACCTTCTACCGAGTAGGTCTCTCTAGGGCACTGCACTCTGTTTGAGACCTTCTTAGAGTAAACATCAAAGCGACCCAATAGTAACCCTACGGCAAGCCCCTCCAAGGAGATCTCAAATAGAGTGTAAATACTAGGTGCCAGGCTAGTGATATATCTACTACCTACACAGACTTAGGACTACTAATCTAACTTCTAAGATTAGGGTTAGGGTTAGGGTTAGGGTTATGATAAGCATTGTTATCAATCCATGTACTTCATGCCACCTCCAGGACGATATAAGAAAACAGTGCATAATGCTGATATAGCAGTATTAGTAGCCTGACGCCTAGTATCAGTGCACAATGGAGATATAGCTGTATTAGTAGCCTGACGCCTAGTATCTAGTCGCTTCCGTCTTCCAGGCCGGCATTTAAATGATAAGATAAAACAATAATAAATAAACAAAATCTGGGATGTGGGTTAACCATATTCTTATGGATTCTGTCTATTAATTTCCACATGGCTATTTTTATAATACCCGTCATGAGGATATACTAGGTACATATTGTGGTTTCACATGACAACTCAATAATAAACAGCTGTTAACAGGAGTGTTAAGCTTAGACACTTAATATATACGATGTAAAATACACATGTAGATGAGTTATATGGCTTGAATAAATGGTTAAACGAGTCAGATTGTCAGAAATTCACCTTCACTAATCGGATAAATCCTCTCAAATAACCCACATTTAAGACAAAAATAAGGTTCAAAATACAGTTTAACATAACAGAACAGATATATTAAACCAACACAAAACCAAATATACCGGTACTCAAATAAACTCGGTATTCATCATTATTCAGCCTAATTTAGCAGAATTTAGTGAATTTATAGAGCTGCCAATTGTACATTTTCTGACGATCTGACCCAAACAGGCTGGCGATCAATGACCTCCAAACGATTATAACATTCACCTACTAAAATGTAAACAGGTTTGGAGAAGTAAAGACAAATATGAATCTATTTATAATAATTAAGAAGAACCGACTCTAACCATCCAGCTGGCATTGAGGTGCTTTAGATTTTATTTCATTTTAAATGTCCCAACGTGAAACTAAGTGAAACTAAATGGTCTATCTTCCAGTGTATTAGAAATCAATTATGGTGTACCCCAAGGGTCAATACTAGGACCAATCATGTACTTGATCTATGCTAACGACTTAAAACATTTAAAACTGAAATCGAAATACTTACAATACGCCGATGATACGGTATTTTATTATACTGGTGATAGTCTTAAAGAATGTGAAATTGCTTTAAACCATGACATGAGCCTCTTCTATGAATGGAGTTTAGGAAATAGATTATTAGTTAATAGTAAAAAAACAAAATTGATGGTAATTGGATTGAGTAAGCAAATGTATAATAATAGACTGGATGTAAATGTCAAATTAGGAGGCGAAAAACTTGAAGTTGTTGGGACATATACTTATCTTGGAGTGACAATAGACAATAGACTATTGATGAAACAACAATACAATAATGTTGTTAGACAGATTAATGAGAAAATTTATACTTTTAGAAAAATTAGATGTAATCTGACCAAGGCAACTGCAATATTAATTGCAAAATCCCAACTACTATCTCTGTTTGATTACAGCTTATTTAGTTTATGTCCTCTGACAAACAAAGATTTAGATAAATTACAAAAAATCCAAAATAGAATTTTACGAATTGCATTGAGCTGTGATTACAGAACTAGTAATGCGGATTTACTTACTACCACAAAAGTAATGTGTATAAAGGAAAGAATGATGTATAACCACTGTATTATAGGACATAAGGAAATATATATAAAGGGAAATGTTATCCTCCCTACTAGAATGACTAGGCAAGCAAATGCACCAATATTGGGAAATTTTAACCCAAAAAACAGTAAGGATGAAAAATCGTTAAGAAACAACATAGTAAAGGCTTGGAATAGTCTTAGTCCAGAATTAAGGCTTCTAGGTGATGAACTTGAAAATAATTTGAAAAGAAGTATTAAGGACTATTGTACTTGATGATACAGCCATACTCTCCCCCCCCCCCCCCCCCCCACACACACACACGTCTACATATACACTCTACCTTTAAATCAGTTTCTTGATGACTTCGCCAGAAATTATTTTTGAGTTTTCCTGTCGCTCCTCTTATTGCTTTTGTTCTCCCCCTCCCACTACTACCCCCCACCCCTGCCTCTGCATGCCTACTCCTTCAACCCACTTATGTACAGGATACACCCTATCAAAGGGATATAATGTAATATATTGAATTGTATAGAATAAGTTAAATATAATGATTAATTAACTCTGTTTGTATATATATGATGCAACAAGCACGAATGTCACATTTATTGATTTATATGATTCACCCATCTCATCTCGGCATATGAAATGATACACACTAGTCGGGAACTCCTTACATGACATTATTTCGTAAAACATCTCATTTCATCCTCCATCCTTCACTCATCTTTGTTTCTTTAAATGTTCTGATAAACAATAGATAAAAACGGCTTATAACAGGTCATTTATATGCATGAGGTTTATATAAAACTTAAAAATTGTATTTATTCACTGATTATGTATATACACTGCTACCCTCGAAATGCTGAAATATAATCAGGGTGCTAAAGAACATCACCTCTGAGGTGAGGGCATCAAAACTGTAATACAAGCCTGAATAAAATTTCTGTTTAAAAAAAAAAACGTTTCGGTCTAATTAACCGCCTTCAGGGGAATGGAATAATGGGAAATAAAAGGGCTTTATATAGGTTTTATATATGTTATAGGGTCAGATTTTCAGAAAATGTTCAATTGGCAGCTGTACCCATTTAGTAAATTCTGCTAAATTAGGCTGCAATTTGGTCAATACTAGGTAAATTCGAGTATATTCGGCATTGCATTGATTCTAGCCATCTGTTTGGTTAGGTTGAACTGTATTTTGAAGCTTATTTCTGTCTTAAATGTGGGTTATTTGAGAGGATTGGTCAAGTTGAATTGTACATTTTCTGAAAATCTGACCCATATATGTTATGTATTATATCTATTTATAATATCTATGAACGACATATATATGATGTATAAATCACACGATTGTCCTGTTACCCGCAGGGCATCAGGTGTTCGACAGTCTAGGCTCAGAGCCTCTCAGACCAGATAAGAATGGTATGTCAGTGATTGGATGCCTACTGCGCTAATGTTTTACTGGCCCAGAAGTAGGCGTCCTAATGGGATTATGATGGTATGTTGCGGTCCTAATGGCATTATAATGACATTTTGTGGTTTGGAGCGAGAGGCTTTCCCTCAGTTTGAAGGGATTCTCTCAACTCTTGAACATGGACTGTGAGAGGCTTTCCCCCAGTTTGAAGGGATTCTCTCATCTTTGGGCCTAGACTGTAAAGGTAATGTTAATGCTCTGCCTTCTAAAATAAATGGAACGATTCTTTCATTGATAGCTTCATAATACGACTAAATATACATGTTTTTTTCCACTTTACTGCTTTTAATTATCATCAAATTGGCAATGCTTGAACATCTGCCATAATTATACTTAGTTTTAAGCGTATCTTTATAACGTTAATTATACACTCACACACTCTGTTATAACACGTTAAACAGCCAAATTCATTTATACATATGTAGTGGTGACTTGAGTGTTTGTTTTTGACGGAGTGTATGTTAATGTACTGGGACTGCATGAACTTAGGTCACCCTCACGGATCTAAAGGAAAGAAAACATATAATATATAGTATAGCTCTTCACGATAGCGTGGTGATAATTTATGTTTTACACGATTGCTATATACTGTTGGTACATTTGATATATTCATAATAATAGTAATAGATTTTTATTTCCATATGAGAATTATGACTATTAAATATGGTTTTTAGATATGGTTACGTAAAAAAGGCGCGTATAACGCCAGGGTTTAACATTAGGGAGTTTCCGCAGAGATACGTAACCGTATCCGTACCTTTTTTTATGAATTACGTCGCATTTTTATGTATAAAATATAAACTGTGAGATGAAACATTTTGCTTGGTATGTTATGTTACTTTTCCCCCGACATGTTTTGCTGAAACTTTTTCTTTCTTTTAATGTATTTTTCTATATCCGAGATACGCATATGTTTACGTATATGTTAGACCTGCTGAACCTCCCTAATGTTGTTTCTACTTCCCCTATATTAAGCTGGCCGTTCACCAAGTCCTTGGGAAGTATACTTCCGTCTAGTGTATGGTATTATAACAGGTTGTCTCTATATGGGACAGATTTTCAGAAAATGTACAATTCAACTTCGCCAATCCTCTCAAATAACCCACATTTCAGACGAAAATAAAATTCAAAATACAAACCAAACAGATTGCTAGTATCAATACAATGCCGAATATACTTGAATTTACCTAGTATTGACCAAATTGCTGCCTAATTTAGCAGAATTTACTAAATGTGTAGAGCTGCCAATTGTACATTTTCTGATAATCTGACCCATATAGGCTCTTATGGCTGGTCTCCAACCAGATCTAGAGTTCTTGTTCAGGCCTTATGACTGTTCCTCATCTATGGCTTAAGGATTATACACCTGCTTGGCATCAGTTGTGTAGGGTGTTTAACCGTGCATGGTAGATAGCCTATAGTCTAGGCTCACAGCCTCTCAGATCAGATAAGAATGGTATGTCAGTGATTGGACGCCTACTGCGCTGATGTCTTTCTGGTCCAGGAGTAATCGTCTTAATGGGATTATAATGAAATTTCGCGGTCCTATTGGAATTATAATGGCACTTTAGAGCGAGATGCTTTCCCTAAGTTTGAAGGGACTCTCTCAACTTTGAGCCTACACTGTAAGGATTATAAATACTACCTGCTTGGCATCAGTTGTGTAAGGTGTTTCAACGTGGTAGATATCCTATATATATATCTTAATCCCCTTCTTTAAAATTAATATATGCATTACAAGGTTGCCCAGGTAACAGTAATCCAATATACCTCAAGTGAATCACTCAGGATAGAAAGAAAAATAGTCGTTTAAGAAATGATTTTTTAAAAATAAATTATATCTGTCTTTGGTTCAAGGTCCTTATTTATTCATACAAATTAATCAACAAAGCTACATATAGGTAGGCGAAAATCTCCGATCAAGTAAGCTCTCTAGCAGTGTTTTTGTATTTTGACTTTTGAATTCCATAACGTAGGCCTTACCCTTCCACGCGTTTCGACCAAGGGGTGATCATCATGGAGTGGGATACAGTAATATTTTCTCTTTATATATAATGATCGACGTGGTGGCACATTGTGTTTGCCAAATTGTATTGGTTGAGAGCGAAGTGTAGTCAAGTTAAATAGAAATATGTTTAATAACTTAGTTAATATCATATAGATATATATATATTTTGAATTTTTATTCATGTAATGATAACAGTTACAAGCATGAAAAGGTCAGACAATTCTCCAAAGTAGGTCTTCCATTGCATCCTAAAATGATAATAGTTTTTGGTACAATTTTACGCTTTTAATATCACAAAAACGACATGAACATTGACAGAGAGTTTATTCAACTTCAAGATATGAAATATTTAAAGACCCTACATATAACTCCCAGCAGCTGTTGGCGGGCAATGCTCTATATGGCCGGGGTGAGTGCAACAAGTGGGGTTCAGCCAACCATATCCCTGTCCCCACGCTGCTGTATCCAGTCCTTAGTACTACTACACTCCCCCATAATAACACATTCTGTAAAATACAATTTTAAGAATGGGTCATGGCATGATATGATGTACGGTTGGCCTTCCTTTACTTGCCTGGGAAATAAATTGGGACATTTCAATTGAAGTGGAATTATAACAAAATCTGTATATATTTTTATTATTATTATTCATTTAAGGCCAATCGATATTCAACAGTTACATGAAAATACGCATATATGTATATTAGTAAGTGTTTTCAACAATAATATCATGCCACACATATATACGCTCGAGTATTAGAGTTTTTTCTTTTATTTGTAAAATATCGTTAAATTTACCAAATTGATCATAGTAGTCTAGGCCCAAAGCCTCTCAGATCAGGTAAGAATGCTGTCAGTGATTGGACGCCTACTGCGCTAATCGGTTTCCTGGCCTAGGACTGGGCGTTCTAATGGCAATATAATGGGGATATAATGACATTTTGCGGTCTTAATGGAATTATAATGGCATGTTGCGGTTTGGGGTGAGTTTTTCCCTCCGTTTGAAGGGACTCTCTCATCTTTGGGCCTAGACTGGACTGAGTCGCGTAATCTATCCTACAATGCATAGTTATGAGTATAACTTAAATAGCTCAAGGAATCAATAAGCTCTCTGTTACAAAAGATAAACACTTGAAGCAGGTATTAAGGAGCTTAGTAAAGATTCCCTCCACCCTGTCAATGAACAGCCAGATGGATTACAAAGACCGCCCCTCAACATTTGTTCAAACCGGTTTAAATATTCATAAGAAATCCTGAGTACACCGCCAAATCTAGACTTTGTGCACAGGTCTTAATCATAAATCCTTCCTTCTTTTTGTGCATTGTTCCTCAACATAAAGCTCTCACTCTAATTATAAATCGCGATGGTTGTTGTGGGAGTGGAGCGCTTATGAAACAATACCATCTTGATGCTTGGTTACGTAATAATAACTAACGCCCGCCTCCGTATTTTATAATTACACATGAAAGGTTGACAGGACTGGGTATTATTAATTAGATTAATTAATATCCCAGCGTGAATGGGTTATGGCAGGCCATCTGATTGAATGTTATAAACTCAATTGCGTAATCTGAATCTGAATCTGAATGGGTGACATTTCCAGAAAATGCACAATTCACATTTGGAAACTCTCCCAAATAACCTAGCTTTAATACAAAAATGAGACTCAAAACACAATTCAACATAACTAAACACATCCTTTGAATCAACTCCATGCCAAATATACTCAGATATACCTGGTATTCATGATTTGTCAGTCTAATTTAGCAGAATTTCATAAATGTGTAGAGCTGCCAATTGTACATTTTCTGGTGACCTGACCCTCATATAGCTTTCCTTGCATCTTCCAAAAAGGCAGAAGGAGACTATATATGTTGCATATGGGCTGGAGAGATTTCATGCTTGGGTGGACCCAGTAGCCCTCCATCCTGACCCCCGCCTCACGCCCCCGCCCCCCCCCCCTCCCCGCCCCCGCCCCCACACCGACGCTCAGACACAATGCCTCACCACTGGTGTGAAATGTACAGAGATTGAGATGAATGTGTCTGCATTTCTGCATACGGGTCTTGCCTTCAAAACATCCACAATTTGTTTGTTTTTATACAAATATTGCAGAAGTTAAAATGAAATAAATACATTTACCCAATAACCTATTTCTTAACTTGTTTTCAACCATGGTTCTACCGGATATATATACGCATATACTCACAATATAATGAATTTCAATTATCTCCAAAATATCTGAAATATTTAGGAAAAGTATAGAATTGTGTGAGGCAACCCTTCTCGATGGTCCGGACCATGGGAACCTGGGCGCAGTGATAAATCTTTAAAATGGAATGTCTATCTGTGCACTCATATTACACACATGCAAATGGGTCAGTTTTTCAGAAAATGTACAAATCACATTCACCAATCCTCTCCTTGCCCACATTTAGCTTCAAAATTAGCTTCAAAATGCAGTTTACCATAGCGGAACTGATACTTTATATCAATGTGATACCAAATATACTCATATACCCAGTATTCTTCATTTTTCAGCCTAATTTAGCAGAATTTTCTAAATGTGTAGAGCTGCCAATTGTACATTTTCTGAAAATCTGACCCAAATGGTAGACAAGTATAGATCTGAATTCAGGATTTAGATAATTAATATAATATAAATATACAATAAAAGCATGGAATTTTAGAAATAAGCTTCGAAAACTAAAGCTGCATTCTCAGTTCAGGCCCAATCCCTCAGATCAGATAAGAATGGTATGTCAGTGATTGGACGCCTACTTCGCTAATCCGTTTCCTGGCCTAGGACTAGGCATTCTAATGGTATTACAATGACATTTTGCGGTCCTAATGGAATTATAATGGCACTTTGTGGTTTGAGGCGAGAGGCCAATTGAGTTGAGAATTAGCCTTCCCTCCGTTTGAAGGGACTCTCTAATCTTTGGGCCTAGACAATAGCCCTATACAAATTAAATCATATTAGATGGTGCCTTTGATCTAGCGCTAAGTTATGCTGCCCCGTCCACATGGGGATTGTTTGAGGCTCCCATAAGTCCTGTCTGTATTGAAGCAATTATCTCAAATATTCGCTGATGCGTCACTTGTAAATAGTTCAAGGGCAAATGCGTTTTGTTTTGTAATATTACATAAAAGAGATCTATACAAACTCAGTAGTCAAAATTCTTTTTTTCCGCATTAGACTATTTTGTATTTCCGAGGTGTATGCGCTAGATATCTATAGTCCCAGTCCAGGCCCAAACCCTCAGATCAAATAAGAATGGCATGTCAGTGATTGGACGCCTCCTTCGCTAATGGGTTTCCTGGCCTAGGAAGGTCCTAATGGAATTATAATGGCACTTTGCGGTTTGAGGTGTTCCCTCCGTTTGAAGGGACTCTCTCATATTTGGGCCTAGACTGAGTCCCAATAAACTGAAATATTGCTTTATTGGTCAATGGCATTAAAAATATTTAATTATCTCATTTAAAATCTTAAACCAGGTACCCAAATTACCTTTGGGTGGTCTTCCTCTAGGTCCTGGTGTCGGATATGTCATAATATACGACGTATAGTTTAAACGTTTGTATGCCAATCTATTTAAAGGGTGAGATCGCCAGAAAATGTACAATTCCCCTTCACCAATCCTCCCAAATAACCCAAATTTAAGACAAAAATGAGACTCAAAATTCAGTTCAACATAACCAAACATATTGTTTGAAGCAAGGCAATACCAAATATACTCAGATATACATAGTATTTACCATTTTACAGCTTAATTATGCAGAATTTACTAAATGTGTAGAACTGAAGATTGTACATTGTCTGAAAATCTTACTAGATTTATAAGATTCAATAGCCCTTGTACAGTATTGTTTAACCAGGCTATGGCACCTGTCGAAATAAACTTTAAATACACACACATGGGGCCGATGTTATGGTGTGTATATATGATGTATCAATCTGTTTGTACTTAGACTAGCTATACGACCTTGCACAGTGTTAATATTGGCTCTAACTAATGTAATATTGTTGGGGTCTGACGCCTTCTCTATGAGGAGAAGAAATACTGAAATCATCGCCTGTCTCTTCAATATGAACTGGTGTGGAAACCGAGGCATAAAGATGATGAATCGGCCCCGAGTGAGCACATGTTCGACAAATAGAGCATGACTATTGTTGCAACTTGTCCACTTGACTGGAGAAGGTATTTTACTAACAGAGCAGGGCTAAAGGGTGGTTAGATGATTATAGGTTTGTGTGAGGGGCACAGGAGCTCTGGGGTTCAGCACCTCCACTGCATATCGCACAAGGTAACTCGACTCGACTGTCCCTGCCTCACACACACTCTCTGTCTGTCTGTCTGTCTGTCTGTCTGTCTGTCTGTCTGTCTGTCTGTCTCTCTCTCTCTCTCTCTCCTCTCTCCTCTCTCTTCTCTCTCTCTCTCTCTCTCTCTCTCTCTCTCCGTCTGTCTGTCTCTCTCCCTCTCTCTCTGTCTCCCCCCCTCTCTCCCTCTCTCTCTCTCCTCTCTTTCTCCCCCCCTCTCTCTCTCTCTCTCTCTCTCTCTCTCTTTCTCTCCCTCCCCTCTCTCTCCCCTCTCTCTCCCCATACAAATACATATACTATATAATAGTGATATTTCCACCATATATAACAATAATATTATGTATTATAGTGATATTTCCACCATATATTACAATAATATATGTATCTTGGACATGTCAAGCTATGTCAAGATACCATCCTGGCTGCTCACCCTACTCTGTGACCTCCTCACGGTTCATTGGATACCCTTAGAGTTTGGTGACCAGTCTCCTGGATTATATACATAAATATATGCAGGATAGGGATTATATACTGAAAGCCATAGGTCAAATATGTTTAGTTGATAATATATTGAATGTACTATACATATATGGGTTAGATCACCAGAAAATGTACAATCACCAGCTCTACACATTGAATAAATACTGCTGAATTAGTAAAATGATAAATACTAGCTATATCTGAGTATATTTGGTATTCGGGGGATTCAAACATTCTGTTCGGTTATGTTGAATTGTTTTGAGTCTCATTATCATCTTAAATCTGAGTTATTTGAAAGGGTTTCTGAAGGTGAATTGTACATTTCCTGGATATTTTACCCATATGTCTGCATTTCATATATTATAGCCTCTTGAGTTCACTGTCCTGAAATACAAGTCGTTTCCTCTGATCCTGCTATGACCTTTAACGTCTATAGATTCAGTTCGTGACACTTCTTGACTCTTGTTCAATATCTTGCCAACTATGATGTAATCAGGGAAATACAATATTCATGATACAGCTGCCACATTTAAAGGGATTAAAAAGAAAACCTATATGTACCAATGCAATAATTTGATGAAAACATTTTAACAATTTCTGATTCATTTGATCAACAAATACACACACAGTTGTTTAGGGTGCTCCCCGGTGCCATATATCTGAGAAGAGAAAGAGAAAATGAATAATTGGGAGATTAAATAAGTGAATGAATGAGTGAGTGAGTAAAATAGTGATTAAGTGAATGAGTGAGTAAAAGAGTGAATGAATGAATGAGTAAATAAATGAATGAGTGAATGAATGAGTGAGTGAATGAATGAGTGAGTAAATGAGTGAGTGAATGAATGAGTGAGTGAATGAATGAGCGAGTAAAAGAGTGAGTGAATGAATGAGTGAGTAAATGAGTGCGTGAGTGAGTAAAAGAATGAATGAATGAATGAACGAATGAATGAATGAACGAATGAATGAATGGGTGAACGAATGAATGAATGAATGAATGAATGAATGAATGAATGAGAGAAGTGGAAGTAGGAAACACCACATTCACGATAGACCCACTCATGCAATGGTATAAAACTACCTGGGGTGGAAAACAACAACTTTTCTCCAGTGGTAATTATCCAAGTGATGATTGCAGGTGAAAAAAGCACAGGTGTTGTGTAGAAAGTACAATCCTGTCCGCTATATTGTCAGGTTTTGGATTCTCCTGCTGACAACCGCATCAATTACTCTCCGACTTCTTCATTAGTAGACCGATATGACTTTGGGCGCAATAACCCGATATTTCTACAATATGATATATGTAACTGGATCCAAACGTATGTGGTAGTGATTAAAAGGTCACAGGGATCCTCAGAGAGTATAGATTTACCATTATCTACATAAGGGTGAAATCGCCAGAAAATGCACAATTGGCCTTCACCGATCCTCTCAAATAACCCACATTTAAGAAGAAAGTTTGGTTCAAAATACAGTTCAACATAACCAGATTGATTTATTGAATGAATACAATACAGAATACACTCAGATATACCTAGTATTTATCATTTTTCAATCTATTTTAGCAGAATTTGATAGATGTGTAGAACTAAATTGTGCGTTTTCTGAAAATCGGACCCACCTATCTATATCTCTAGGCTAGTTACAGAGGCAATGCAATAGATAAGGATAGGGAGGCAGGGAGATATGAGTAGACTGGTAGGTTATCATATTATTTATCTGTTGTCACGAGCTCCAGTTTCAGGGTACAGTGAGAGAGACAGCACGACGTGAAGATGGAGCTAGGTAAACCTCGTACTTTTCATATTTTGTACTTGATGTGTGATATTGATGTATATTTGTATATTTCATGCTAGTATTGGAATAGTGGTGCACAGACCTATAAGGGGTCCAGAAAGGATTATTTGTGTTTAATGGGAGTACATTTCACGTAATCCATTTAGACATTGATTGTATGAGTGAGAGTTGTGGGAGAAAGAGAGAGAGAGGGGGGAGAAAGAGAGAGACAGAGACAGAGAGGGAGGGAGAGACAGAGAGAGAGAGAGACAGAGAGGGAGGGAGAGACAGAGAGAGAGAGAGACAGAGAGAGAGGGAGACAGAGAGGGAGGGAGGGAGAGAGAGAGGGAGGGAGGGAGACAGAGAGGGAGGGAGGGAGGGAGAGAGAGGGAGAGAAAGAGAGAGCGAGAGACAGGCAGACAGACAGACAGACAGACTGCGCAAGCCTTTCTATGCATAGTCAATACTAGTAACGTTACATTTGCCCTCATTTTATAATATAGGTATTATTATAATATAGGTATTACGTAACCTTATGCAACAGCATAACGGTAAATATTAATATAAGATATGGGATATGAATAATTAATGTTCCGTTCTGTTGTTGGGGTTTTCTCAGAGTCCTGGATTCGAATCCCACCCAATGCACACCGATTGCCCGGCCAGTGCATGCTGATTAGGTTTGGTCAGCTATAATATATATGTGTATAGCTGCCTATGCATGCATGTAAAAGAACCATTGATAATATTTAACAAGTGAAGGTTATCGCATCCCATTAGCGGGTTCTCTCTTTATATTTATGTTATAAAGGTATCCCACAGAGACTCAATCGATCACTTACTTTGTGATGTGATTAGTATGTCTTTTACATACAACATATATCTTGGGTATTTTACCATCTTGCATTTCATCATTAGATACTATAACCACACAAACAGAAGTAAACAATAACAGCCTCAAAGCCTCTCAGATCAGTTAAGAATTGTATGTCAGTGATTGGACGCCTACTGCGCTAATAGCTTCCCTGGCCCGGGAGTAGGCGTCCTAATGGAATTATAATGGTATTTTGCGGTCCTAATGAGATTATAATGGCACTTTGTGGTTTGGAGCGAGAGGCTTTCCCTCAGTTTGAAGGAACTCTCTCAACTTTGAGCCTAGACTGTAAAATGGCTGAGAATACAGTTTTTATTGAGTGCAATAAGGCTGGATATGGACAGTCTGTCCTGTATGTAAGCTGTGATATAAAACATGTGAGGTCCATGTATAGGTGAACAGTCAATTCTTACCTTTATGCTAATTACACTTAGCCACGTCACGAGCATGCGCAGTCTGTGATCCAATATGCAAATGAGGGCTATAAAATATGACATGTATTAAACCATAATCCCATTACGAGCAAAGGTTAGCTCTTTGATATGATGGTAAACGTTTTGTGATGGGTCATTTGTTACATATATACTTTTATGACTCTTATCGGGATGCTTGTATATATATAGTGCAGGTATGTTTGGGTTGGCAAATCGACCTCGGGGTAGTATACTACAATGTTGATGTGTTACAGGAAAATGAGTCTCAAGTCGCAAAAAATGGATTTTGAGATATCATCATATCTATATATCATCATATATTTGAAAAGATGAGATCAAGCCGATTCCAATGGTGGTAAACATTAAAAGTATTTCTATATATTATAATTGATATATTTAATTTTGAAAACAAAGTTTGCAATGTTTCTGGATGGCCAATAACTAGTAAAGTAACTAAATATACTCTATAAGATGACCTTCGAAACGCATACAATACGCAATACTCTGTCCTAAAATTTGGTACATGCATTTTTTTTTTTTTTATTTCAAATTAGGCCATTTACATTTAAACAATCATAACAAAAACGCATGTCGACTCTGTCGATGTCTTGTTGCGTTGCCTCCAATAGTTCTAGTATTAAGTACCATATTACATATTACATTCATGCTATGAAATGCGTTAAGCACCCCCATAAATGAAAACATTCCCACAAAGACATCTTGAATGAATTACTCCCCTGTAACATGTGCAGAAAGTCGCACCAGAGATTAAATAATTCATTGATTTAAATCAGGTTCACCCAACTCAGTACATATATGTTCTTATTTAGGTCAGTGTTTATCAATCTCATGTAAATTATCATGTTAATGAGCTACTTTAAACATAATTACGCAATAACAACATAATCAAGTCTCCATTTAATGGGTTGATTATTAGTGGGTATTTTTAAAAACCAGATTTTTACCTTATATATGTATTATGCAGTATTGAGAATACAGGGAGGAATTGGGGGCACTTGGACCCCCTCCCCCCCCCCCCCACACACACACCTCTGCCAGAAATAAGAAAAGGTTACGTAATATTCAAAGAATAATATTGCAGTACCTCAGGAAAAAAAGAAAATTCAATATGCAACCTGATATATAAACATAATTGTTACACAGTCTAGGCCCAAACCCTTATATGAGATAAGAATGCTATGTCAGTGATTGGACACCTACTGCGCTAAACGGTCTTGAGGCGAGAGGCTCCCTCCGTTTGTAGGGACTCGCTCATCTTTGGGCCTAGACTGTTACGTAATATTTAAAGAATAATATTCCAGAATCTCAGGAAAAAAGAAATTTCATCTTGCAATTTGATGCATAAACATAATTGTTATATATTTTGAATATTTTGGTATCCTAGATGTGGTGCCATGCCTTGGTATAATCCCAGATTAACCATATCTCACGCTGATGTTTAGTAAAGTATTGTTACCTAACTAAACCACCTAATCTCCTTATATTCTCCAGGGCCTACTTTGGCCTTTTTAACAGCTCAGGATTTCCTATAATGCCTACTGACAAGTGGAGTGATGGATCTTAGACCGCATGGGGAGGGGGTACAGTGAGGTGGGGTACAGTGAGGGCATGTGGTACAGTGAGGGCAGGGGGTACAGTGAGGGCAGGGGGTACAGTGAGGGCAGGGGGTACAGTGAGGGCAGGGGGTACAATGAGTGTGGGGGGAGGTAAAATGAGGGCAGGGGGTAAAATGGGGTGAGGGTACAATGAGGGCAGGGTACAGTGAGGGCATGGGTACAATGAGGGCATGTGGTACAGTGAGGAGAGGGGGAACAGTGAGGGAAGCGGGTACAATGAGGGCAGGGATACAGTGAGGGCAGGGGGTACAATGAGGGCAAGGGTACAGTGAGGACCCGCCCCCTCCACCCAACTTACCAAAATATTCACTTTGTTAAAAATTAAACTCATTAATCAAAATGACTCACAACATTAATCAAAATGACTTATAATACATATTGGCGCAGTGGTCTAAGGTTTTGGCTTTGGGCCCACAGACATGTGAGTGGCATGGGTTCAAACCCGGCCGTGGGAAGGTGTGTTTAAATATATTAATATAAAAACATAATAATATAGGCTATAGTTAACATTCCGCTCCTTTCCAGAATGATCAAAACAACAGTATGCAGTTTAGCTTCCAGATCCCTATTCCGTGTACATAACGCTAGCCACTTGTGGTCAATTGATACTTAATGTATACATTGGGTGGGCAAGGACAGCAGGGGGTGAGATATGGGTTTCAGAGCCCTCCGGAGGAACATATCAATGTACAGTTTACCTTCCAGAGCTCTGTAACTCTATCCACTTGTGGTCAAGTGATAATCAATCTATATACATTGGGTCAGCAGGGGGTATAGATATGGCTATCAAAGCCCTCCGGAGGAATATAATTATCTATGCAGTCTAAGCTCAAAGATGGAGAATCCCTTCAAACTGAGGGACAGCCTCTCGCTCCAAACCGCAAAGTGCTATTAACGCAAAATGTCACCATAATCCAATTAGGACGGGTACGTCTCGGAAGCCATTAGCGCAGTAGGCGTCCAGTCAGTGACATACCATTTTTATCTGATGTGAGAGGCTTTGAGCCTAGATTATTTCCTAATATAAGCCCCCCTTATGTCGATCTACTCATATGGATCTACTCATGGGTGAAATCGTCAGAAAATGTACAATTCACTTTCAGCAAATCTCTCAAATTTCCCACATTTAAGACAGAAATTAGGTTTGAAATATAATTAAACTAAACTTAACTAAAACATTGTTTAAATCGTCCCAATATCAGATATAAACAGATATACCCAGTATTTACCATTTTTCAGCCTTATTTAGCAGAATTAACTAAATGTGTAGAGCTGCCAATTGTACATTTTCTGGAAATCTGAACTCCGAATGTTACGTAAAGGTGAACCCTGTGTAAATGAGCGACACTACTAACCCACTGTGTGTGGTTTGTTTACATTCAGCCCTTCTCGGAAGGCCTTGATCTATAGATCTATGACCAGTTATGGTCCAACTTCTTACTTAACTTTCTGCCCTGGTAAATAGGGGAATTGCATGTGCCACTGCGCATGTCTGTTTCAGGGAATCATGGGATAGATTCAGTGGAAAACTGACATACCGATATTCGTCAAGATTTTTATCGAAAATTGCAAGAATGTTTTCACCAATATCACGTGTTTTATAAATGATGTATAAAGACCAAATGCATGATGGGAAAGATGGGGTCTTGTGTCATGGAAACATGTATAACATATGGATATTGACATTAGAGAATTGATAAATATCACATGCTGAACATGGCATGTTTTCTATAGATTTTAGACTGGACCATTAATCCCATAATTCCATGCGAATCAACATTCAAAATGGCGACTGTACAAATCCCCTATTAGCTACTTTCTCCAGGGGTGTTCAGTGCAGGGCTTTTGTTAGCTCCATGTTTGTTATTATGCTGTTTCTGGTTGACTTAGTCTGGTTAGTATCCTTACAATGTTACTTGTCGTATCAATTCGATATGCTATGTTTATACAACACATTTTAGATGCATTGTATAATTTCTCTGAATAATGATTCAGGATAAAATTACATAATTGTTATGGTGTACTTGTATATCCTTAGTATGGTGGTAATTCTTAGTAATGGATATAAAAAGGAGGGTGACATTTACGAGGGGCTCTATTTGGCAGTCCACTCAAACAGCCAACTAGTATCAATAAATACAATTGTTTTCCTAATGGTAACATGTTAAACCAAGTTAATTGAAATTGAAATTGAATTGAAAAATACTTTATTTGCCTAAAACGTATTTAAAAAGACTATAGACCGTAATAACAGGAGTGGTATTACTCTTTGATAGACATGAGATATATAGATGGAAGCTAGCTAGGGTTGGGTCAGTTGAAGTTTTATCCATCTCGGTTGCGGAGGGAGACCTCGGGGCTACGCGCTCCTCAGAGGGGTGAAATAAAGGGTCAGGGCGATGGCCTGCACCCCATTGTCCCCCACCCCTTCACCGATAGAAATATATATTATGGGAGAAATTTCCAGAAAATGCACAATTCAC
Source organism: Sthenelais limicola (assembly GCA_942159475.1). Lineage (NCBI taxonomy): Eukaryota > Metazoa > Annelida > Polychaeta > Phyllodocida > Sigalionidae > Sthenelais > Sthenelais limicola. Next base: position 10,126,336 of record OW804094.1, on the reverse strand, counting down.
ATTTAGAAACTCTCCCAAATATCCCGGATTTAATAATAAAAAAGAAATGAGACTCAAAACACAATTCAACACAACCAAACACATCCTTTATTAGAATTCCTTTGAATCAACTCAATACTAAATATACTCAGATATAGGCAGTATTTATCATTTTTCAGTCGAATTCAGCAGAATTTTATAAATGTGTAGAGTTGGCGATTGTACATTTTCTGAAAATCTGACCCATATGCTTCTTGATACAGTGCCAGTGGAAATGTGTAGAAATGGTTGTATTTGAATAAAGTGGTTAATATTTGTTGATAAGTGTAGTGTTAAACCTTGTGGATGTAGGCCTAGCCTTATATAAGCTGGTTCACTTTCTACTCACCCCAAAACAGTTAATCACATGAATATGAAGCAATTCTTGAAGAATATTAGGCTTTAAATTCTTCCCATGTGTATACGTTATTTTAACATTCCTTGCAATTGTTGATAACGCTTCAATCTACATCATCATCAGTTCTCCAATTGTTCAATATTTCATACCATTCCTCGGTTCGATTCTATATTTTGAATGATTGAAAAATCGGGTTTTTATCTAGGACACAGTAGTGTGCTTGTCGTGCACTAGGGATATAATGGGTCAAGTTTTCAGAAAATGTACAATTCACCTTCGCCAATCCTCTCAAATATCCCAAATATACTCGAATTTACCTAGTACTGACCATTTTTTAGCCTAATTTCCTAAATGTGTTTGCAATGAAAACGCAAATGGAGGAGTGTCAAATGTATTGCCACATACTCTGGAAACTTGTTTCTGTATGGATATTTGTTGCAACAAATTAGTGGGCAACAACAAAATTTGTCGGCGCCGTTTTTCTCTCTAGTGGAGTCGCCCTATTATAGTAGTATAAAAGTAGTATACTACCTATATTTAGTGTGATAATTCACTACTATCTTCACTGCTATCTTGAAATTATGGTTAGTTGTGGCACTTACAGTTCATTATTTTGTTTATCATGATCAATAAATCTCCTCTAGATCTACAATGAGTCTGTGGTTCATGACATCAATACATTCTGTAGAATTGTTGCGTGTTCAATGATGGGAGTATAGATAAGAGGAAGCGAGAGTGATGCATATCATGGTCAGTAGAGGGATGAGAGCCCACATGATTTTGGTTAGGTTGCGCGATCTCTGGAGGCTGGTACGACATATACGCATGCATATATATATATATATATATACATGTATACATGCATGCACACATACATGCGTACAAACATATGATATACATGCATACATACATACATACATGATATACATAAACCTGCATACATGCATGCATACATCATACATACATACATACATACATACATACATACATACATAATATGCATACATACATACATACATACATACATACATACATACATACATAATATACATACATAATATACATACATTCATACATACATACATGATATACATACATTATGACATATATAGGCATACTATTATTTATAACGATGTTATATCTGATAATGAATCTGTAAAACTTTCAATTTTCAAAAACAAATCTTTATTCAGATATTAACTATTACAGCACGCTCATCCATTACAGGTGGTTGTCCTATGTATAGTATGAACCGAGTATGAACCAACATTCACAAAACAACAAATTATAGCAATAGTGATAGTGCGTTTAAAATTATTCTAAATTATTTAAGTAACAGTATTCTTTTAATTCCATTGGCATAAAAGGCAAAATGGACCAGGGTTGGAAAAATGGCTTCAAAAAGTGAACAACCACTTTTCAAAATATGGTTGTCCGACATATATATTACAAAATATGTGGTTGTCCGCTCACACTAAACATAGATAAAACCTGGTTGTCCGGCGGATACCCACAAAATCATTTTGGGTGTCAGCCGGGCTGACATGGGTGGTGCGGATTTGTCCAACCCTGTGGACTATAATAAGAAAGACAGGTTATAGTTGTGGGATGAGCCAGCCACTAGCTATGTAACCTTGTCAATAGTGCTCTATGGAAACCTTCAAGTACAAGTATACCCACGTACAAGTACACACATACCGGTATTACCCACGTACACACCCTCCAGCTCTCCTTGGGAGGAGCACAGAGCAACTCCACTGAGTGTCGATACTACATCTCTCCTAGATCACAGCTCCTGTAACCTTGGGTTTGTAGGCGTGCCCAGTAGACACCCAATATACACCCAGAGTTACAGACATCACAGTGCACTCACTCAAGTAGTTCGCACCCGTTACCATTGTGTGTATATAAAACTTTTTATTCCGTAATAATAATGATACAGAAAAGGACATCGGCTTCTACGAATAGATTGTGTGTACATACATGTATATTTTCCTTTTTGGACAGATGTTTAAAGATAATGTGAAATTTCTCGTGAATATACTTTGTATTATTAATGGTTAGCGTGTGAGAGCACGGCGTGGGTGGAGGGAAATTTAAAGTACACACTATACATATACTGTATATATACTGAGTATGTCGGTATAATGGTCTGTAATAATTGTTAGTCTATATGCATAATTATTAAATCGCACTTGATGAACCTTTAACGGATGTCTCTCATAGTACGTAAATATTTGATTAAATTCATTGTTGTTCTTGCCTTAAATATATAGTTTAAAATCAGGCGATTCTGAGAATATTTATTCTTTAAGAGATAAGAGTGAATTATGACTCCAATGACTCTAAGCTCCAATCGATTGTCGTCACGGCATATAAATGTATGGCTATCACTCACTCACTGTGATGGGATGCCGCCGCCCCCGGGACATTTTAGTCATTCATCCGATGCATAAGGGTGACATTTTTAGAAAATGCACAATTCACATTCAGAAACCCTCCTAAATAACCCGAATTTGATACAAAAATGAGACTCAAAACACAATTCAACATAACCAAACGCATCCCTTGAATCAACTCAATACCAAATATACTCAGATATAGCTAGTATTTATCATTTTCCAGCCTAATTTAAGCAGAATTTACTAAATGTGTAGAGCTGCCAATTGTCCATTTTCTGGTGACCTGACCCATTACTGTGTAGATCCTCAGAAACATACACCCCCAACCTTCTACTGAACCTTTGTAAATCACCCCTTACTTACAGAGGTTTCCATGCACCATTGCTTGTGTGGAGGTATTGACTCTGACTTTGATCCTCGTATGATCTGTAGAATTTAAAAAATAAATCTGTAGGATAAGGTGAGTGACCCAGACACAAGTCTAGAGGGTCTAGGCTCAACGATGAGAGAGTCCCTTCAAACTGAGGGAAGGCCTCTCGCTCAAAACCGCCAAGCGCCATTATAATCCCATTTGGACCGCGAAATTTCATATATTTCATATTCATATTTTTCATTATAATCCCTTTTGGACGCCTAGGCTTCCTATCACTGACATACAATTCTTATCTGATCTGAGAGGCTTTGAAGATATTTGTGTGGTGTGGGAGTGGGGTATCAGGGGTTCAAGTATAGCCCTACATTCCTTAAAAGTTAGAAATCCAATGATATACCCTATAATTATGTATACATGACTTGTACATATTATTTTTAATGATAATGTATTCATAAAAAATGTTAGATAAATATATGGAAAATTCGATATACAATGGAATAAGCATCAATAAATTATATATAATTGATATTTAAAAAAAGGGTTTCTTGAGCCCTCCACTCACACCCTTATAAATGGATACGTTTTACCTGCAAGGTATTGAAGATAAAGATCATCCCCGATGTTGAACCTGAGGAGAAAGTAGTCATACATGACCGAGTCTGGGATAACCCTTCTAGTGTGTGGTCTGCACGAGTTTGTCAGGTTATATATGTATAGACAGGGTTAAAGATGCGTTATCGATATAAAGGCATATTTGCATGACATTACTTTAATTTCCAAGTGAAAAATGTTCATCTGACTAAATCTAGGAGACATTCCTCTCTCTCTCCTCTCTCTCTCTCTCCCTCTCTCTCTCTCCCTCTCTCCCCCCCCCCCCCCCTCTTTCCTCCTCTCCCTCTCTCTCCCTCTCTCTCTACGTCTGTCTCTCCTCTCTCTCCCTTTCTCCCCCCTCTCTCTCCTCTCTCCTACTCCTCTCTCCCCCTCCCTCTCTCTATCCCCCTCTCTCTCTGATTGTTGATCTTCTCCGACAACACACATATCTTTAGGCAAAGATTTAAAAAAAACCTAACTACAGGGAATATAGCTTTAAGATCTGATCTCAGCCACTGATACAACGCTAGTTGTTATCTCCGACCAAGCGTGGACGTAAATTGTCTGATTTGAGGCAAAGATTTCAGGGTTCATGCCACTGTCAAGCAGCCAAACCTATAATTATGTAATCAGTGTTCTACACGCATCCCTGCACATAACACTGACTATTCACTAGTGATTAAGTCTAGCCTTGACAGATAAATATATAGACAACCTTATAGAGCTACGGTATAAATAAACCCTGTCGCACACACACATAATAATAAATAATCAAATAAAAAAATTAAATAATACAACTGGGAGCTTAGACCCACCGACAGTATCGCGTAGATAAATAAAAGTTCAACAACAACAACAACAACAACAACAACAACAACCTTATCAACAACAACAACAACCAAATATTGGGCGGTCGAGGAAGACCTGCGAGGGGGCAGAGGACCAAAACCCCGTTCATTATTTTCATATCTCTGTAACTGTATGAATTATATTGAATAAAAGCATTATATATATATATAACAACAACAACCTTATCACTTGACCGTAAGTGGCTAGCGTTATGTTCAGAGAATAAAGCTCTGTACTGCACATATTAGGGTTTTGTTGTTTTGATCATTCTTGCAACAACACAAGTTTAACATTAATAGAAGAAGAGGAAATACTCGTCAAATGATGATGGGATGATTTCTGAATTGCTCTGTTATCTGATACCACTTATCTGCCCCCCCCCCTACAAAATAATAATTAAAGAAAGAAAGAAAGAAAGAAAGAAAGAAAGAAAGAAAGAAAGAAAGAAAGAAAGAAAATAAAAAAATAAAATAAAATCAGGGTGCACAAAATGTGTATAAATTTCTATCGCTAAACTTTGGGGCGTTGACCATTTACTCACCCATAAATGTGCTATGTCAATTTGGAAAAAAACTGAAAATCTATGGTTGAATGCTGAAAACAACTCTATATTTGTATGTGCGCAATTTGGGCAGAGGCTTAACGTACACACGTGTGTCTGTAATTCAATTTCCTCCAACTCCTGAGGGCGTAATTATCTCCACCAAGACTGAAGTAGCATCATACTTGGGTCAGATTGTTAGAAAATGTACAATTCACCTTCACCAATCCCGTCAAATAACCCAGATTTAAGATGAAAATCAGGTTCAAAATACAGTTCAACATAACCAGACATGTTTATTGAATGAATACAATACAACATACACTCAGATATACTTAGTATTTATCATTTTTCACTCTAATTTAGCAGAATTTGAGAGATGTGTAGAAATGTAGATTGTGCATTTTCTGAAAATCTGACCCACAATAATGCCTTTCCTTCACTGACAAGTGATTGATGGATTTATATTTCATTACGTAAAACGTACCACAAAACTAGATCAATCTTCATTCTACCCGTTCTTCTTTACATAGGGGTAAAATGTAAGTAAGAAAGCGGGGACGGGGGCGGTGTGTGTGTGTGTGGGGGGGGGGGGGCGAGGAAGTGTCATGGGAGGGAGATATTTAACTAATAGTCTAGACTCACAGCCTCTCAGATCAAATATGAATGGTATGTCAGTGAATGGACGCCTACTGCGCTAATGGCTTTTCCCACCCTAGGGTGGATATCGTAATGGGATTTTAATTGCGGTTTTGAGTGAGAGGCTTTCCCTCAGTTTAGAGGGACTCTCAACTCTGAGCCTAGACTTAATACGTAAAACAATACTTTAAAAGTTATATTCAATTACCTCTAGATTACTATTTCCGAAGGCGTGTGATTAGTTCAGGCCCAAATCGTTAGATCAAGAATGGAATGCCAATGATTGGACACCTAGTTTCGCTAATTGGTTTCCTCGCCTAGGACTAGGCGTTCTAATCGAATTAAGATGACATTTTGCGGTCTTAATGAAATTATAATGGCACTTTGCGGTTTGAGGCTAGAGGCTTTTCCTCCGTTTGAAGGGACCCTCTCACCTTTGGGCCTAGACTGTGATGGTCCTACAACTGTCCTGTTAAAAAGGGCTTTTGAGGCTAGTATGTTAGGAATCCCCCATTGCGCCCACCCCTTTGATCCCAGGAGATATCTATATACTATGTCTAGTATGTGAGCAGTTAATCCCTTCAAGCTAGAGCCTAATGCCTTTCTTGAAAAACATCTCTCTGGTGACAATAGGGGACTTGCATGTGCCACTGCGCATGTCTGTTACAGTGCATCCTGGGATGGATTCAGTTCAAATCTGAAATACAAATAATTGGCAACATTTTGATCTAAGATAGCAAGAATGTTTTCACCAATATCATAGCTTGTGTAAAATGATCTATGAAAACCAAATGCATGATGGGAAAGATGGAGGATTGTTTTATGGAAAGCTGTATAACACATGGATTTGTTACATTTAGTACCAATAAATATTCCATGCTGAACATGACATGTTTTCTATAGATTTTACACCGTACCATTAGTCCCATAATTCCATGTGAATCGAGATTCAAAATGGCGGCTATGCAAATCCCCTATTGTTAATACATTTCAAAATTCCTTTCCTCGGTATCAAAATAGTGTTCTTTGTCCCGGGAAAAAGATTCAGTGTTCATAATATTTGTTTTGAAATCAACACCCTCTATACTCTAATCCAAGTGTATATTCACTAATCCAAGTGTATATTCATTTATGACAGATTTATGAAGTTTTTGAAATATTTTATTGGGAATTTTATGTTTTATGTTCGTAAGAGAATAATAGAGAGGATATATTTTCCTTCTTCGCCCTCATGTTTTGTGAATGTGTGGGGTATATATAGTGCGCAATAATCAGCGGGTGACATTTCCAGAAAATGCACAATTCACATTCAGAAACCTTCCCAAATAACCCAGATTTAATACAAAAATGATTTAGCCTACTTAAGTAGAATTTAATAAATGTGTAGAGCTGCTAATTGTACATTTTCTGGTGATTTGACCCATATGTAATGTCGATATTAATTTCTGAAATTTTCCAATATTTTGACGATTATCTGACAGGGAATCTTGGGAAAATATTCAATGAATTCGGTAATTCATAGATGCTGATATATTTGCACTCTAGAAATGCCTAATCGAAATGCCTAGAAATGCCTAGAAATGCCATCGCCTAGAAATGTACAATCAGCAGCTCTACACATTTATGAAATTCTGCTAAATTAGGCTGGATAATGATAAATACTCGATCGATATATCTGAGTATATTTCGTATTGCCTTGACTTAGACAATCAGTTCGGTTATGTTGGACTGTATTTTGAGTCTCATTTTTTGTCTTAAATTTGGTTAATTTGAGAGGATTGGTGAAGACGAATTGTACATTTTCATTAATTTCGATTTCATAGATCAGCAATGCACGTTCCATAATCGGGGTATAATATATTATTTCATTCTTTTCTTCAAATGATGATAATAAAATGTTTATATTATTATTATAAGATTTTATTTCCATTTCACATATACAATCGTTGTCATACATATTAAGTGCATACAGATAAAGAAAATAATGGAAAAGGAATATTGTCTGTGACTGTCACAGCTCTACCGAACAACCCACAAATCTTTGATTACTGATAGAAAAGAACGGTACTAGGTGATACACGTTGACTAGTAAACTAGAGTAGATTATCAGGTATGTCAAATATTCAAATATTCATGAATGCATGCATCCCAGCATGCACAATCAAACAGGTGCAATTGCACATTCATGTCCCCTATTGATATGTTTTCACGTGAATGGACCAGGATGTATATTTCTACGAAAACTGACCATAACAAATATCTCATGAGTCCTTGCACAACTGAATGACATCTTCATATATGTTAAGGCAAATAATGTACCATCTCTGTCATCTGTCTCACTTTTCCGCTCCTGTTTTCATGAAATTGTGCTTAATATATTTACATACGCTGGCCTAGACTGAAACTTCCTCATTCACTAAGTTCATATTTGTCATAATAGGGTCAGACTTTCAGAAAATGCATAATATACAGTTCTACACATCTATCAAATTCTGCTAAATTAGAGTGAAAAGTGATAAATACTAGGTGTATGTATCTGAGTGTATTCTTCATTGTATTCATTCAATAAATCCCTATACTAGCGACTCATATTTGTTATGTACAGTCTGGGCCCAAAGCCTCTCAGATCAGATAAGAATGTTATGTCAGTGATTTAAACGCCTAATGCGCTAATAATTCCTTACCCATGAGTAGCATCCTAATGGGATTATAAAGGTATTTTACGGTCCTAAAGGGATTATAATGGCATTTTGCGGTTTGGAGCAAGATGCTTCCCTCAGTTTGAAGGGACTCTCAAATTTGAGCCTAGACTGTTTTAGTTTTTAAATGGCACAAGAAAAGCAAACTTTATATCTATGAATGGCAGGATGGCATATTATAGCGATATTTCTCCACACTTGATATACAAACAAATGGTTGAATAAGTAGCTAAAGTAGCTTTTCTGTTCGCTCCTCCATTTAAAAATAGAAACTTTTCAGTTTGTTAAAATGGATTGTCCCTTTTATGTCAATGAATACTCTCGGTTATTAATAACTTTCTCTTCTACCGTATCGTATCTAGTTACCGACCTTTTTGTGCTTTATTCTCCAGAACCAGCGACCGTGACACTCATCCTTGGTTATCATTGATTGAGTCTGGGATATATACTATACATGGGTCAGATTTACAGAAAATGCACACTCTACAGTTCTACACATTCTGCTAAATTAGAGTGAAAAATGATGAATACTTGGTATATCTGAGTGTATTCTGTATAGTATTCATTCAATGAATCTGTCCGGTTATGTTGAACTGTATTTTGAACCAGATTTTCGCCTTAAATTTAGGAAATTTGAAGATTGGTGAAGGTCAATTGTACATTTTCTGGAGACTTGACACACATAGAGAGACACAGACAGAGTGGAATGAGAGAGAGGGAGAGGGGAGAGAGATGAAGGAGAGGGAGGAAAAGAGATGAGGAGGAAGGAAGACAGATGAGGGAGAGAAAAAGAGACATGCAAACAGTCTTAACAGAGAGAGGGAGAGAGAGAAAGACAGAGAGAGGGAGACAGAGAAAGAGAGAGACGGGCAGAGGGAGGGAGGAGAGAGAGAGAGAGAGAGAGAGAGAGAGAGAGAGAGAGAGAGAGAGAGAAAGAGATAGGAGAGAGAGAGAAAGAGAGAGAGGGGAGAGAGAGAGAAAGAGAGAGAGAGAGAGAGAGAGAGAGGAGAGAGAGAGAGAGAAAGAGATAGGAGAGAGAGAGAAAGAGAGAGGGGAGAGAGAGAGAAAGAGAGAGAGAGAGAGAGGAGAGAGAGAGAGAGAGAGAGAGAGAGAGAGAGAGAGAGAGAGAGGGAGAGAGAAAACACCTACAAATGTACATCCCATATAAACAAGTAGAGTCTGTCTCATACACTACTCAAAACATGGCCTATCTTTCATAAGACAAGGCTACTATGTCTCTACTTTTCTTATCCCATTTCCTATAGAACCGCAGGGAGCCGATTTTTATCTAAATCCCACCGATTATTTGGTGATTTGAAGATGTGATAATTTTGGTGAAGATGAAAAATGCATTATTTACATCGAGATAATGACTTGCTCAGAAGATTTATTTGTTTGTGACGCATTGCCAACAGGTTTTGCCAAATGACTTTCCTCCATTAGATGTAAGCTAAATTCCATTATGACAAATGGCATATAGTTGGACTTAGGCCAGAGACGAAATAGGTGTGTTTCCGATTTATCTGGCTGAAAACTAGTTTTTCTGCTTGTTTTTACAAGCTTTTATTTGTTTTAAAAAAAAGAAATCCCCCAAAATCAGGTTTGGTCAAAACAAATTTAGGTGGTGGGAGGTTTTTCAAGGGGGGAAAGGGGTGAACATTGGTTCATTAATTATCTCAGTGTTTAGCGAGACTATATTCTTTTATTCAGTCTTGACCCAAAGCCTCTAATATCAGACAAGAACGGCAGTCCGTGATTGGGCGCCTACAGCGCTAATGCGTTTTCTGACCATGACTAGGCGTCTTAATGTATATTTTGCGGTCTTAATGTGTTTATAATGGCATTCTGCGGTTTGAAGCGAGACTTTCCCTCAGTTTGAAGGGACTCTTTCAACTCTGAGCCTAGGTTGTATTGATATATATGCCTGTGCCTCTAACATATTTGTCAAATGAGCTGCTGGGCCCATTACTCCCCGTTTAAGTAGTTTATAATAAGATGGAATACAGGTGTTTTGCTAAACGGTACTGATTTATGGCTTACCTTTTACGACCCTTCCATTAAATTGGTTTAAAATCTTATCACTCTTGGGTACAGATTTACTTTTCTCATTTCTAATTCCCCACTTTATTTTTAATGAGATATTAATGATCATTTATGAGAAAATATATATTATCATTTATGAGACGAATATATATTATAAAGATTATTCCTTTAATCTTGCTGTCTGTCTGTCTCTTTCTGTCTCCGGGCCTTTTTTTCTAGCTCTCTCTCTCTTTCCGTGTCTCTCTTTCGTCTCTCTCTTTCTCCTCTACCTCTCTTTCTCTCTCTCTCTCTCTCTCTCTCTCTCTCTCTGCTCTCTCTCTCTCCCTCCCTCTCTCTTTCTCTTTGTCTCGCCCTCCATATGTCTCTCCTTTCTCTTTCTCCCTTTCCCCCTCTCCCTCTCCCTCTCTCCCTCTCCCTCTCCCCCTCTCTCTGCTCTCTCACTGTCACTCTCCCACTCTCGCGCTCCCTGTCTCTTTCTCTCTCTCCTCCCTCCCTCCACCCCCCACCCCCCTCTCTCTCTCCTCCTCCTCCTCCTCCTCCTCCTCTCTCCCATCTCTCCCCAATCCCGCACCCCTCTCCCTCCGCCCCACTCCCACTCTCTCCCTCTCACAACACCACCACACCTACAATCTGTATGATCTGCAGCATCTGTCACCGCCTGACACTGCTACGCCCCCTGGTTGGTAATGAGGCAACTAGAGGGAGGCACTGGTGTCGGTGCGGCTGGAGGCTCTCTCTCCCCCAGGTCTATCTGCATCTGTGTACTGTTCTTTATAACTTGTGTTTTAGCTGCTAGAGTATAATGACCTTGTTAGTAAGGGCTCCTGTTATTTCAACCCTGCCAAGGGCATACATTACTTACTTGTTTAAGAACAAATTTTTTTTACTAAATCCATTTTCATATAATGAAAATATCCTGGCAAACCCAAAATACAAAAATTTAGTGTTACAGATTCATTATACAAGAAGAATTTAAGTCAGTTTAACATCGATCTCTACCTCTCCCTCAACTCTGGGCCTACACTGTCCTGTTACTCTTTCCCCGGGGAGCATCGGCAGCACCAGGTGCAGTCCCTCCAGTGCATCCCTCCAGTGGGTTGCTCCAGTGGTCCCCTCCAGTGGGTCGGTGTGAGTAGTATACTGACTTGGGGCCTGGCTCCAGGAACTAAATCAAGTCTAGAAATGTGGGTAGTCGAGGACTTCTTTCTAAGCAGGCCATTGACCTTGCAATGTAGACATTTGTCCTGCAATAGGGGATTTACATAGCCGCCATTTTAAATCTTGATTCGCATGGAATTATTGGACTAATGGTACAGTATAAAACCTATAGAAAACATGCCATGTTCAGCATGGAATATTTATCCATGCTCTAATGTCAATATCAATGTGTAATATATGTTCCCATAACACAAGCCTCCATCTTTCCCATCATGCATTTGATTTTCATAGATCAATTATAAAATCAAAGATATTGGTGAAAACATTTTTGCAATTTCTGATAAAAATGTTGCCAAATATTTCTATGTCAGATTTCATCAGAATCCATCCCATGATGCACTGTAAGAGACATGCGCAGTGAGACATGCAATTCCCCTATTGACTGGGAAGTCATATTATAGTCACAAGTCTCAATGACAGACATGTAGTTGACCTACATAAACATGTAGTTGACCTACATGTGACTGTAGATGACACAATTAGCCCTAGAGACCAATCACAGTCTAGGTTCAAAGCCTCTCATGGCTTTTCTAATCTATGGCTTTTCTGGGCCAGGACTAGGCGTCAATGGTAGTATAATGGTATTTTGCGGTCCTAATATAATTATAATGGCACTTTGCACTGTGGAGGGAGAGGCCTTCCCTCAGTTTGAAGGGACTTTTATCAACTTTGAGCCTAGACTGTATACTTGGTGCAGTAGTACCAAGCAGGAAGCCGTTGGTTCAGGTCCCACCTTTAACCTTTGTCATGTGTCTAGAATACGCCAATACTCAACACTTGTCTTATACCTCTTTCATGAACAATATCTATTACAAGATTTATTATATGATTCGTTCTACAGATGGATAGATCTATAGATAGATAGATAGAGAGACAGGTCCTGGGTATGACCATAAAGGGGCTTTCTGTCTCTTTTTCTCTGTCTCTCTCTCCCTTCTTCTCTATCACTATTTCCTGGGTATGATCATAAACTGCCTCCCTCTCAGCTCTCCCGCCCTTGATATAACTTCTTAAATGTGTTGATAAGGGCGTTAAGCAACCAATCTCACTCACTCACTCAGTAGACAGACAGATAGATAGATAGATAGATCGACAGATAGATAGATAGACAGATAGATAGATAGACAGATAGATAGACAGACAGATCGATAGATAGACAGATCGATAGATAGATCGATAGATAGACAGATGGATGGATAGACAGATCGATAGATAGACAGATGGATGGATGGATATATTATAAGGATCTGGTAGGGATAGACAAAATAGATGGTGTGACTCCTCCCCCGAGGACCACTGGTAGTAGTATTGGTAGCACCACCATCACACAGGTAGGGTGTCCTCCTGGGTCTGGTGTCTAGTGGTGGTGGTGGGTGGTGGTAGCAGAGGGGTGCAGTAGTAGTATCAACACCACACCAACACTACACCATCCCCCCATCCTCCTCCTCCTCCTGCTACTCCTCCAGTATCAGCCAAGGCAACCACTCGCCTACTACTATGACTACTACTACTACTAGTAGTACAGGGTCACATCTCTGTGATTGGACCCCTACTGCGCTAATCGGTTTCCTGTCCTAGAGCTAGGCGTTCTAATGAGGTTATACTGACGTTTTGCAGTCTTAATGGAATTATAATGACATTTTGCGGTTTGAGGCAAGAGGCTTTCCCTCCGTTTGAAGGGACTCTCATCTGTGGGCCTAGACTGAGTACTACTACCCAACCTACTCCGGTTTCTAGGTAGATATATATCCCAGCAGCTTATAAGGTCATAGGGTGGTTTAACATGTATTTATATATGGTAAAGGATTATCTTTTATACTAAAGAAACACACCCTGGAATAGTTATACACAGGAGCCAGACTGAGCCTTAGGCTGGAGATAATCCTGTCTAATCTACCCCAGGAGCAGAGATAATCCTGTCTAATCTACCCCAGGATTAGAGATAATCCTGTCTAATCTACCCCAGGAGCAGAGATAATCCTGTCTAATCTACCCCAGTAGGAGATAATCCTGTCTAATCTACCCCTGGAGGAGAGATAATCCTGTCTAATCTACCCCAGGAGGAGAGATAATCCTGTCTAATCTACCCCTGGAGGAGAGATAATCCTGTTTAATCTACCCCTGGAGGAGAGATAATCTACCCCCGGAGGAGAGATAATCCTGTCTAATCTACCCCAGGTAGAGAGATAATCCTGTCTAATCTACCCCTGGAGGAGAGATAATCTTGTCTAATCTACCCCAGGAGGAGAGATAATCCTGTCTAATCTACCCCAGGAGGAGATAATCCTGTCTAATCTACCCCAGGAGGAGAGATAATCCTGTCTAATCTACCCCAGGAGGGGAGATAATCCTGTCTAATCTACCCCAGGAGGAGAGATAATCCTGTCTAATCTACCCCAGGAGGAGAGATAATCCTGTCTAATCTACCCCAGGAGGAGAGATAATCCTGTCTAATCTACCCCTGGAGGAGAGATAATCCTGTTTAATCTACCCCTGGAGGAGAGATAATCTACCCCCGGAGGAGAGATAATCCTGTCTAATCTACCCCAGGTAGAGAGATAATCCTGTCTAATCTACCCCTGGAGGAGAGATAATCTTGTCTAATCTACCCCAGGAGGAGAGATAATCCTGTCTAATCTACCCCAGGAGGAGATAATCCTGTCTAATCTACCCCAGGAGGAGAGATAATCCTGTCTAATCTACCCCAGGAGGGGAGATAATCCTGTCTAATCTACCCCAGGAGGAGAGATAATCCTGTCTAATCTACCCCAGGAGGAGAGATAATCCTGTCTAATCTACCCCAGGAGGAGAGATAATCCTGTCTAATCTACCCCTGGAGGAGAGATAATCCTGTATAATCTATCCCAGGAGGAGAGATAATCCTGTCTAATCTACCCCAGGAGGAGAGATAATCCTGTCTAATCTACCCCTGGAGGAGAGATAATCCTGTCTAATCTACCCCAGGAGGAGAGATAATCCTGTCTAATCTACCCCTGGAGGAGAGATAATCCTGTCTAATCTACCCCAGGAGGAGAGATAATCCTGTCTAATCTACCCCTGGAGGTGAGATAATCCTGTCTAATCTACCCCATGAGGAGATAATCCTGTCTAATCTACACCACTAGTGAAGGTATGTAGTCTGGAGGGGCAGACAGACCTTAGGCCATCATCTCTCCAGCCACAGAGATGACCACTGCTACCAGTAGTGGTCACTAGCGTCCTGGTCACTTCTTCCTTAATTAAATCCTGAGTGGTCAGTCTAGAGAGAGGTCAAATGAATGGAGCCAGGAGGCTTGTTGAGGAGGTGGAGGAGAGTGAGGTGGAGGAAGGGCGACCAGGCCGACTCCAGGGCCTCCTGTCCCCGACCCAGTCCGCACCTGACTACGGCAGTATCAGGAGGAAGAACGAGCGTTTCACCTGGAGGAATACCAGCCAAACTGGTATCTGGATACTTGATAAAGGAGGTATTGATTGGGATAATTATTGATTATTGATTATTTATTAGTAGTAGAGGTATAGATTGTTGATTTATCTTTGTGATATTTATGAGCTGAATTGAAGTTGTGTTGCAATGAGTTACAGAAACATATGTCACAAGTTGCAACATCTTTTCGAAGTGATTTATTCACAAGATGTCTTTGTGCAAATGTTTTCATTTTTGGGTTGCTTAACGCTGTTTGTGGCATCAATATATGTACCACATTTCAAGACCGTGTATTAAATGTATCCAAGCATTTTTAAGGTCATCTTGTAGAGTATATTTAGCTACTTCACTAGTAATTGTCCACCCACAAATATTGCAAACTTTAACAAAATAATAAATAAAGATATCAAACTTAAAATA
The DNA here is from genome assembly GCA_942159475.1 of Sthenelais limicola. NCBI lineage: Eukaryota > Metazoa > Annelida > Polychaeta > Phyllodocida > Sigalionidae > Sthenelais > Sthenelais limicola. The sequence continues at coordinate 10,110,761 of OW804094.1, read as the reverse complement.
TAGAAATATTTAATAGATGTCCTTACTGTTTACCGTCATTGGAATCGGCTTGATCCCATCTTTTCAAATATGGTGATATCTCAAAATCCATTTTTGCGACTTGTGACTCATTTTCCTGTAACACATCACATACATATGCCACCGTATAATATCACTTTTTAAGTCACTTACAAAATAGAAATGGCTTATAATATTTCTATCAATACAGACAAAATCTAAATGAAATTAAAAAAGAAATCAAAGCAGTTAAGCTTCTGTTCAATAATTTATAATGGACGTGGCCACTATCGACAGGTAAAACAGTCCATAGTCTCTCTACTAGTGTCCTTTGTGTTATCTGCATCAGATCGTCAAAAATGTACAATTGGCAGCTCTATACATTTAGTAAATTCTACTAACTCTGGCTGAAAAATGATCAATACCGAGCATATCTGAGTATATTTGGTTTTGTGTTGGCTTACTATATGGGTCAGATTTTCAGAAAATGTACAATTGGCAGCTGTACACATTTAGTAAATTAGGCTAAATTAGGCTGCAATTTGGTCAATACTAGGTAAATTCGAGTATATTTGGCCTTGCATTGATTCTAGCAATCTATTTGGTTAAGTTGAACTGTATTTTGAACGTTATTTTCGTCTGAAATTCGGGTTATTTGAGAAAATTGGGGAAGTTGAATTGTACATTTTCTGAAAATCTGACCCATATCTGTTTTACTATGTTAAACTGTATTTTGAAGCTCATTTCTGTCTTAAATGTGGGTTATTTGAGAGAATTGATGAATTGTACATTTACTGACGATCTGACTATACAGAATATCTATATTAATTTGGTAGCCAATACTTTTACCTGTTATAACCAGAATTAGAACGCTAGCCTCCATCAAGAGTAGATGTTGAGGTGTGAGCTATGGTAGGTTCATAGCAGGTTCATCAGCACAATGTATTCATTCAAGCTTTCTTTTCATTTTCAATAGAGATTTTATCAGATAAAACCGTGTGACAAAGCAATAGGAGTTGTGTGGGTGCAATCTTGTGTGGAATAGAAAGGAATGAAAAGATTAGAGATATTAAAGATTTACCAGCTCGTGAAGAAAGCAATATCAGGGTCAACACTGACATATTATCTTTATTATCTTTAACAGAATTGTATTGTCGAGGTTATTCAGACCACTGTAACAAGTAAGACCATATTCTCCAACAAAATTGCAATAGAACATTAAGAAAGTGAAAACCAATAGTAGGGAGCCTTAGCCTTCATTGAACGCTTCGGTTATGTTCTCTACTTTACTAAATGTATATTATGCCCGAGGGCCCAGAATACCTCCCATCTGCCGGAGATCTCCCCTTGAGAGCAGTCTAAAGACTGAATAAAATGTTTTTCTATTCTATTCTATTCTATTCTATTCTATTGTGAGAAAATGTACAATTCAACTTCACCAAACCTCTTAAATATCCCAAATTTAAGACAGAAATGTGGTTCAAAGTACAGTTTAACATAACCAAACAGATTATTTGAATCTAAGCCTTACCATATCTACTCAGATTGACCTTGTATTTATCACTTTTTAACCTAATATAGAAGAATTAACTAAATGTGTAGAGATAGCGATTGTACATTTTCTGACGATCTGACCCAAATTTAGCACTTTTGTACTCAAAAGCAAGACTTTTCAAATTGAAAGGAACCGTTGAGCAGGATGCATTTAGCAAATGAGTTTTTAAGTAAAATAGTCTCCAACGAGTACAGGTCCATTGTCAGGGTCTCCACGGGGAAAAGCCTAGAATTTGGAAATAAGAATTTAAGGCCTGGAAAGAAATGGGCATCTTGGTCGAAGGGCCTGGAAAATCATCTTATGGATCTTGAATTCTGTTGGAATTTATTAAATCGCCTTGAAATGTTCGAAGATACTGTTTCTCGCTGTACACTTTCCCCTGACTCGCCCCTCTCTCACCTTAAGTTGAAAAAACTTTGATTGATATAAAATCTGAATATAAAACTGGCTAAATACATCAAAGAACAATAACTACAACCCCCTGGTTCGTTTATTATCTGAAAAATCACTGAAATTCACATGAAATTATCAAATCAGAATACAAATTCTGTGATAAGCGAAATAGTCCTAAATAACCTGAATAAAGTTAAAACCAAGGTGTAGCTGGATTCTCAGCTATTATGACAAAGACAATCTCACCAAATTTAGTCAAATTGTGATTTATAGGACTCAGGTTAAAGTGTAATCGGTGAGAGAAAACTGCCGCTGGTGAGCGATAATAAGTGAAGTCACCAAAGGAAATGATTCGGGCGGGTCCTCCAAATACAAATGAGGACGTTTTAACAGTCCTGCAGCAAAACATAACTGGACAAAATCACCACAAATTGTCATCAAATGACGTATAGATGAGTTGGAAAAGAACTGAAGAAAAAGTATAAAATGTTTAAGTGTTTACCGACGTTAGCTGAGAGTGCAGCTATATAAGGGGGTCTCCACTGGCTGTGGTAAGCTCTGCGGTAAGCCTTGCGATGGTGTTGTGATGGTGAGAAGTGGCGAGGTCCTGCCTACATGGCCAGTGAACCAGAGGCAGGACCTTGTCATTCCTCTCCACCTACAGAACCAGCACAAACCATCGCAAGGCTTACCGCAGAGCTTACCGCAGCCAGTGGAGACCACCCTATAAGGTACAGGGGAATCCACTAGTCTGTGTGCTAGAGTGGTATTGGTAAGGCATTGCACGCCCGCGGTTGTTGAGTGGGTGTGCAGGTAGCTGTTGAGCCCAATTATTCATTAGCAATGACAGGAGATGCAGCCCACTCCCTCCTTCTATCTAGATATGAATAATACAAGTGTCCACCCCCAGACCCCCACCCCCACCCCTCTACACTAGCGGATTTAGAGGTAATGTAGGGGGGGTACCTAACCCCCCACTCCCACCCCATTTTGCTGCTGGAAAAAAGGAAATTCACTTATGACATGCTTGACTTGCTTGATTTAAAGTACAGAAAACAAAATCCAATGATAAAAATGGTGGCATGGTGGCATTTCCTACCGAGTGACACTTAAAGTCCCTGAAGTAGTGTCGCATTGGGCTGAAATGAAGACCCGTGAGGAATGTGTAGAAAGTGAACAGTCAGCTAGATCCATGGAGAGCATATTTATCAGTTTTGTCTGCGCCCCAGGTGCTGATGCATCTGTGATGTGTCACTGTAAAATCAGCCACAAGTCTGAGATTGATTTTGAGATATCATCATATATGAAAAGATGAGATCAAGCGGATTCTAATGCTAATAAACATTAGGACATCTAATAGTTTCTATATTTTAAGTGTGATCTTTTAAATCTTTTTATAAAAAAAAGTTTGCAATATTTCTGGGTGGACATTTACTAGTAAAGTAGCTAATATTCTCTACAAGATGACCTTAGAAACGCATAGATATATTTTATAGTCTTGAAATTTGTTACATGTATTTATACGACTTAAAGCGTTAGATACCCCATAAATGAGAACATTCCTACAAAGAGATCCTGTGAATAAAACACAGACAAATATCGCGACTTGTGTCTCATTTTTTTTGCAAAGCTTTTATTCAATATTCCTGCCATCTCGGCTTCATACAGACTAAACATTTGTAGAAATCTCAATAAGTAATATATAATACGAGCAACCCTGTGTGAAAAGAACCATAATAAAGTGTTTTAAGGGTTTCGTTGCTACCTATTTGCTATTCATATAGCAAATTTTACATCGAGTGAACATTCTTGTGACTCATTTTGCTGTAACACATCCCAGATGGTTAGAAGGGATGAATTGTGTCTGGTGGGATATAACCGGTACTATTGATCACCCAGGGATTGCCTATAGTGCAGCAGGAGGAGTCCTCTCTACCTCTCTACATCCCCCACCTCTAGTCTGCCTCATCTAAATATCCACACAGCCAGATCGTCACAAAATGTACAATTGGCAGCTCTACACATTCATTAAATTCAATTAAATTAGGCTGAAAAACAAGAAATACTAGGTATATCTGAGTATATTTAGTATTGTGTTGGTTTAAATAATCAGTTTGCTAATGTTTGACTCAATTTTGAACCATTTTCGTCTTAAATTGGCGATATTTGGGAGGATTGATGAAAGCGAATTGTGCATTTTCTGAAGATTTGACCCATAGATAGAAGCAGATGTGGGCGGGTTGGGTTTCCGGTCCCTTAATCGCATCTGAATGTAAAAGTAAAGGTACTAGAAACTATCTGGTCATCCGGTGGCCAGGTAGCATATATGGGTGACATTTCCAGAAAATGCACAATTCACATTCAGAAACCCTCCTAAATAACCCGAATTGAATACAAAATGAGACTCAAAACACGATTCAACATAACCAAACAGATCCTTTGAATCAACTTGATACCAAATACACTCAGATATAGCTGGTATTCATCATTGTTTGGTCGAATTAAACAGAATTGACTAAATGTGTAGGACTGGCGATTGTACATCTTCTGGTGACCTGACTCTGATGTGGGCGAGGTGGGTATCCGGTCAATGGCATCTAAATCTAAAAGTAACGGCAATAGAAACTATCTGTTCATCCGGTGGGCGACATATATATGTTCTTGCAAATCCCCTATGAAAACATCAGGGCAAATCCCCTATTAAAACATGAGGGCGGGCGGGTTCAGCTCTGATTGCGGAAGATGTCTTTGTAATGAGTCTACATTATTATTAATACAGTGGAACCTCGCATAAAGACCACCTCATTATAGAGACCACCCCTCCATTAAGACCAGTTTTCCCAGTCCAGAATTATTCCCTCTTATTAGATTTAGGGCCCTCGAAAGACACCACCTCGCTAGACCAAAAATCGTTCAGTCCCAAGGGTGGTATTGATAGAGAGGTTCCACTGTACTTATTTTATGACCATCCTTTGTAATAGTTCTTGCGGTTGCTGGTCCATACAAGTTACTATACAAGGTTGATGTTATTGTAGTGATAGAGTCTTCCTGAGTGTATATGGGCTGTTCCGAGGAGAGTCATCTTCTGGACTTCTGCTTAGTATCATCATCAATTTACATCTATATAGGTTTTAAACTCAGTAGGTGTTTAACGGTAAATGCCAGTGTTTAATAAAAACAAAAGAATTAATAATGGAATTTTTTTTAAACTTTGGATTTAGAAAGAACATGGTCGTGGGAACCCAAAAAGCCCCCCAAAACCATATGTCATTGGATTGGTTTTTATTTTTGGGACCGATAAAATTTACTACTAAGTCTATGGGGGAAACGGGGATTGTCTGCATTTTCCCCAATTGCAGACGATTGAATCATACGATTTTATTTAAAATCTGCATATACATAGCTGACATGTTATTCTACCCTGCAAATTAAAGAAAATAAGGGGTCATTGAACTAAAAAAAAGTTATGCCGCTGAACTTGTATCACAACGAGTTTCCCCAATTGAAACCAATAGTGAATGGAAGTAAACTTCACTCATCCCTAAAACACAAAATAATATGATAACACCCTTTTTTTTTTGTAAACCCCCAACCATGTTCACATCACAACCATATTTGGGTCAGATCTTCAGAGAATGCACAATCGTCAAATCTACACATTTACTAAATTGTGCTAAATTAGACTGAAAAATAGTCAATAATTAGCACTTATTGGACGAGTTGCCGCACGGCGCGTAAATAAAGGACAAGATCGAAGATCGAGTCCTTTATTTACGCGTCCGTGCGGCAACGAGCCCTATAAGTTGATTATTATACATGCCTAGATTTGAATGTAAAACGTGCTTAATTAAAAAGATAATAACATAATTTACCATAATATCTGGTTTCGTATAAGAGAAATGGAACTAGAAACAGTTGAAACATGGAGAAAGAAAGCACTCGCACTGGCAAACTTGCGTCGGCAACCTTGCGTCGGCAATCTTGCGCCACCAAACTTGCGTCGCCATGACAACGCGCCGGTAATGTACTAGTCCAATACCACGTTACAAGTAATGTGCGGCTGTCGGGGCCTCAGTATTGAATGCGTGTATAATAATAGGTATATGGATATATTAGATATTCCCTTGATTCAAACAATCTGTTTGGTTATGTTGAACTGTATTTTGAACCTGATTCATGTCTTAAATTTTGATTATTTGAGAGGATTGGTGAAGGTCAATTGTACATTTTCTGGTCCTTTCACTCATTTGCACATTGGCAAAACTGGGTGTTGGATATGAAGAGGTATAGGAGTCAGAATCGGTGTAGATCTAGTGGGTGAGGTCACCAGAAAATGTACAATTGGCAACTCTACACATATATGAAATTCTGATAAATTAGGCTGAAAAATGATATTAACCAGGTATATCTGAGTATATTCAGCATCGAGTTGATTCAAAGGATGTGTCTGTTTATCTTGAATTGTGTTTTGAGTCTCATCTTTGTATTAAACTCGGGTTATTTAGGAAAGTTTCTAAATGTGAAGTCCATTTTCGGGAAATTTCGCCCTAGTAGGAGGAGGCCTTCATCGCTAGCTTATGAGCCATGCTGGAGTGTATTAGTGGGCAATGGAGTAACTCAGGCAGAGCACCTCGCGGAGATGAGGTCATCCCAAGAGCTGCTCACCCAAGCTTAGTGTATGAGCAGTCTAGAGCAGGTAATATCCTATATGTGCTGTCATTAGGAGCATTGGGGGCTGGCTGCTGCTGGGTGGTATTTATACCACTGTGCTACTACTGAGCTAAATGCAGGTACTAAAGGCAGGCTGGAATTTATGGCAGCAGACCTAGGTGGGCTATTATACAGTTATACCTCAATGTGCTGGTACGAGTGGGGCTTATATAGGTAATATTAAAGGTGCACCTCATAGTAAAGGATATATATTAAGATAGAACTTAACGCAAGCTGCATATGCAACAACGCATTCACAAAACGCTTGTGGCTTTTGGTGAAGTCTTTCACGCGTGCCTCCTGCACTTGTGAAAGACATTCACCAAAATCCACTCATGTTTTGTGAATGCGTTGTTGCATATGCAGCTCAAGTTTAGTTCTATTTTTATGCCATGATAAATATTTAAGAGTTATTTAATCATTATTTACCTTCATTTCATGTCTTGCAACCCTCTGACTCGGCAAAAACAAGCGTCTACGACGTTGCGTCATGAAATGATTGGCGCAGCTAGATTTACGTAACCAATCAAAATAGCGGGAGTAAATTGGCTGCATTCGAAAAGCAGATTCCGCTAGTGTAATCTCTGCATGCATATGCCATGGGCTAATCTGGCCATGTTTTTGTGGATACGCACAGCTGTCATGGCATAAATATATATGTTTGTATATTTCCAATATGGGAATACATTGAACAAAAGACATTTAAGAGAGTAGACCTAGATGAGTTGTGGCCCTGGGTGAATACCATTTTCACTATTATCTTTTTATAATTATAATTGAAGCAATGGAATCATATCAATTGAAGACACCTCACACTGTTTTTATGATTATAATTGCCCAAATTTGAAGTGCTGAAAATCTGTTAAAAATAACTGATAGGTAATACATTTTTCTCTGTGCTATATCTAGTTGTATTTAATCTCATGATAGTCTGTAGCCGACAGAACTGGGGGCAAAGGCAACTGCTCTATAAATGTCAATGATTCTTCCTTTTTCTTGTTGATCCAAAACAGGAATCGCAGCGAAGACATTTCCTCCTCTCCTGACCTTAAACCACGTTTAATTAACCACACATTACTTGTGTCAGTGTCAATTTTACACTCGAGCTCAATCTAGGTCCAAACCCTCAGTTCAGATAGAAATGATATGTTAGTGATTAGACGCCTACTGCGCTAATCGGTTTCCTGGCCTAGGACTAGGCATTCTAATTGGAATATAAAGTCATTTTGCGGTCTTAATGGAATTATAATGCGCTTAGCAGTTTGAGCCGAGAGGCTTTCCCTCCGTTTGAAGGGACTCTCTCAACTTTGAGCCTCGACTTGGTACCACAGTAGTGATTTCATGCCGATATCTCACTTTCTCTTCCAGCTCATACAATATGCAAGTATCTCAACGGTTTCTCTTCCATTATATTCGCTATTAACATTGCGATAAACAGACCAAAACACACCAACTCCATGTATACATGGCAATCACAAAGCTGACCACACATTGTGTCAATCATAAACTTGCAGTAAAAAATTGATGTTCTTGTTTTGCACAAAGTTGAAGAGTCTCCAGTAAATGTCAGGTTGCATCGGTACAAAATTTAAAGGGTCACTAAACGGGCTCATGGTCACTTTCGGGACAAGAAACTTTATGGATCCATAAATACAACACCTTTTTTTTACCTCCATTTATGGCTAGCTTATAGTCGCTCACACGTCTGTTTAGCACAAGAGGTCACTAAGGGTGCTGTGTGACGTCAGAAGGTGGCTCCTGAAATGTACATACTGTAAACGTATTTACTTTCACACTACTTTTGCGCACTAAGCACTTTGACACCTTTTCGCGCGGATTTAAATACGAGAAAGGAAGTCTTACACCTTGTTTATGCAAAAGTTATACTTTTCGCGCAGGATTTATTTTACGCACAGAGGTGGGTGCGCGAAAATAGCGAAAATAAATACTGCGCAAACGTTAATACGTTTACAGTACTATCTATCCCGACTTGTGTACATTTCAAGATTTAGCCACCTTGTGACGTAGGCTAACATTGGCGCCCTGAATGTGTTAAACTGTGGAACTAAGTTTTCCCTCATCTAAATGTTTAAAACTGAGTAAATATTAGGTTTCATTAAGTACTACTGGGGCCGCTACATTTGAATAATATCAAAGAAGTTGATTTTCTCATAAAATTCTGTGGTTTAGTGACTCTTTAAGGCTTGAGGTATTAGGGTTTTTTTCGTGGAGGAGGTTTTGAACCATCCAGAAAATTAAAACTAGCAATCTTTGATACATTATATATTCATGATCCATTTAAAATTCAAAGACAACCGGATATATAATTATATAATTATATATTCCACTTGCCTATATTTGGCCTCCTTAAACTTAAAACTATCTAGCAAATTGGTGATTTCTTGGGGAAATATTTGGGAAAAATATCGAGAGAGAGTTTAAGAACTCCCATCATTTACTTTTACTGCAAAATATGATTGATAAAGGTGTATCACTCCAACATAATCCTACATACATATAGCTTTCACATACCTTTTCCACCGGGAAAATCTCAGCAAAAGATCCCACCTCACACACCCTCGCTCCTTCACATCATATCATATTACCTGCCATAACCAATGATAATTTACCTCCCTGTGATATTGGCATTTCAAAGGGCTGATATTCTAGCTAATATCAGCCTATCTTCTCAATGGCCAATATCTGTGGAGGGTCACTGGATTGTGATTGGCTGAGGCTGATGATGGGCTGATTTCTGACCAAGGTCATTTCAAGGTCATTCAGCCCTTCAAAGAAGCTGTCCATTCCCACCTACCATTACTATACATTCACATATATAAAGGGCTATATGTCACATATATAAGGGGCTATATGTTTGGTATAAAGGCTTGGTGGTTATCATGTATAGGGTTCCTCATCAATGAGTATCCCCACCCTGCACGTTCCATCTGGAAACTTGGTTTCACATAACATTATATACATATATAAAAGGTGCATATATATCACTATCACATGTCACGATCACGATCACGATCACGATCACGATTCGCAATCGAGGCGATCATAATTTTGTCTGTTTTTTTTTTAGGGCGGGTGGGAGGGTATGTTGCTGCTGCCTTGGTATCAAAAGAAGGTGTAACATTAAATTATAGATATTTTGTTAATCAAGATTATGTAAAAAGATTAATACAGTTAATTCGCCATGGTTTCTGTAGGTGGCGCTGCCTACTTATCCCCTCCCCAAACCTGTATAACACCTGGGTAACATCGTACACTGCAGCAACCATGATCTCAATTGGATTATTGTAATTCAAACGCCTCTCGTGATTTTTATCATGAACTTAAAATCTGTTGACTCGACATCAGGGGGGATACGGTATAAAGGTTACTGTTTATCTGAATTAAACCCGTGAGCCTACGTCATAATGATGTTCATTGTACGGATTCATGTATTTCATACTTGATTATTATTGTTTGACTTGCTGTATGAAAACATCCTGAATAGAAAAAAGGTCATTATATAATTGTTACTCTTCATCCGTATCATCTTTCACTGAAACTATCATACATTGATCATCATGGGGTCTTTTCATCACCCACTTTCCTTGCTTCCCTTGTATTAAATTGAATTGAAAACTACTTTATTTGTCTGTAGTATCAACATGTGAAAATAGACAAATAGGTAACCAGGTTTCTGGATAAAATCCAGGTCTTCCAGCCGTCACCTTTATAGCACAAAGCTTGCTATACTATGAGAGTAACTGCCTAATAAATACACGACCCAGGGACTTCAAATTAGTTGTTCATAGATTCATTTTGTGTAAAATGTCATCTGAGTTTATTGGATGTGCCTTATTACCTGCTTATTACCTGGTAACAACTTCTGATACTTGTTTTACCAAGACGTGTTCATTAACATTGATTTTACAGCTGCTAAAATGGGCCTGAAAAGGCCTTGAAAAGCCTTGAATTTCTTCAGTGCTAAAGCACGGAGACACTGGAGTTAAATAACATCAAATTTCCATCAAATTTTTTCATCGGTCATAGACCGTGGTCCGGCATGTTTAGCCATGTCCAGTCCTGGGTTTAGCGCAACAGCAATGATACCGATCTCCATACTCCCTGCTGCTCTGACTGAACCAATGTATATAGATTAATTATCATTTCCCCGCAAATTGCTCAGGTTTCGGAGAACAGGGCTCTAGAAGCTAAACTGTACATGGGTTTTTTGTTATTTTGATGTGTGTGTGTGTGAGGGCTTAGATTGCCTGAACTATACATCGACGGGGGTCTCACTGATGCCACACATAGTTGTGGTTAGACCCGTTGGTCCACTTGGTCATAGGTTACTGCAATTGGCCGTGAAATCGACTTTAGACCCAGGACTGTGTCTGCTTATATGCTAAAATCCTGCAAAATGAGAAATTTACATCATGCTTGTTGCTCATCCTCTGTTCTTTTCCAGCACTGAGTCGACTATTTAGTTCTTGTTTCTTTCTAACACTTGTCTTCTTCACTCATTTTGTGAAGCTTTACTTTACAATGTTATTATCGTTTAACTGGGACCGGCCTCCGAAATATGTACACACTTTTGTAATAATTAAAAATGTATTGTCAATTTATTATTATTATGATTTATTATCAGTATATCAATACTTATCAAACTATCTATAATTTTTCCTATTATTTTCTTATCTCTTATGTCTTATCTTAGTATTTTAATCAGTTATTTTGTTCATATAATTTGAGGTTAACCAGGATCAGTTGTACATATTTTAGAGGCAGGACCATGTTGTAAGTTGCTATAATTTATGTATATTCTCCTATTGCTATACATGTTATACTTTCTCAGTGAAGCCCTTGTACGCAGCCTTCCCCATTCATTTATAGATGTACATTTCTCTTACTTTTCTGCCACCACAGGAGAAAAAGATAAAAACATAGAAAAGTCTAGTGTCACTTACTATCTGACACCGCCGGGTGAGTACCGAGGCTAGAGGATATCCCTATATTATACATATGTGTAGTGTTACAGGCAAATGATGAGTCACAAGTCACAAAATTGATATTTTTCAAATTGTTTTATTTACAAGATCTCTTTGTTGGAATATTTTCATTTTTGGAGTGTCGAGTCCTGGTGGTCGTATGAATACATGTACCAAATTTCAAGACAGTTCATTAATTATATTAGTGCATTTCGAAGATCATAATATGGACTATATTTAACTACTTTACTAGTAAATGTCCACCCAGAAATATTGCAAACGTTGTTTTCAAAAATAAAAATACCAAACTGAAAAGATAGAAATACTTCCCTAATGCCCTTAATGTTTATATTCATTGGAATCGGCTTGATCTCATCTTTTCAAATATGATTATATCTCAAAATCTATATTTAGCGACTTGTGACTCATTTCCCTAATACACATCACATATGGGATGTGTTACAGGGAAATGATGAGTCACAAGTCACAAGATAAATATTTTTTAAGGTATTTTGTCCACAAGATCTCTTTGTAGGAATGTTCTTATTTTTGGGGTGTCTAATGCTCCAAGTCGTATGAATACATGTACCAAATTTCAAGATCTTGGATTAAATATATTTATGTAAATCAAAGCTCATTCTATAGAGTATATTCTGTTACTTTACAAGTAATTGTCCACCCAGAGCATTTCTTTTTCAAAAATAAATATATCAAACTTAAAATATAGAAAAACTTCTTCTTAAATGTCTTTAGTGTTTACTATCATTAGAATCGGCGTGATCTCATCTTTTCAAATATAATAATATCTCAAAATTAATCTTTTGTGACTTGTGACTCATTTTCCTGTAACACATCACATATATCCGCCCACACATACCCCTTATGTATACCTGCCCGTATCCTAAACCCATTCCATCCACCACTCCCTTGGGATTCAGTTTAAGCCATGTAGTCTATGATAAGATTGTTACCCCATAGATATGGTGAAAGTTTGCGAAACTTTGCATTGGATTGGAATTGTCTTTGTGATCATCATTTTAAAAAAGACCGGTGTTTATATGTTAATTATGAGTTATTTCCCTGCATCGTTTTTATTACCCAATATCAATAATAATTTGCTTATACATGGGATTTCTTTTTTAAAATAAATTTTATTGATCGAAGTTTCACAAGCTGTGATAGTTCTCATTCATCAATTCAAAACAAAATAATATAATTATGGTTTTAATCTAGAGATGTTCATCATAAAGATACATATTTAATGAGAGTATTACTTACTTTATATATGCGATTAAAATTTCACACTTTCTTTAAATATTATACTTGCTAAGAAGGTTTTTCAAATTCATTATATTCATTGATTAGCATAAACTATCATTTGGAATACAGCTTATCTTTGGTGATAGTTTTTGCATTAATTTCCGAAATTTATTTCTGTTATTTGTTCCAATGCAACTAATGTTTTGGACATTTGCCAACTTGTAAAGTCGATTGAATTAAGTGCTACAATTATGGAATAAGATCCTTAGAAATAGGATTTGAGAGTCTTTTGGGAATCAATTCCAGCTAGGTTGGATCGAAATAAGCTTGTTAACAAAGTATCCGTTTCTTAAGTCTTATTAGGTTTTATTCTACAGTATTATTTGCGTCCAATGTTAGATAAGCTCACGCCCACACTCAAAGTATCACCATTTAATTCACTTCTCACATTAATCCGACCCCCTTATATTCCGAGAAGGACATCAATTACTTCAATATTAAACAGAAAAACGAAAATCTATCCAAACCTATTTCGCCGGTTTATTATAGCTTTGACATTTCGTGTTTCTAACACCTGACAGGAAGTTGATTTTGGTTTTTTATTTTTGCTTCATATGAAATTAAAATTAAAAAAAAAAATCATCAAATATATCACTCATTTTGTCTCCCCCTGTTCGTTTTCCTCAGAGGAGAGACATAATAAGTTTGAACGGTAATGAAATACGCTCAAATGTCAAAGGTGCTGCGAGTCCTGATATTGTTGGCCAAGTAAATAATGGTGTGGTATTATTCGCATCCTTGTTGTGCCAATGAGGAGGGGGTGGGGGTAGGGGGGGGGAGGGAGGAACATGTGGGAAATGTCACGAATGGCAAGAATCCAGTTTAGAGTTAATGATCTGACTTGGCACTTTATGCCAAGTTATTATTGACAGATATGCATGGCCACGGCCATTAGTCAGTCACATTAACTCCATTTGAATCCAGGAGGTCACTTATGGGATTTCTATTGTTTAAAGGGTCTAGTCCACTAAGCTGATTCCCATGCGATTTTGCGCCGCAGGGGAATCTTTTGCACTAAATTCTGTGAGAAACGCATGAGAATCGGCTTAGTGAACTAGGCCCTATAGTTGTCATTTGTAAAGATCATGAAATCATTCACGTTTGTGAAGTTCACGAAATCTTCGGAAAGTTCTGCGGTAAGTTCTGCGGTAAGCCTTGCGATGGTGTTGTTGTCCATTTGTGATGGTGAGGAGCGGCGAGGTCCTGCCTACATGGCCAGTGAACCATGTAGGCAGGACCTCGACAGTCCTCTCCACCTACAGAACCAGCACAACACCATCGCAAGGCTTACCGCAGAGCTTACCGCAGCCAGTGGAGACCACCCTTAAAGATCGCCTTGTTTTGAAGATCAAGCATCTCCTCTGTATACGCTGCCTCTGGGTCAATGCAAACTTCTCTATTACCTGACAGACAGAGAAGGAAGCGGTTACCTCGCCCTATATTTAGGTCTCCACAACCATCCTCCACTCTCCCCCCTCCCTCCCTCCCTACCTCCCTACCCCCTCCCCTCCCTTGCCTTCTATCAAAGATGATAAGCTTGAAGGTTGCTTTAAATTGGTGTAAGGAATGTAGGGATATTAATCATATGTCATGGTATTCTCTCATCACTAAGTGGCCCTTGATTACTCAGGAGCAATGAGTATAATTAGTGTTTAATGACTTGTCACTTGACAGAGTCACTTACAGGTTGTGTTGCAGCAACATACAAGGTATGCTTCATCAGCTTGTGCAGTGTATTTCTCATTAATTACCATGGAAACAAGAAGGTGGGAAAAAGGGAATGCGTCAATACCATCAGCGTTGTCATCACATTGGACTTGCTCTTGGACTGCCTCTTACCTCTAATGTGTATATTTTATTTCCCCGCCATACTAATATCTATGTTATCCTCCTCTTCCTCTTCTTCTTCCTCTTCCTTCTTCTTCCTCTTCCTCCACCTCCTCCTCCACCACCTCCTCCTACTCTTCCTCCTCCTCCTCCACCTCCACCTCCTCCTCCACCACCTCCTCCTCCTCCTCCACCACCTCCTCCTACTCTTCCTCCTCCTCCACCTCCACCTCCTCCACCTCCACCTCCTCCTCCACCATCACCTCCTCCTCCTCCTCTTCCTCCTTCCTCCTCCTCCTCCTCCTCCTTGCTTCACTCCTTCTTCTTCTTCTTCTTCTTCTTCTTCTTCTTCTTCTTCTTCCTCCTCCTCCTCCTCCTCCTGCTCTTCCTCCTCCTCCTCCTCCTCCTTCTTCGTCTTCCTCCTATTCTTCCTCTCCTTGCTTCACTCCTCCCTCCTCCTCCTCCTCCTCCTTGCTTCACTCCTGGATTGGGTGTCTCCTCCTCCTGCCATGCCTATGTCTTGCTCCCACCTGCAGCTGGTGTGAGGCCCTCCATATACACTCACACCTGCTCATGACCTGCTCCCGGTCACCAGCAATGAGCAGCTCATTCTACATTGCCTTACTACAGTGGAGGAGGTGCTCATTCACCACTCACTCACTCGCCCAGTGAGGAGCCAGCACCTCGCCACACTCTCACTATACTACTCACTACTACTTTAGACCACTGGAGGAGTTACTCTAGGGAGCAACAGGCTACAGGAGGAGCAATAGGAGGATAGCAGGCAGGAGAGGGAGGTGGTGCAGTATGAGGAGGGTGTTTACTAGTAGAGCCCACCTCTACCACCTCCACACCACCCACAACAGTGACCACCACCACAAAAACACTACTAACACCACCACCATATTTGTTGCTCTTGCCTCTCCTACACAGCCCCATGCCATTCTTGCTAGCATTCTCCTGTCACCATGTGGATGACCCTAGCCTACAACAAGTGCTATACTATCACTACACCTACTACTCCACCACCACCACCATCACCACCACCACCACCTCCTCCTCCAGTAGAGCCTAGTCTTGCCCTCACGAGTCCAGCTAAACCAGCTAGCTCAGCACTTCCCTTACCTCCTCCTCCTCCTCCTCCACCCTCACAACCTGCACAATACATCATGGAGTCACTCACCCACTCCTCCTATAACTGCTCACCCAGCTCTCAGCCACACCAAGAACAGCAACCTCTAACATACCTGGACTCTTCCTCCTCCATACCATCTCCTCCAACACCATCACCTACTGATGCTATTCTCTGCAGTAGTAATACTACTACTACTACCTCAGTTGTAAGCATGCCAGGGGAGGAGTGTGTCAGGGTATCTGCGCCCAAAGCTGAAACCTCCCGACACTTAAGCCCCGGGGTGCCGCTGACCGTCGTCCGGCTGTCCTCCTCGTGTGAGAGCATGCAGGAGGGCGGTAATCCCCGGGTGGTGGTGACCGCTGCCTCTGCCTTGTCATTATCCTCCTCCAGGGAATCTAATGTCAACCAAAACATTCACCTTCTTCATCTGCCGCAGGGTATATATTCATTTTTTTCATTTTTTATTTGGATTTTTTTTGTATTAATCTTAAACTGTTACAGGGATGAATGTGAAATCAGTATTTCTACTGAAATCAGTAATCAATATTTTTAACAGATTCCACAAATTCACCCAAATTCCCTCATTTCTAAACTTACCTGTGTCTCAAAAAGAATTCTCAAAAGGAATTCTCAAATTTTCAGAAACATTTCACAAAATTCGATTTTCAAAATTCATAGATTTATTACAGTCTTGAAATTTTGTACATGTATTTATGCCACTAGCAGCGCTAAGCATCCAAAAAATGAGAATATTTCAACAAAGACATCCTATAGATAAATCACTTTAAAAATATCCATTTTGCAACTTGTGACTCATTTTCCTATAACACATCATATATATGGATTCACCTTACCATCCTACTCAGGATATGATTTATATTCTACGTGAAGCCATTTCATTTCATAGATGGTAGCCATTAAATTCTAAACGAGTGAACAGTGTGAGAGTGAATAGGTAAGAAATATCACCTGTCTCCCCAAGGTACCTTTATTCTCAATTTAATATCCATTACCTTACTCCATAGCATTACCTGACTCCATAGCAACCATAACAGAATCAAATGAGTATATATAAGCGTACAGTGAATATTCACCAGTCTGTCAGTGATTGGACGCCTACTTCGCACAGCTAATGTTCACCACCCTATCCTCCGTCATGTTATGGCCACATATTTGAATCTCAGTCTAGGCCCAAACCCTCAGATCAATAAGAATGGTATGTCAGTGATTGGGCGCCTACTTCGCTAATCGGTTTCCTAGCCTAGGACAAGGCGTACCAATGGGATCATAACGAAATGTTGCGGTCTTAATGGAA
Source organism: Sthenelais limicola (assembly GCA_942159475.1). Taxonomy (NCBI): domain Eukaryota; kingdom Metazoa; phylum Annelida; class Polychaeta; order Phyllodocida; family Sigalionidae; genus Sthenelais; species Sthenelais limicola. Next base: position 10,093,524 of record OW804094.1, on the reverse strand, counting down.
TTATAATGGCACTTTGCGCTTTGAGGCGAGAGGATTTCCCTCCGTTTGAAGGGACTCTCCCATCTTTGGGCCTAGATCTTCCTTCAGACCATGATTTCTGTAAAGAAAATGGGTACATTGGGCACTATAGGGAATTTCCTCATTTTGCCGGAGCTATCTTTAATTTCTGCTTCTCCCAATTTCATTTCCATTTCGATGCGACTCCATCAGGTGTTGCGTGTCAGGGTGACAGTATTGGTCGTTATTTCATCGTTCGGTTTCATGTCATGGCAGGTTTCATTATAACAATTGACATTATTATTATGGGCAGGAATATTTTTGGATACCAAGGTTTTATGTTTCATTTTCAGCTCTTCTGACTCCTCATGACTTTTCTGTTATTGTGTAATGATCTAATTTCTCCATTTCTCCAAAATGATACTTGTATATGTCTGGACTCGCTGATACGATCATGTCATATCTAATTATGAGTGGTTGTGAGTTATGTATTCATATATTTTTTTTGTTTTTTAAAACGAATTTTATTCCGGTTGGTATGCTGGCAAGGCCATATTTAATGTGGCTCGGGTCAGACCCGGTCTGCCTCCACTCTGAATTATCAGGTTTTACATTTAAATCAGTTAACCATCGTTGGAGTCGATTGCCTCTTTGGTTGTCTTTATACTTTGTAATTCATCTATAGGTATTTTAACAACATCATACATTGCTATATGACTATAGTCTGTCCAATAAGGAGTTGACACAGGGAAAATGGTTTTCTTTAAGAATAGAGAAAAGTAGGGGGAATTTGACTTCAAACCTTTGCCCCCTGAGTCGCCGTTTGCGATCGACCATTGCGAAATATATACAGCTGTATTGTATAGCGCTGTCTCTGTTCCATGTGCAGCAGCTGTGTTTCCTCTTCCATGGAAGGAAGAGCTGGTTATACTGGCCCTGTTTCACCATGGTTGATTGCAAAGAGCGGCTCGCGAGTCAAAGGGTTGAGAGGAACTTGTCATAAATAGAAGTAAAAAATCCCCCACTTTGCCCTCTTCTTAAAGAAACACATTTTCCCCGCATCAACTACTTATTGGAGAGGCTATAGATTTGCACATCCTGTATTTGACTGCTTTATATCTTTGTAGTTAAAACATCTAGATTTTATGTCCGAGTGGAGACATTTATACCGTCAAACAAACAGGATCCCCTGTACATAATTGCCATATCACATTTCAAAAATGTTTTTCAATTCATACATCATCTAGTGTTGAAGGTCGAGATAAATCTATACATTGCAGGTTGTATTGGATGCATTGAGCTCTACTAAGGTCATCTCCAGAAGAACCTACATAGAGTGGTCATTACTCGTATATTGACCTATACAGTGTTATGTATTCGGGTCAGATTTTCAGAAAATGCACAATTGGCAGCTGTACACATTTAGTAACTTGTGCCAAATTAGGCTGCAATTTGGCCAATACTAGGTAAATTCGAGTATATTTGGCATTGCAGTGATTCTAGCTATCTGTTTGGTTAGGTTGACTCTATTTTGAACTTTATTTTTGTCTGAAATTTGGGTTATTTGAGAAGATTTGCGAAGTTGAATTGTACATTTTCTGAAAATCTGACCCATGTATATAGATTAATGGATCTGCCGGTTCTATACATATGTACAGGTGATATGATTAATTGTATGGCTATGTAGAGCGAGTATCTTGACTATAAAAACATGCCAGGTACGCCTTGAAAAGGAACGTTTGAATTATTTATTTATCATGTCTTTTCTTTTTTACTTGCAGATGATGGAGAGGTGTCGCTGTTGTATTCGAGACATGAGGTAAGATTTATAATGCATTGCATTTCCCATTTATGTGTGGCTCTACCATTACACTCATGTCAAGGATGCTCAATACGAGAACGGGTGCCTAGAATCCAGGAACAGAATGTGGAATAGAAACTAATTACATATTAATTAAATATTAAAGCTGCATTCTCAGCTACATGGATTTATCAATATTCTGCTGCTGTTATATGTTATATGAAACCGAGAGAAAACTGTCGCCGGTGAGCGATAATAAGTGAAGTCACCATAGGAAGGGATTCGGGCGAGTCCTCCAAATACAAATGGAGATGTGTTAGAAGCACTGTAGCAAAAACAACTGAACAAAATCCTCCAAGATTGTGGTCAAATGACTTTTAGATGGGTTGGAAAAGAATGGAACAAGAAATAGAAAATGTTTAGTTTTTTACTGACTGTAACTGAGAGTGTAGCTTTAATATAATATAATGTACTAATAAATAATAAATCAACAAGGTTTATATCATAGACTATTATATGCAACAAAGTATGCCACTCATTAAATCCAAAATAATTTGACCTTTGAGATTTTGGGATTTAAAATTTCAAGTGTTAAATTGCTTAACTTGGACAGCAAAACCTTACGTTTACGTATCCCACCGCTAAAACGTACATAAGGGTCAGGTTATGAGCAAATGTACAATTGGCAGCTCTGCACATTTAGTAAATTATGTTAAATTAGGCTGAAAAATGATGAATACTAGCTATATCTGAGTATATTTGGTATTGGGTTGATTCAAACAATGTATTTGGTTATGTTGAACTCTATTTTGAACCTAATTTCTGTCTTAATTTTGAGTTATTTGAGAAGATCAGTGAAGGAGAATTGAAAATCTTCTGGCGACTTCACCCATTAAGTTGACAGTTATCTGGTGGAAATGATAGCAGCAAATGAGTGTAGGACAGAAATAAATTTTCATTCTGTTCAGAAATATTCCCAGGTTTCAAATTTAGACAGTTCCGAATAAACGTAGATATTGGCTTTCAACGTGAAACTCTCAAACTCTAAAACCTTTCTGATCGTGTGCTTTTAGATGGATGCGTGGGTGGAGGGGGCGGAGCCGGTCGTCAACATCTTGTTAAAAAACAAAACTTTATTGCATGCCAGCTGTTGATGACTGCTGGATTTTGTATGAGTTTATAAATGGGTGAAATCGCCAGTAATTGTACAATTCACCTTCACCAATCCTCTCAAATAACTCATATTTAAGAAAGGAAATAGGTTAAAAAAATTCAGTTTAACACAACCAAACCGATTGTTTTAATCAAGGCAGTATCAAATATTCAAAGGTTTCCAAAAGCAGGGTAAAAAAAGCTAGCTCTGGTCAAGTATTTTACAACATTAAGTATATCAGCATACATCAAATGAATGTCTAAACTTTTAGAACAGCGGCTGTTGATCTAAGCCTATCCTGCGGTAAAATCAGGAAGAATTATAATAGAGGTATCCAAACATTAGAGTACCGAGTATACCTAGTATTGATCATTTTCCAGTCTAATTGAGCATAATTTACCAAATGTGTAGATCTGCCGATTGTACATTTTCTTATGATCTGACCCTTCTACTGCTTGTTGCCCTGGGGTAACTGTTTCTACATCTCAACCGGTTTCTTTTGCAAAACAACTTACTTGGTAAGAGCCAATAAACCATATGTGATGTGTTTCAGAATAATGAGTCACAAGTCGCATAATTTATATTTTTCAAAGTGATTTATTCACAAGATGTCTTTGTGGGAATGTTCTCATTTCTGAAGTGCTTAATGCTTAATAATTATATTTACCAAATTTCAAGACAGTGTATTAAATATATCCATGTAGTTCCAAGGTCATCTTATAGAGTATATTTAGCTACTTTACTAGTGAATGTCACTGCAGAAATATTGCAATCTTTTTTCTTTTTTTTTCAAAAATAAAAATGCCAAACTTAAAATATAGAAATACTTCCTGTTTACTATCATTGGAATCGGCTTGATCTCATCTTTTCAAATATAACGATCTCAAAATCCAAATTTTCGCGACTTGTGACTCATTGATCTTTAACACATCACATTCTTCTTCTTTCCTAGTAACCATGACATTAGAAACCTGCTGTTGATATTCTAGTGTGGTATGGGTCAGATCGTCAGAAAATGTACAATTCGACTTCACCAATCTTCTCAAATAACCAACATTTCAGACAAAAATAAGGTTCAAAATACAGTTTAACATAACAGAACAGATACATTCACAAAACCAAAAGTACCAGTGCTCGAAAAAAACCTACCAAGTTCACTTGCCCATTGGGCAAGTGGCAGCCAAGATTTACTTGCCTAACACCCTTTTTCACTTGCCCAAATTTATTTGCAGAATTATAAACGAAATCACACTGATCTGTATGTATCTTGTTTCATTGTAAGTAGACATCACAACAGGGGTTTGAAATCGGGGCCGTAGAGATTTCCACTTGCCCACTCGGGCAAGTAACATTAAATTTTACTTGCCCAGAGCCATTTTTTACTTGCCCCGGGCAAGTAAACGTTTTTTCGAGCCCTGACAGTACTCAGATATACTTGGTAATCATCATTTCTTAGCCTTATTTAGCGGATTTTACTAAAGCTGCTGATTGTAAATCTTCTGACGACCTGACCCATATGCACCCTGGGCAATCTGATTTCACGGCAACGATCAGAATATAAATCTGAATTTGATGTGAATTTAATTGGATAATGAATTCAAGAATGATAAGAGTGGCTTCATTTCGGATGGATCATTCGCAATCCTCCTGCCTCACACGGACGCTTTGAAGCCGCCATTGATCGTAAATAACTTGGCACCCGTCCAACTATCTGGTTATCCACTCATTAGCCCACCGTAAAACATTCATCCCTTTCTTTGATGATGGATCAGATGACTATCAATAGTTCTGGGTGAAATTTCCAGAAAATGCACAATTCACATTCAGAAACCCTGCCAAATAACCCAAATTTGATACAAAAATGAGACTCAAAACCCAATTCAACCTAACCAAACATATCCCTTGAGTCAACTTGATGCCAAATATACTCAGATATGGCTAGTATTTATCCCTTTTTAGCAGAATTTACTAAATGTGTAGAGCTGCCGATTCTACACTTTCTGGTGATCTGATCCTTGTGTAAACAAGATGGTGACTTTAGCCTTTGTCTTTTATTCATCATACCTGGTGTTGAGTACAAAACCTCTCCGTTGTGGATATCTCTATGGGACTTGCACTCAAGTGTACCAGTGTTGAAGTGTCTTGTTTAGGAGCGCCAGCGGGTCCCTTTTATTACTATAAATATATTACATTATAAGGATTACAGTGAGTGCCGACTCTTTATTTCTGCACTTATCAGATCACTTTTCTTCTTGTAAATAGTGCCTCCACCTTTTTGCCCCTACTGTAACATTTCTTCCTTACCATCCTTGAATATTATATCAAAATGCTTGGGTACTCCAATTTTATGGTTTATAAAAATGTGTATAAAAGAGAGGATACAAAAAGGAAAGATAAAAAAGAAAAGAAACTTCCCCCACCCCATTAATCTGTAGTATAAAAAGGCTCTCACTGTCTTGTCATATAACATGGAAGTATCATGTTTCGGTCAGTGTACTTTATTTAATTCAAGCTATTGAGGTAGTATAGTAGTAATTAGGGAAGACACTAACACCATCAGATCCATCCATCAGTATTTAAGTGTCTACTCTGATGAGGGGATAGCTCAGGGTTCTAACTAAAGTGTGGCACCGGGGTGTTGTGCTGCTGCGCTGCGCTGCGCTGAGAACAGGGGCTGCTAGTCTTGTGACCTCATTCTAACTAGGTTGGGAAACCCCCACTGACGGCACCCCACTTGTGGACCAACCCGTTGGTGACCCCTATATCATACCATTACATCGGAAATGACAGCAGATCGGCTTGATCTCATCCTTTGTGTAAATTTGTGTAAATTTGCCTTCAAATACAAGTGTAAAAAAGTGTACCTATTCATCACAAATGCATGAGAATTCACCATATAAAGGGTATGTGTCCAAAAAGGCTGGGATCCACGACTTCCACCGCTCTGACAAAAAATCCTGATTAGAAATGTATAAGGGAGTACAGGGACTAGCTTGAATTGGTCTCATTGTCCATAATACTGAGGTGTCCAGATTGGCGAGATGTCTGCGAGTAGAGGTTTCACTATATGTTTGAAGCTGCATTCTCAGTTAACATTGGTCAAAAACTAAAGATTTTCTACTTTTTGTTTGGTTCTTTTCCAACCTATATACGGGTGTTATGCACCACCAGACAATGCACCGGCAGGCCAATGATGTCAGTCATTAATCCTTAACATACATAACACCTGAATGATCCATGCAAACCATTCAATTGCAGAAAATCCCATTGAAAGACTAAAAGGATTAATAACTTCCATCTCTGCTGCTGGTGTTATGCACCAATAGCCAGTGCACCAGCAGCCAGTGCACCAGCAGGCCAAAATCATTTAATTACATTTTTTATTCATATTCATATGAAGGCTATATTTTTCTAGAGGTCTAAGCTATGCATGGTTGGTTATATGGGAGAAGTAGTTTATTACAATAAATATCGGCATCTGAACCTAAACATGAACCCGAAACTGTACCTATACCTAAACCCAAACCTTAATCTAAACCTAAACCTATACTTGAACTGGAACCTAAACCTAAACCCAACCTGAACCTAAACCTGAATCTAAACCTAAACCTGAACCTAAACATGGACCCAAAACTGTACCTAAACATGAATCTTAACCTAAACCTAAACCAACACCTGAACCTAAACCTAACCCAAACCTGAACCTAAACATTAACCCAAACATGAACCTAAACATGAACCTGAACCTTCAGGAACCTGAAAAATTCATATAAACCATTCAATTTCAGAAAATCCCAATGAAAGACTTCGGCGCTGAGATTAGAGCATCGATGGATGTGGAGAATTTCCTCAACTCCGCGGTGCTTCTTCTTGACGTGTCAGATGCTTCCACGGATGCCATCCTGGAGCGCATGCTTCAGATGTTGCTTGATCATGAGGAGCCCAACACCAGCATTGAGGAGGCTAAACGAGCCATCTTCACCCATGACTCAGGTAGGCTGAGGCACCTTATCTTATCTCATCTCATTGACTGGTTTGTTTGGTTCAATTGTCATGTGTTTCAGGAAAATGAGTCACAAGTCGCAAAATATGGATTTTGAGATATTATTATATTTGAAAAGAAGAGGTCAAGCCGATTCCAATGATGGTAAACATTGAGGCAAATGAAAAATATTTCTATATTTTAAGTGTGGTATTTTTATGTTTGAAAAAAAAGTTTGCAATGTTTCTGAGGGGACAGTGGCTAGTAAAGTAGCCAGATATACTCAATAGCATGACCTTAGCAATGCATTGATATATTTAATACACTGTCTTGAAATTAAATGCATGTATTAATACGACTTACGGCGTTAGATACCCCAAAAATGAGAAACTTCCTACAAAGAGATCTTGTGAATAAAACTCTCAAAATATCAATTTTGCAACTTGTGACTCATTTTCCTGGAACACATGACAATTGATCTCATCAGCAGCACCTTTATCTACTGTTATCTATTGTTACTCCTGGGTGCTTGATGCTGCTAACATTCTTAGATTTCAGGATGATAAGGATATGAGGCTCCTGATAAGAATGATGCCAGTGAATCTTATCGTGATTTATTCAAGTTCCTATAATAGTTATGCCTATATATAGTTATAACTATTATAGGAACTACCTTATATACATACCTTTATAAGCATGTATGTACATACATGCTTCGTATATTAAAGGATGAATGGCGTTCATCTCAGGGCTGCTGGTGCACTGTTAGGTACGAAGCGAAGCTGAGGGTTTATGCACCAAACAGTGCACCAGCAGCCCCACAATGGAGGTTATTAATCTTTTTAGTCTCTGCCTTAGGTTGTTATAGCCCCTGGACACCTCAAGGCAATGTCTAAAGATGTATAAATTCCCAGATTTATACCTGAACATATAGAGTTGTTAGGTATATATAATGTAATGCATATTTAAAGTGACACTTCTTACTGTTCTGGCCTTGATTCACAAGTAATGGAATTTCTACTCAATCTTCTAGTGTCTGGTACACCTTAACCGAACTTACTAATCCCTGGTTATGTCAAAACTATGTAATCTATATGTTAAAAGATATTGGTCGCAACAGAGAGCAAATTCATTTCGCTGTGAAAGTTAAAAACGGTTTTGGGGTGGGGTCTAGTTCACTGTATTTATTTTTGGTATGGTCACCGGAAGATACAGGGTTGTGATTGGTCATTCAGGAATGACAGCAGTTACTTTTCTGTCCACTTCGGGCATGGGAGCAGCACCCTATTGGGGCTGAACCCATTTCTCTGTGCCCATTTATCACACTTATTCCAGAATTATTGAATCAAAACACAATGTCGGTACTCTGTATTTCAAATACTGCCATAATTATCCTATGAAGTGAAAAAGTTTCAAGAGATTGCATGGCTACTCATTCTATCCATTTTGATGAGATGGGCCACATAAAGATTACGATTACCAATGTCTCAGTGAATGAGCTATTGCAAGAAAAGTCCTTCCCAATGTCCCTAGTGCTACCAACCCTTAAAGCTGCACTCTCAGCTATTACAACAAAACAAATCTTGCAAAATTCATTTATATTATGGCTCATGTGACTGAATTTATCAATTTTCCGCTGCTGGTATATGTTATATGAAAGAATTTGAAGTCTAATCACTGAGAGAAAACTGCCGCCGGTGAGCGATAATAAGTGAAGTCACCATAGGAAGGGATTCGGGCGGGTCCTCCACATACAAACAAGGACGTTTTAGAAGCCAGGTAGCAAAAACAACTGGACAAAATCTTCCAAGATTGTAGTCAAATGACTTTTAGATGGGTTGGAAAAGAATGGAACAAGAAATAGAAAATGTTCTGTTTTGACCGATGTGTCGCTGTAAGCGGGATAGACTGGTATGCGAGGACGAGGTAAATAGGTAACCTAGGAGCACGGTCAATTTCCTCTCTGGAGATCATTTCAATTACTGGTAACCTATAAAATCCAGCATCACATCACCACCACGGCTACCACCACCCTATCCAATAGCTTGTTTACAACATACACAACTGGTTAAAGCTATGGGAATAAGGAGGCTGGCTATTTATGAACAAGTGTGATATTGGGAAAGTGATTTTTCTTATCATATAATCACATACTCGCAGTCGTAAACAACTTTTTGGACAATCCTCAACTTTCTACTGAACAAGATCCTGTTTTTCTTTTTGAAAGTGTAGTCCTCTGTCCCGCTGTTTAACGCTCGTGTCAGAAGAATTAAACAACGAATACAAAAAGATATTTGTATTAAATATCTTTTTTATTTCATGCAAGTGCTAAAATCATTTACATCTATGAAGGTCGACATCAATTAGTTTGTCAATTGTCATCAGGGAGTAGGGGAATTGCATGTCCGCCATCATGAATCTCGATTCGCATGGAATTGTGGGAGTAATGATACAGTTCAAAAGCTGAATTTTTATTTTAAATTATGTTTATTCAGGACAACAAAGGTTTTAAAGCTATAGAAAACTTGTTCTGTTTAGCATCGCATTTTTAATAATGATCTTTACTAGTAAATAGCCAGGTCTTTTATGAGACAAGATTCCATCTTTCCCATCATGCATTTGGTTTTTACAGATCATTTTACACAACCTATGATATTGATGGAATCATTCTTGCATTTCTGATCATAATGTTGCTAAATATTTGTATGTCTATGTATGTGTATTCATATGTATGCACTCAATGCACCCCTCTGAGCTTGTTGATAAATATTTCACTGAACCGGAACATGTATTTAAAATCTGGAATTTCATTTTCGAAAGAATCGTTTCATGTCTTCATGGTTTGGTTATAGTCTGAAATGTACTTGAATGAACCTGACATATTTACCTGACATATTTCCAATATCACTTCTGCCTCCCACTATACGGCTGAACACCTCTATATGGAATGAGTCATATATGTGAAAGTAATTGGCCGCAAGATTTATGATGTTGATGGTTTTTGTGGGACAGTTTTGGCAAAGGAATTCTATTCATTTGATGGATTTCTTGATGCTGTCTGTGTGTGGTGTGGGGGGGGGGGGGGGGGGAGGGGGGTCTATATAGCCCTGTTCTGTCCACACCACCCGAATGACTATCTTCACTATTGCCAATTTTAGACAATAGGGGATTTGCATAGCCGCCATCTTGAATCCCGATTCGCAAGGAGTTATGGGAGTTGTACGTCAATGTAAAAACTAGAGAAAACATTCCATGTTCATCGCGGAATGTACATCAGTCCATGAATGTACATTGCCATGTATTATACATCATGTAATAGGACGTGTATATCTTTCCCATCATGCATTCGGAATCTATAGATCATTGTTATATTAGAAGGAAGAGGATTGTTGTAAATATTCGAGCTATTTTGAGTAAAAGTGCTGCTACATATATATATGTATGTCAGGTTGAATGAGCATCCATCCCAGCATGCACTGTAACAGACATGCGCAGTGGCACATGCAAATCCCCTATTGACTATTTCTCATTATTGGCAAAATCTTGTGAAAATTGATTAGTAAAACTGCCAAGGACTTGACCTATATCTTTAGTGGGTGATAGCTTTGCCCCGAAATGTAATATTCCTAAAATCAGTAAATAAGATACTTTTGGGTTTTTTTATTTTGTTAAATATTTTTATTCAGGATATCAAAATAGATACACTCTCAGAAACAATGTGGTTTGCGTTGTGTCCTGAGTTAAATTGTCATCTTAAGGCGTTCCGAGTATACTGTTAAACATTTTCATCCTAACTTTTATGTGTCCCTGTTATATTATTGTTACATTTAATAAAAAAAAATAACGATTTCATACAACAAATAAGAAAAAGAAATTTAAACGTACTGATAATAATAATGGTAAATGCGATGATAAACTCCTGGCTTGTTAAAATTACTATTGATATTAGTCGAGGTTGGTTTTTAGTGTCTCTATACACATTCTTAACTTAATGAATATCAATCAGGATTTTCATGATGAGTACTGGGACTGTGGGGTGGGATCTATTTGGGCCTCCCCCTTTCCTCTTTCCTCTCAGGCCCGTGTGTAAAAACAAGGCTAATCGACAATAATATAACATTACCCAGCCTGGCTGACTCTTTATTGGCAGAGGTACCCTCTCCCTACAATAATAACCCCTCCCCCCCCGCCCCCTCCCATGTACTTGTGTCCAGCTGGATGCTTGCCACCCGGGAAACATTTAATATAAAGCATTAGGGTCTGATTTCCAGAAAATGTACAATTCATCTTCGACAATCGTCTCAAATAACCCAAATTTCTGACGAAAATAATGTTCAAAATACAGTTGAACCTAACCAAACAGATTGCTAGAATCAATGCAATGACGAATATACTCGAATTTACCTAGTATTGACCAAATTGCAGCAGAATTTAGCAGAATTTACTAAATCTGTACAGCTGCCAATTGTACGTTTTCTGAAAATCTGACCCATTACAGTTACTCCATCAATTCAGAAATGATGTGCTCACACAGCGGACCCTCTAAACACAAACACCTCGCCAATCTGAACACCTCACTATTATGGACGGTTAGAACCCGTCCTTTGAATGTGTCCATCTGACTTAATAGGGGACTTGTATGTCCGCCATCTTGAATCTTGATTCGCACAGAATTGTGGGACTAGTCGGCGTGAAAACTATACAAACCATGCCATGTTCAATATATTGTGTATCGTTATGATGGCCAAGCCCAATAGGGGAGTCGCGTAGCCGCCATTTTGAATCTTGATTCACATAGACTTATGGGAGTAATAGTACAGTATAAAATCTAAAGAAAACATGTTATGTTCAGCATGGAATATTTATCGGTGCTTCAATATCAATATCCATGTTTTATTCATGGTTCCATAACACAAGCCTCCATCTTTCCCATCATACATTTGGTTTTCATAAATCATTTATACAATCTATGATATTGGTGAAAACATTCATGCAATTTTCAATAAAAATGTTGCCAAATATTTCTATGTTAGATTTGAGCTCAATCTATCCCAGCATGCACTGTAATAGACATGTGCAGTGGCACATGCAACTCCCTTATTACCCCTCGTTTGTCTGGATACCCCACTGTTATGGACTCATGCTCTACTCTTCTAATGTGCCCATCTAGTTTAATAGCACATAATTGTCCCCTGAATGTTCACATTTAATTTAATGACCACTCAGTTATCCGGACACCCCATTATTATGGACCAGTTCCTTGAATGGTCACTTGACCTATTTGGGTCAGATTTTCAGAAAATGTACAATTTAACTTCACCAATCTTCTCAAATAGCCCAAATTTCAGACGAAAAATATGTTCAAAAGACAGTTCAACCTAACCAAACAGATTGCTAGAATCAATGCAATGCCGAATATACTCGAATTTAACTAGTATTGACCAAATAACAGCCTAATTTAGCAGAATTTGCTAAATGTGTATAGCTGCCAATTGTACATTTTCTGAAAATCTGACCCATTTGAGTGACCTCTTCAATATGGTGTCCTCACCATTATGGACACTTGAGTTCTATTCCAAGAGTGTTTGCGATAGAGATATTTCTTACTGTGTATACTTTGTAGAGGGTTTCAGAGCATATTTTTTGGTGTAACATATTTCGATCATTTGGTAACCAAATGCTTTCCTACAATTTATACTCAGAAAGAATCACAGTGTTTAAAAACTGAATTGTTAAAACAGTCAGTTGAAAAAATGATATTAAATGGTAAGGAGGATTTGATATTTTTAATTGACCTTTACACCCTATAATATTATTTCATTTAAAATTAGTATTATATATTACTGACTAAATAATTTAAACTACTAAAAAAAAGATATGAATACATGATGAATATAATAATAATACATTTTGAAAGATAAATAATATTCAAGCAACTATTTTAGCGCTATTAATTTATATGTATGAAATAAGGTTAGGATGAGTAATATGTTATGTGGGTAAAATTATCGCAGAAATAACTTATAAAGAACAGCATGCAATACAAATCTTACCAAATTTTCACATACAGGGAGTATTGATATTATAAATAGGGTGGGTCAGATCACCAGCAAATTACAATTGACAGCTCTACACATTCATGAAATTCTGCTAAATTCTGCTAAAAAATAATAAAAACTAGCTATATCTGAGTATATTTGGCATCAAGTTGATTCAAGGGATGTGTTTGGTTATGTTGAATTGTGTTTTGAGTCTGATTTATGTATTAAATTTGGGTTATTTGGGAGAGTTTCTGAAGGTGAATTGTACATTTTTTGGAAATTTCCCCCATGTACTCATGAAAGGACACGAGTACTGAGTGGGAGCTGTATATGTATTGTACTAATGGCACCACTCAAGTGTTAACCTCAGGTCAGGGTGTGTGGGGTGGTGGTGGTGGTGGTGGTGGTGGTGGTGGTGTGTGGTGTGTGGTGTGTGGTGGTGGGGGTGGTGGTTGACAGTGAAAGGTGGTCCAGTGTATTGTAAGTCAAGTCCCTTAATTTAGAATAGACGAGTAGAATAGACGAGAGAAGAGAGAAATAAGGAAAAAACCGAATACTTTAAGTGAACGTGCAAATGGAAAAAGCAGACTGACTCATTTCAGGTCCCTTAATTTACAATAAAAGAGAGAAAAGAGAACAGAATTATTTATAAAATGAACGTGAAAATGGAAACAATAGACTGATTGTAGACTATATTGATTGTAGACAATAGACTGACAATAGACTGATTGCCAGACATCTATCAGGCAGGCAGAAAATAAATAAACTGAAAAAAATATAATATTTATCTTTTGACTAAAATAACAGTGTAAGAATGAATGAAGCTGTACGGTTGGTATAAACATCAGCCCCCTCCCCCCCTTCCAATCCATCCTCTCCATTTGTCCCCCCCCCTCACACACACACTTCATGACCATGACCTCTGTTAACCTCCATGTTATGATGGAGGTGTAGCGATCCTTTTAACGCTCTACTCGTGTCAATACATACAACTTCCTAACACCACAGTCACCAGTGCCTTTGAGCCCTCAACCATGGCCCCGTAAGTGGCGAGAATTTTGGCATGATACGGAGAAGAATGCGGCCAAAGCTGAAAGTTCCTTTATAGATGCTATGTTTGTGGTTGATGAGGTATAAAAAGTAACCCACTTCCATGGCATGGGCGTATACAGAAAGTTGTAGGCAAAATAAATAATAATAGAATGATGAATAGTACATAAATGAATAGTAATAAATAATAAAAGTAATGGTATATTAGTTTGATTGAAAACAAACTTTAATATTGAATTCATTCTGGTGCTCAACCGAATGTTAAGTGTTGGTTAAATATTGTCTGCACTTTTAGTGGACACCAGTGATTAGAGTTAATTAATAAAAACGGTGGAGGAGGAGCAGGAAGGTTAAGAGGGGTGGGACAGGAAGAGATGGAGGAGGAGCTGAGGGAAGGGGGAGGAGGAGCAGGAAGAGATGGAGAAGGGGAGGTTAAGTGTACTTCATATGCAAAGTTATTTACAGTGTAGTTAGATACCATATTCTAAAGTCCGAGTACGCTGTGAGGGTCAATTGGAAGATCTGCAGTATTGTATTTCGATTTCGATGTACATGTACTTTGAAATAAAACTATAATATAAGGGTCAGATTTTCAGAAAATGTACAATTTACCTTCACCAAACTTCTCAAATAACACAAATTTCAGACGAAAATAAAGTTCAAAACACAGTTCAACCTAGCCTTACGAATTGCTAGAATCAATACAATGCCAAATATACTCGAATTTACATAGTATTGGCTATATTTTAGTGTAATTTAGTAGAATTTATTAAATGTCTACAGCTAACAATTGTACATTTTCTGAAAATCTGACCCATATATAAGTGTGTGTGTGTGCGGGGGGGGGGGGGGGTGCAGGAGGGGATGGAGAAGGAGCCTGACGAGCCTGACGAGCCTGACAAAGCAGAGGGCGACCGTTACGTCACATCACATATAGCATTGAGTTGTGAGCGTGCTAGCTAGCGTTCTGAGAAGTCTTTCATCTATAATCCACCACACCCTTGTCCTGCTCTCTCCCTCTCATCTCTCACCTTTGATAAAACAGTGACAAGCCA
This sequence comes from Sthenelais limicola, assembly GCA_942159475.1. Lineage (NCBI taxonomy): Eukaryota > Metazoa > Annelida > Polychaeta > Phyllodocida > Sigalionidae > Sthenelais > Sthenelais limicola. Next base: position 10,078,445 of record OW804094.1, on the reverse strand, counting down.
GGAATAAGTCTCATATTTCTCCTCTATTAGAAATGCATCCCTCCGTGTTGGTGCAGGCCATGCAAGGTGATGATATACTCTTTGAGATGGGAATCCAGGCATTTGCAGGTGGCGCTGCAGTCGGTGGTGAGAACGCCTCGGGATTGTTGGTGACAACAACAGCTGCTGCCCATTGAACCCTATGTTAAATTACCTGATTTCAACTCAATCTGAGATTGACCATTAGCCTTTAGTCAGTGCCTTGTGCAGGCCAAGGGCTATAACAAAGACTAAACAGGGACTAAACAGATTAATAACCTCCATTTCGGGCCTGCTGGTGCACTGTTTGTGTATATTCCCTCAGCTACGCCAAACAGTGCATCACCAGCCCCTCAATGTCGGTCATTAATCCTTTAATATATAGCACACCAGGTGGATACAGATGGAAGTAGCACCTATGTGGCCAAATGTTTAGTTGGTTAGTTTAAGCGAATGTCTTGCCAACATCGCTGCTCAGATCCCAATATCCAGTAGACAATCACAGTACAGGGTCTCTGTAGGACTTTGAAAAGCCTTGAAATTGGAAAAATAAATTCAAGGCCTTGAATAGCCTGGAAAACCTTGAATCCTATTGGAATCCATTAAATGGCCATTTCTTACTGTACACTGTACACCTTCCACAGAGTGACTCATAAAGTAGTTGAAAAACGGTGATTGATATAAAATATGAATATAAAACTTGTTAAAGAAATCAATGGCATATGAAGAACAATAACTACAACCCCCAGGTCCTGTCATCTAGGTTCTAAATTCACTGATATTGGCCTAGAAAATCACTTCAATGGGCCTGAAAAGGCCTTGAAAAGCCTTGAATTTCTTCAGTCCAAAAGCGCGAAGGGCCTGCAGTATATATCCTTCTCCTAGCAACTCCAGCCAACCAGAAACATTTGGGTTCTCCACCAAACTTATATTCATATTAAACCTACAAAAAATAAACAAAATGCAAGTCAACAAAGTCCTTGTAATAAAAAATAAAAGTAGCTTGAATATAGAAGGTCGTTTGCGCGAGAGTGTTAGAAATGTTGAAGCCTAGTTGGCAGGATTGATGAAATAATGTTGCTATGTTTTAAAAAAAAAAAAATTACAAAAATTACAGCATTTGTAGCTAAAGCACAACCAGGTAACTTGATGTGTTTATAGATGTATTATTGATGTGGTAACGTTTGTTCATGGGGATACATGGAATCCGTTCCTTCCACCTAAATGATGATGACTCTGCATTTTTCCTTTGTCAGCTTATACTGCAATATATGGACTATCTGTTAATTGACATCAGTGGTCTTTAATCCAAGGCAGTGTTTATCGACTGATTTGTGGATCACACCACCTGTGGTTCACCCGGATCATACTCGAAATTATAAAATACTTGTGACCTCATTGCAAATCATTATCAATTTCCTATTTGGTTCTTCAGTTCACGATAAGAAACATTTGAAAAGAAACTCATTGCTCATTCAATGATAAAATAACTACTTCTAAATACCTAAACGTGGTTTGCTGTGCTTACAAATATGGCACAAAAGTGGCAATAAGATCGCAAGGGCTTGTAACTCAACTTGGACACATTGTGCCTCATGTGTTATATTGAAACTTTCTCTGCTTTCTATCTTCCTTTCTCACCATATAGAAGACTGTAAGTTCAGCATCTTCTACTCTATACACACATACCCGTTCATGTATCTGTGTATTTACATTATATATTAGATCATTTAATGCACCTTTCATTCATGAGGGGCATGTCAACATGTACTGTAAGCTTCTAGGACATAGCAAACCTGTTTGCAAATTTATTTGGACAGTCTAGGCTCAAAGCCTCTCAGATAAGATTGGGATGTCAGTGATTGGACGCCTACTGCGCTAATAGGTTTCCTGGCCCAAGACTAGGTGTCCTAATGGAATTTTAATAATATTTTGGTCTCAGGTTGAAGAGACTCTCTCATCTTTGAGCCTAGACTGTAGACCCGAACAAGCCTTGTAGCAGCAGTTACAGTAAGAATTTTACAAAATTCTTATCGATAAGCTCATCGCCAAATTGGCAAATTGTCCAAAATAAATCTGTAGTATGTAGCCTCTGGTAACCAGCCATTGCTTCCCCCATTCCCCCATGAAGGTGTAGAATTCTTATCAACTAGCTCATCGCCAAAGATGTCAACAGTGGCTGAACCGCTTGTATATAGGGTAGTCTCCACTGGCTGCTCTGTGGTAAGCCTTGCGATGGTGCTGTGTTGTTGAGGAGTGGCGAGGTCATGCCTACATCGTTCACTGACCATGGAGGCAAGGACCTCGTCATTCCTCACCACCTACAGAACCAGCACACACCATCGCAAGGCTTACCACAGAGCTTACCGCAGAGCTTACCACAGCCAGTGGAGACCACCGTTTAAGCATGCGATGAGCTGTAAAGGAGTTTGGAGTTTAACAGTGAATACTTGTAAGGTAGTTGCAACCTATACATCCCTATAAAGTGATGCACATGTGGTGTGGGACACCCTCTATTGCCATCATACCTTGGCTGTATCAGAACAACCATCATAGCCAAACTAGGCGCAGAAATACAGACATAATTGATTGATAATGTGATATTTAAAGTCCCCATTCACAACGTGACTTGGGTATGAACATGTCTGTATAGCCGCGTTAGACTAGCCTGCATGTTATGTAGTGCTTAGCTGGCTTCCCCCTGCAGTATAAAGAGGGGACTCCACTGGCTGCGTAAGCTCTGCGGTCGCTCTGCGGTAAGACTTGTGATGGTGCTGTGATGGTGAGGAGTGGCGAGGTCCTGCCTACATGGCCAGTGAACACTGTAGATAGGACCTCATCATTCCTCACCACCTACAGAACCTGCACAAACCATCGCAAGGCTTACCGCAGAGCTTACCGCAACCAGTGTAGTTCCCTCTTTATGTTATATTTTATACATTAATTTCTTGCCACCCATCGCTAGAATAGCGTATATATGCCATGTAGGATTCAGCTTCATGAACAGTTCAGCTGGCTTTAGTATAAACTCTATATATTCATTGCTTAATTCCCTCAATAGGAAACAAGCGAGTTTCCTACCCTCTGCAGAATTTGCCTTCCTTCATAAATAGCGCCGTTAACGGCACACATACGTGTCTTTTTGAGAAGGCCAATGACTGGAGTGGGCACATTACATTGTTACCATCCCATATTTAGGTCTAGGCTCAAGTGCTTCCATACTGTGGGATGGATTACGGAGTGGCTTTGAGGTATATACGAGAATTTAAGGGTCTTTTAATGGAGGTGGATCTGGCCTGCAAAATATGTATATTTGGGATGTGGGAATTAAGCAAAAAACATAGTAAAGGCTCTTATCCACTAAGCCGATTCTCACGCGATTCTCACATAATTAAGTGGAAAAGGGTCCTCTGTGACGCAAAATCGCACGAGAATCGGTTTAGTGGACTAGGGCCTTAAGACCGCTAAATATTTTCCTGTTGAATCTGAATATTGTCTTTGTCACCGATTCTAAGATGTCCAACATTTTATACTTTCGCTTCCATTTTTAGAATTTTATTGATATACTCAAAAATGATGTACTTGCTATAGTGGTCCTATTCTTATTCCTGTCTTTATGATTGGACATAATTATCATTGCAATTATGCAGTCAACTAGGTGTGCATATGTGTATAGCGGAGTAGGCACTGTTTTAGATACTGGACTGAAATATTTCCCTCTTTTTATCTGGGTCGGAGCACCAAAATATGTACAAACATCATTTGCAATTAATTGAATTTAACCAAACCTAGCAAATAACTGAGAATAAAGGATGAAGTTGTTTTCATCGAAATTTCGATATCACTTTTTTATATTCAGGAAAATCTTAAAATATAAGAATTAATAATCATATTTCATTGTATATATATTGGTTGCCTCGCCCTTAAAGTCGAGTATTCCTGTGCCATAGCGTAGGTCAACTGTCAAATTGTATTACTAGTATTATATGTATGTTAAACTCTACCTGTGGGACTCTATGTGAACTAGTCCTGGCTGAGTCATTTTACCTGACGTAAGCTGGATGTTAAATTCGTCATGTTGAAGTTTTGTTTATATCATTTATGACTTTTGTATGTGAATTCACTTTGTGGTGAAGAGCAGCGAGGTAACAAGGGACCTTTTCCCATGTTAACTTCACTGTCACAGCAGTGAGAGTTCCAGAGGCGTGGGAGGGACCTGTACTTCGTTTTGTGTTAACACATGTCCCAGTGTATGCCCTATGTGTGATGTGTTACAGGGAAATGAGTCACAAGTCGCAAACAAATGGATTTTGAGATACCATCATATATAATTTGAAAAGATGAGATCAAGCCAATTCCAATGATAGTAAACATTAAGGACATCTAATAAGTATTTCTATACTTTGTCTAATATATTTATGTTTGATTAAAGTTCGTAATATTTCTGAGTGGGCAATTATCAGTAAAGTACTTAAATGTACTCTATAGGATGACCTTCGAAACGTAAGGATATATTTAATACATTTCTTGAGATTTCGTACATGCATTCATATACCTTAATGCGCTAAACGAAAATCAGAACATTCCAACAAAGACATCTTGTGAAAAAATCACTTTGGAAAATATAATGATTGCAACTTGTGACTCATTTTCCTGGAACACATCACATTTCATGTCTGTCTTCTCTTTCCCATCCTCTCTATCCCCTCCCCTCCCCCCCCCCCCACACACACACACTCCTTTCTATCCCCCTTTACCGTTTTCCTCAATCCCTTGCCTTTTCCACCTACCTTCATCTCTCCCCTCTCCTTTCCATTCTCTTCGCCATTTCTTCATCCCTTCTTTTTACTGCTCTGCTATCCCTGTTTCCCCCCTTCCACCCTTCCCCCTCCACCCCCCCCCCCCCCCCCCACACACACACACCTTTTTACCTATTACCACCCATGAAGTACACATATATATGCCACATAAGCATTTCTCTTCCCATTACGCGACTTATATAGTCTTTTTATCCATGTTTCTAAACATGGTCACTTGCTCAACTCTAGAAAGCCTTATTTATTTTCTCCTATTTAGAATCCTTTCACTCAGATAATTACGTTATCTCATTCAATGCTATCCATTTAAATTTCTCTATTCGCTCATTCGTCTCGTGTATCGATTCCTCGATCTATCCCTGTGTTAGCGCCTTTTTGTAGGCAAACTATTCATTTCTACAATCTTCCATAAAATAATCATAGCAATGACGAGTAAAGGTTTCATGAACAGAATGGAATAATTTTTGTAGCAAAGGTAATAATCCGGTTTGATAAATATCAACCCAACTATCCCTACCTTTCTTTTTATACCAACATTCACTCAATTCTGCGTATATCTCAAAATTGACGATTGAACAGCTAGTCATCCATATTAGGAAGGTTCCGCAAGCAAACTTATCTCAGTTACGTTCCCGTATCCGTATCGTTTTTGTCAATTTTTGCATGTTCACGTATAAAAAATAAATTGCGAGATGAAACACTTTTCTTGACATTTAACGTTACGTTTTTCCCACCATGTTGAACCTTTTATATCAGAGATACGGATACGTTTACGTTTACGTATACTTGCTGAACCTCTCTAATAATAACAACAGTGATAAGTGACGAATGATATGCCAGTGACACAAACAAGGCCTTGAGTGGGATGTGTAAAAGCTACGATTGCTTGAATGGTGCACGGTTGGCATTTTAGTGAATGGTTGGGCGGCTGCACCACTCGTCCCTCCTCTCTCCTCTCCTCTCCTCTCTCTCCTCCAGTCCAAATATGGCGGCCCATGTAAGAGATAACCACGGCCAGGTTTATGTCGGGATTGTTGCCATGGGAACCACTGATGAGTTCCTCGCTCTCCTGCACTTCCCATTAAATTCCTATGTGGAAACAAGAACTCTTCCTCCTCCTGCTCCTACTCTTCCTCCTCCTGCTGCTACCACCTCCAGTATGCCAGGTTGGATGCTGGGTGTAGGTCCCTGTCTGTTTGTCTGTCTGTTTGTTTGTCTCTCAGTCTCTGTCTGTCTCTCCCTCTCTCTCTGTCACTGTCTCTCTCTGCCACTCTCAGTCTCTGTCTCTCTCTGCATCCCTCTCTCTGCTTCTCCGTCTCCCTCTCTGTCTCTCTCTCCCTCCCTCCCTCCCTCTCTGTCTCTCTCTCTCCCTCTCTCTCTCTCTCTCTCTGTCTATCTCTCCCTCTCTGTCTCTGTATTTCCTATCCGTCTGTCTATTTTTATCTCCTCCTCTGTCTTTACTACTCATCCCATTGAATAATTAGTAGGTAGGAAAGATGACATAAATCTATTTAATATAAAAACGTCTGTCATTAAGCAATTGATCTTGATGTAATGTTAATAAAAACACCTCCCCCCCTGGCCTTGCCTCGTATCTTTCTTTTTTCGCCTTGGACATCGTTTTCATCATGTTCCCTCACTTACTCGTTACCTTCCTATTGTCCCCTTTTCCGATCCATCTATATGCAACATGTTTGTATATATCTATCTACATGCTTTCATGTTCTCTCACTCTACCCACCCAACCATTTTTTAAACAAGTTCCCCTCAGCCGCCCTTCCAATGTCTTCTTTCTACCATATCTCTCCCCTCTGTTCCCCTTTCCTTCTCCCCCGCCCTCAATTTCTCTCAATTCTCCCTCCCCATCATTTTGTAACCTATAAAGTACTATAACACATGTTTATCCCAGCATTGCCTAATATGGAATAAGTATGTATTAACGGATCTCCCTACCTTATATGTCTTGATTCGCACCTCAGTAAACAACCCACATGTAGAAACACTCCCTTGACTTGTTGACTCTCTCTTGCTCTCCCTATAGATGGTCAGCAGTAAATGGGTCAGATTTTAAGAAAATGTACAATTGGCAGATCTACAAATGTGGTAACTTCTGTTAAATTAGACAGAAAAACTATAAATAATTGCTATATCAGAGTATCTTTGGCATTGTATTGATTAAAAATATCTCTTTCATTCTGTTAAACTGCATTTTGAACGCCACTTTTTACTTAAATTTGGGTTATTTGAAAGGATTGGTGAAGGTGAATTGTACATTTTTCTGAAAATCTGATCCAAATGTAGTATTGGAATTTAAATGATGAGTGCTTTATCGTATAAGATGTTAATCTTTTGCCTCTGTCCTTTTTCTAGTTCACAAACTGGCCAAAACCATCCAGGGTACGTGTATAACCTACAACGGTTGCATCGATTACGACCAATCATGGATATGTGTTCTGTAAGTAAATGTTCTATTTCTTTTTTATCAATCATTATTTATTGCATGCCTGTTTTATTTTTTTTGTAAAATGTCCAATTTGGAAAAATCAAATTTGAAAATTGCCTTTACTCTGAGTTAACGATCCATGCTGGCTTTTAAATTGTGAAAATCATAAATGACGAATGAGACGAATGAGAACTATCACTCTGTGAAACTTTGTCAATAAAATTTATTAAAAATAAATAAATACACTATCTGATATAAATCCGACAAAAGAATTATAATGAGGAATGCATCATGTATTTGACTCTCATGGAATGCCAGGAATGTCAGTTATATATATAATGGCCAGCATTTGACAATTTATTTTGTTTATATAAAAATATGACTTAATTCACAAAAAAGATATTGATATGGTTACGTAATTGAGATGTTTGCTTGCGGAACCTCCCTAATATAAAAATAATAACGGTATTTAGAGCTGGTGTAGTCAGATGAGAATTTAAAGAAATACAATGTTATCTAATAGGGGACTAGCATAGCCGCCATTTTGAATCTTGATTCACATGGAATTATGGGACTAATGGTACCGTCTAAAATCTATTGAAAACATATCATGTTCAGCATGGCCTATTTTTCAATGCTCTAAAATCAATATTTTTGTATTATACATGATTCCATGACACACGTCTCCATCTTTCCCATCATGCATTTGGTTTTTAGAGATCATTAATACAAGCTCTGATATTGGTGAAGACATTCTTGCCATTTTCGATCAAAATCATGCCAAATATTTGTATGTCAGATTTCAAAAGAATCCATCCCATGATGCACTGTACAGGCATGCGCAGTGGCACATGCAACCCCCCTATTACAAAACTTGTAAACTATTACTGCCTATCCTTATAAGAAAGGGACATTATTCAACATTACCCCAATAAGGAATAACGGATTAAAACCGGCTGCTAGGGCAATACTTGCATTGTATAACATTCTCAGTATCTACTGCATGAAATAATGCTGATACACTAGCTGATTGTGACAGCGTATTTAATCTTGTCAGGAAGCCGTAAACGCTCATTGTCAAGAGCCAGGGCGACCTACAATAGTCAAAATCAATACTCCGATTAATACAAAAAATATATTTCAACGTCCCCAAAGAAGTATTAAGTTAAAACTTATTGTCCGAGCAAACGAATGCGCATACATATGGCTATACCACATCCTCGGCACCTACTGCATGAAACAATGCTGAATCGCGTGGTAATTGTGACTAGTCAGGGCTAGCAAAAACAATTGGACAAAATCCTCCAAAACTTTGCTCAAATGACTTTTAGATGAGTTGGAAAAGAATGAAACAAGAAGTAGAAAATGTTCAGTTGTTGACCGATGTTAACTGAGAGTAGTGCTTTAATGAAGAACGTTTATTTCAACATCCACCCAAAACATATGGCGGCAAACCTCTCAATATGTGATGTGTTTCAGGAAAATGAGTCACAAGTCTAAAAATTGGTGTTTTTCAAAGTCGTTTACTTACCAGATCTCTTTGTTGAAATATCTTTGGAGTCTCTAGTCCTTGTTGACTGTTTATCAATTATATCAGTGCGTTACTTAGTATATTTAGCTACTTTACTGGTAATTATCCACCCAGAAATATTGCAAACTTTTTTTTCAAAAATAAATAAAAATATCTAACATAATAGGTAAGATAAAAGTACTTATTAGATGTCCTTAACGTTTACATTCATTGGAATCACCTTGATCTCCTCTTTTCAAATATGGTGATATCTCAAAATCCATATTTTGCGACGTATGACTCATTTTAATGAAACGGATCACATATGAAGCCTGTTGCAAGAATACTCACACATACGGCTCTAGGATGGTTGCCTGGCTGTAGCCATAGACTAATCACACCAGCAGATGTGTCAAAGATATAAAACTCTTTTAACTGGTGTTTCGTGATGTTTTGAAGTTCATGGTAATTAAGAATTTATTGTTATTGGCTGAGAGCCTGACTGGCTGTGAGGCAGTGATTTACTCTCAAATAATGAGACCATCTCATCATTATTATTAATCATATTGTTATTATTATGGTTACTCTTAAACATTGAGAATCAGCAAGAGCAATCACATTACAAATGAATTGTATAAAAATACAAAGTCATTTGTACAAAGTCATTTCGTCAAACATCCTTTTGACAAGAACAGTTGCAAATTTCACAGTAGAAGTTGTGGGTGCTGGATTGACTATTGGCATTGGCCCAATTTAATCTATAGTTGTGCCGTATTTATCAGTGGCCAATCATCTGAAATCCGGTACCATGTGTATTTGACATATTTCCATATTTCCTCGATAGAAAGTTCATTATAAGTAAGATATTTTAAAATATGTGATGTGTTTTAGGAAAATGAGTCACAAGTCGCAAAATTGGTGTTTTTCAAAGTTGTTTACTTACAAGATCTCTTTGTTGGAATATCTTCGTCTTTGGAGTGTCTAGCCCTTGTGGTTGTATGAATACATTCACCAAAATTCAAGACTGTTTATCAATTATATCAGTGCGTTACTTAGATCATCCTATTGAGCATATTTAGCTACTTTACTGGTAATTATCCACCTAGAAATATCGGAAATTGTTTTCAAAAGTAAAAGTATCTAACTAAAAGGATAAAAGTTGTTATTAGATGTCCTTAATGTTTACATTCATTGGAATCGGCTTGATCTCATCTTTCCAAATATGATGATATCTCAAAAACCAATTTTCCCGACTTATGACTCATTCTCCTGAAACACATCACATATGGTAACGACAATGTGTCCTTGACAACGGTCTAATTTCAATCATACACATTATTAATATTCCTCACGAATTCAGAGACATAGACAATCCCTGAAGAAGGCATCACAACATCGCTGAAACGTTGGATTCAAATAATGTACATCTAAAAGAAATAAAATACCCTTCTCAAACCCATCTGGGCAGGCAAAAGGGTTTTTGGTCTTATTGCAACTTTAACATTTTAAAAATATACTACTGATCTTAATGTGAAAAGACCATATTTTTTCTACATTCTCTATTTAGGATGCAGAGAATCAGTCATTTTGTACAAGGATTCTATAATTATATGCAAACAATAAACAACAAAACAAGGCGTTGAGATTAATTTCATGACTGATCTCTAAATTACAGTGTATCATTTGTTCATGGCTAGATAGGACAAGTTCGTTACACCCTTGAGCCTCCGACCCATTTAAAGCTGCTTTCTCAGCTATTACAACAAAACACATCTTACCAGATTCACTCATGTTATGACTTGTAGGACTGGATTTATTAATATTACGCTGTTGGTATTTGGAGTCTAACCGTCGAGAGAAAACTGCCGCCGGTGAGCGATAATAAGTGAAGTCATCATAACAAATGACTGAGGCGGGTCCTCCCAATACAAATGAGGACGTTTTAGAAGCCCTCTAGCAATAACTACTGGACAAAATCCTCCAGAAATTTGGTGTAATGACTTTAAGGAACAGAACAAAAAGTAGAAAATGTTCAGTTTTGACTTACGTTAGGCCAAAAAAAAAATAGGTGTGTTTCCGATTTACCCCCACCCCTACCTAGAAAAACCTTACCCTACCTAAAATTTGTTTTACCATATCTGATTTTTTCCCCATCATATCTTACTTTTTTTGCATTTTTTGACAAAATAGCTTATAAAAGCAGGAAAATGTGTTTTGCTAACCTGAAACTCAAAAAGCACATTTCCCATGTTCAAAACAACTATTGTTATGAAAAAGACATTTTTCTCAGTTCCTGGGAGCTGGTTTCCAAACAAAAAAAATTAACAAAAAAAATAAAAAAATCCACCCCCCCTACCTAGTTTTCAGCCAGATAAATCGGAAACACACCTATTTTTTTTTTGGCCTTAGCTGCAGTTTTAACAGTAGTTTCAACAGATCTCACTAGGGGCAGGGACAGTCGGTGAGTGAGTCTTTGCTAGAGCTCATCTATAGGTCATGTGACATCTGATATGGCCTGCGATTGGCTATTGATATCCAGGTTATCTGTGATTCTCTCTGTGTGTCCCACAGTATCTGTATCCCTACTCTATCCCCCTTTATCTCATCATTGCCCTCCCCCCTTGTCTTTCTCATACCTGCCCTTGTTATTCCTCCTCCAGTTGCCATCGTATTTTGTCCTTTCTCCACCACACCTCTCTTCGTTTGGCATATTTCATTCTCTTGCTTGTCTCCTTCCCTTTTCTAATGTTTTATCCTACTGTCTCCTATCTGTCACACTTTTCCTTTTACCTTCAGTCACTCATTCCTTTCTTATCCCCACTTACTTTTTCACTTCCCTCCTTTCCCTCCCATCCTCCTCTCTCTCTCTCTCTCTCTCTCTCTCTCTCTCTCTCTCTCTCTCTCTCTCCTCTCTCCTTTCTCTCCTCTCTCTCCTCTCTCACTCTCTCTCTCCTCTCTCCTTTTTCTCTACTCTCTCTACCCTCTCCTTTCTCCCTCCTCTCTCTCCCTCTCTCCTTTCTCTCTTTCTCCTCTCTCTCTCCCCCTCTCTCTCCCCCTCTCCTTTCTCATCTGCCTCCCCCTCTTTTCCCTCCCGTCCCTTTGTTTTTTCCTCCCTCTCTCTCATCATCTTCTTCTTTCTTTCCATTGCTATTCCTTCCTGCTGTTATACTTCACTGCAATCACCCACCTACCTTCCATCTATCCCCCCCCCCCCCTACACATACGGGTCAGATTTTCAGAATATGTACAAATGGCAGCTGTAAACAGCTAAATTAGGCTGCAATTTGGTCAATACTAGGTACATTCGAGTATATTCGGCATTGCAGTGATTCTAGCTATCTGTTTGGCTAGGTTGAACTGTATTTTGAACTTTATTTCTGTCTTAAATGTGGGTTATTTGAGAGGATCGGTGAAGGTGAATTGTACATTATCTGAAAATCTGACCCATACACACACACTCCCTCCCTCCATTCGTCTCCCGATGTACCTTTGAAGCTAAGAATCCCTGTGTACCACCCAATCGCCCAGTTTCCCATCCGTACTTTCATCTCTGCCTGCCCTCCGGTTACTACTTAGTCTGATATTAACGAGCTTCATCTTCTAATCTTATCATTCCGATGTGCCCGGCCTAGTATTAGTGGTAGAGATAAGGGAGATAGGGGGATCTAGTAAACCCAAAACATGAACAAAAACCTTCGTATATGGGTCAGATTTTCAGAAAATGTACAATTGGCAGCTGTACACAATTAGTAAATTCTGCTAAATTAAGCTGAAATTTGGTCAATACTAGGTAAATTCGAGTATATTTGGCATTGCAGTGATTCTAGCAATCAGTTTGGTTAGGTTGAACTGTGTTTTTAACGTTATTTTCGTCTGAAATTTGGGTTATTTGAGAAGATTGATGAAGGCCAATTGTACATTTTCTGAAAATCTGACCCATATATCTATTTATTTCCAATTGAGAATAATTTGAGAGAAATTAATGAAAATAGTCCATGAATTCTAAATATTCCAAATAGGCATCGATAATAGTTATCGGACCCAGTTTGAGTCCGTAACGTTAGTTATTAGGGTTTTGGACATTTGTTATCCCACTTACCTCTGTAGAAAAAACGCTGAGCCGGCATTATCCCATCCGGCCCTCTCATTGGTCAGCATTTTCTATTGCTAAAAATAGTCACTCTGCCTATACCCCAGGCCAATGAGGAAGTGAATATACGAGCAAATGAGGGTCTTTCACACATGGAAATACCAGATTCCTGTTGCGGATTTAAGGCATTTCCTTCTCTCAATAGTCCTCCTAGTCTCCGGACGTTCGATTGTTTCCTTAAAAGTCAGACCCATTATATGGCATACTGTTTCATGTATCTCAATTGGTCACTGCACTTAAAATTTCCTGTTAAAACATATATGGGAAGATTTTCAGAAAATGTACAATTGTCAGCTCTACACATTTAGGAAATTTGCAAAATTAGGCTGAAAAATGATGAGTACCGGGTATATCTGGGTATATTTGGTATCGTGTTGATTTAAAGTATCTGTTTAGCTGTGTTAAACTATGTTTTGAAGCTCATTTTAGTCTTAAATGTGGGTTATTTGAGACGATTGGTAAAGGTGAATTGTACATTTTCTTAAAATCTGACCCATATAGGAGATTGCATGGAAGTGAGGCCATATCTTTGGCACAATGCATGAGAATTTACAATTATCTATTCTCTGTAATATTGAGTATTGATCTATTTCTAGATGTACGATGCCTACCCTAACCAAACATGGGAATTTACAATTATCTATTCTCTGTAATATTGAATATTGATCTATTTCTAGATGTACGATGCCTACCCTAACCAAACATGGGAATTTACAATTATCTATTCTCTGTAATATTGAGTATTGATCTATTTCTAGATGTACGATGCCTACCCTAACCAAACATGGGAATTTACAATTATCTATTCTCTGTAATATTGAGTATTGATCTATTTCTAGATGTACGATGCCTACCCTAACCAAACATGGGAATTTACAATTATCTATTCTCTGTAATATTGAGTATTGATGTATTTCTAGATGTACGATGCCTACCCTAACCAAACGCCATGTCGCCATCGCCCGACTCCGGACTCCAGCCAATCTTGGGCGCACCAGTCAGGAAGTATACTTCCTAATCCTGGTTGTGGCCCCCACCAAGGAGGTAAGACCATAACCAAATATGATGTGTTTCAGGAAAATGAGTCATTAGGCACAACAAAATTCATGTTGAGATATCATCATATTTGAAAAGATGAGATCAAGCGGAGTCCAATGTTGGTAAACATCAGGACAGCTACTAAGTATTTCTATATTTTAGGTTTGATATTCTTATTTTTGAAAAAAAAGTTTTTTTGAGTGGATAATTACTAGTAATCGGCTTGATCTCTAGTTTCCAATATGATGATCTCAAATTCCAAAATCCATTTTCCGCGACTTGTGACTCATTGTCCTGGAACACATCACATAGAAAGTTACCTCATAAAACACAGTTGATCATACTCTGTATAAAGACAAAGACACCCCTGACTGAGGTGACATTTACTTATTATACTCAGATCGCCAAGACAACGTGTACACAATTAGCAACTTCAATTTAATTCAATATATCATTTATTTGATGTATTGAATTAATTAATTGAATTTGGCTTCAAAAGAATTTAATACTCTAAAACTTTAATATCTGATGAGATTGGATAATTCATGAAACATAATGAGAATCTGCTTTTCAAATCAAACGCTATTTTAAAAACATTTTTTATTTGCCAAAATGAAAAATAAAATGTGATCCGTTTTGGGAAATTGAGTCATATGTCGCAAAATACGGACTTTGAGATATAACCATATTTGAAAAGAGGAGATCAAGGTGGTTCTAATGATAGTAAACACTAGGACACCTAATAAGTATTTCTATATATTTTTAAGTTTGATATTTTTTTATTTTTTTTTTTAAAAGATTGCAATGTTTCTGGATGGGTAATTACCAGTAAAGCAACTAAATATACACCATACAAAGGCCTTCAAAACGCAGGGATATATTTAATACAATGTCCTGGAATTTGTAACATGGATTGATATGACTGAGTGCTAAACCCGTTAAAAATCAGAACATTTGAATAAAGAGATCTTGTGAATAAAACACTTTGCAAAATATCAATTTTGCCACTTGTGACTCATTTTACTGGAACACATAAGATGTCTTGTTCTGTGTCTAAATGTACCTATTTGCCAAAATAAACAAAATATCGTTGTTATTATTAACAGAAAGGCACAAAGAACGCCTTGGAGACGGGCAGGACGTTTGCTACACTCTTTGCTGATATGGAACTGAGACAGAAGCTGTTGGCGGTTCACTCGGAGGATGAGTTTAAGAAGTTACTTTGGGAACACACTAAGGAGTTGGCTGAAGAGCAGAGCCATCCTGACCGCAAACTCTCTGGGGACAAATCCGACCTGGAAGATGAGATAAAGGTGGGTAAAACGGGGTGGGTTAAATGTAGCTGTATTTCATATTAATTAGTGTAATGTCTGCTCGTGCGAATACATATTTTTGACTATTTGATAATGCAGAAAGAATTAGATGAAATATTTATATGACTGCCATGATGTTGAACAACGCGCTGGTGTTCGCTTTTATACATCTATGTATTAGTATTTTATTGTCTATTTGCTTACAGATAAATAATCTTTTTTGTGATCAACATCGGCACTAAATAATTTGTATAAATACTTGTTAAAATTAGAGTCAGCAAACTTTGAGAATAATGTACCTGTTACACAATGCTTTTGTCTGAATAAAAAACTTTAATACCAAATATTAGGAGCATGGGGATCAAGTCTTCAGAAAATGTACAATTGGCCTTCACCAATCCTCTCAAATAACTCAAATTTAAAAAGAAAATTAGGTTCAGAATACAGTTCAACATATCCAGAAAGATTTATTGAATGAATACAATACAGAATACACTCAGATATACCTAGTATTTATAACTTTTCACTCTAATTTAGCAGAATTTGATAGATGTGTAGAGCTGGCGATTGTGCATTTTCTGAAAATCTGACCCACCTGGTTCACTCGCCTATTGATTCGGTTAGAACCTAATTATCTGTACTTAAATGTGTACAAAACGACACTATCGGTGGGAACTAAACTCCCTACATAGGGAGGATCTAAAGCCCTACCGTAGTAATATTATTCATTTTATGTGCAAAGGTAACAATACTCCCTAGGGTCGACGACAGTAGGGAGGCCTTTGCAGAGATTGGTTTACATATTTTAAATTTAGTGCAAACAGCACCACGCGCAAGATAGAACTTAATAAGATAAAAATTGTTCAGAAAGTTTTTAAACATGTGAATATTTACATATTACTAACTATCCATATGTGGCTCATTAATATGAATGGCAGACCTTGAAGGAAAACTGTACACTTAGAAAACTAGGAGGATTTTACATGCGAGGTTATGTGGAATAACAGGGTAGAATATCTTTAAAAGATGGTCTTCAAATAGCTTTGAATAAAATAGAAAAAAAATGAGTTTGGTCTCTCCACACCCACTGTCAGCTAAGCCTATAATTCACTGTTTCTCTCTCTGCAGACCAAAGACCGATGTCTTTTTGGCGCCGGACTTCGAGAAGATTTCTGGCGACGGTTGCCTCACTATGCATCTGACTTCAAGGATGGTGAGTTTTTGTCGTTCACTGAAAACCATTTCTGGTGTTTTTTTAAAAATTACATTTCAGGCTAATAAGATATTTAATACAGATATTACAAGAAAAAAAACCCACTATCCATCGTGAACGTTTTCAGGCGCTGCCTTCTTGCTTATTGCTAATTGTTTAGGTTTAGATTAATTTTGTTTTAAAAAGTTCGCATCTTATCCCAGTCAAAAAGAACTAATATGTTTTAAGTAGTAATAATAGTAGTAATAATAGTGATTAAAATGATAACTTTGTCCAGAGGAGCAAGCTCTTTGCTTGCAACAGCTCTCATATTAAGTCAGGAGGACCATATCACATAGTAACATCACCTTTGCAGTGGTTTAGGGCCTTGATATTAGTTCTGATCTACAAGATCAGATAACCTTATACTACAGGCCATGCGAGAATATAATCCGTATATTTGATGTGTTACAGGAAAATGAGTCACAAGTCGCAAAATTGATATTTTTCAATCTCTTATTGACAAGATCTCTTGGTGGGAATGTTCTCATTTTTGGAGGATGTGCCGTTTTACGTCGTATGAATACATGTACCAAATTTCAAGGCTGTGTATTAAATATATACATGCGTTTCTAAGATCATCCTATAGAGTATTTTTAGCTACTTTACTAGTAATGGGCCACGCAGAAATATTTTTCAAAGATATCAAATTTAAAATATAGAAATACTGATCAAAAGTTCTACAGTTTACTATCATTGGAATCCGCTTGATCTCATGGTTTCAAATATGATGATATCTCAAAATCTATTTTTTTAGACTTGTGACTCGTTTTCCTCCAACACATCACATGTGTTTCATTAATGCACTTCCAACGTCCGTGTTTGGCGAAAAAGTAACTTACAAAAAAAGTGACAATGACAATGAAGATATCTATGTTCCAATCAATATTTCACCAACATATTATTTTTATCGAATACAGTTATTTGTTTTATTACAAACAGGCCATACATTTAATCATAATAATAAAGACGCATGTCGACGTGGTCAATGTTTTCCTGCGTTGCCTAGCATTATACAAGAAGAAATATACTAACCTAAACAGCAACAGTTACTCATACTTATGATTCAACCAAAATACCACAGTTGGAAAACTTCAATAGAATATCTTCAAAAAATATCCAATTAAGCATCAAGTTTCAAAATTTTTATATACAAAGATGATTGCAATACTACTACTTGTGTCTCCTGCAGGTGTGGTTGGCCACAGGACGTTACAGAAGACAGCCTCCACCGTTGTCTTCCTCTACTTCGCCTGTGTTCTGCCCTCCATCGCATTCGGCGTACTCAACGATACAAACACTAAGGGAAAGATGGGTAGGTAGAGTCCCTTGTATCATTCATTATATGTACTCAACGATACAAACACTAAGGGAAACATGGGTAGGTAGAGTCTATAGTATCATTCATTATATGTACTCAACGATACAAACACTAAGGGAAAGATGGGTAGGTAGAGTCCCTTGTATCATTCATTATATGTACTCAACGATACAAACACTAAGGGAAAGATGGGTAGGTAGAGTCTATAGTATCATTCATTATATGTACTCAACGATACAAACACTAAGGGAAAGATGGGTAGGTAGAGTCCCTTGTATCATTCATTATATGTACTCAACGATACAAACACTAAGGGAAAGATGGGTAGGTAGAGTCCCTTGTATCATTCATTATATGTACTCAATGATACAAACACTAAGGGAAAGATGGGTAGGTAGAGTCTATAGTATCATTCATTATATGTACTCAACGATACAAACACTAAGGGAAAGATGGGTAGGTAGAGTCCCTTGTATCATTCATTATATGTACTCAACGATACAAACACTAAGGGAAAGATGGGTAGGTAGAGTCTATAGTATCATTCATTATATGTACTCAACGATACAAACACTAAGGGAAAGATGGGTAGGTAGAGTCTATAGTATCATTCATTATATGTACTCAACGATACAAACACTAAGGGAAAGATGGGTAGGTAGAGTCCCTTGTATCATTCATTATATGTACTCAACGATACAAACACTAAGGGAAAGATGGGTAGGTAGAGTCTATAGTATCATTCATTATATGTACTCAACGATACAAACACTAAGGGAAAGATGGGTAGGTAGAGTCTATAGTACCATTCATTATATGTACTCAATGATACAAACACTAAGGGAAAGATGGGTAGGTAGAGTCTATAGTACCATTCATTATATGTACTCAATGATACAAACACTAAGGGAAAGATGGGTAGGTAGAGTCTATAGTATCATTCATTATATGTACTCAACGATACAAACACTAAGGGAAAGATGGGTAGGTAGAGTCTATAGTATCATTCATTATATGTACTCAACGATACAAACACTAAGGGAAAGATGGGTATGTAGAGTCTATAGTATCATTCATTATATGTACTCAACGTTACAAACACTAAGGGAAAGATGGGTAGGTAGAGTCTATAGTATCATTCATTATATGTACTCAACGATACAAACACTAAGGGAAAGATGGGTAGGTAGAGTCTCTTGTATCATTCATTATATGTACTCAACGTTACAAACACTAAGGGAAAGATGGGTAGGTAGAGTCTATAGTATCATTCATTATATGTACTCAACGATACAAACACTAAGGGAAAGATGGGTAGGTAGAGTCCCTTGTATCATTCATTATATGTACTCAACGATACAAACACTAAGGGAAAGATGGGTAGGTAGAGTCCCTTGTATCATTCATTATATGTACTCAACGATACAAACACTAAGGGAAAGATGGGTAGGTAGAGTCTATAGTATCATTCATTATATGTACTCAACGATACAAACACTAAGGGAAAGATGGGTATGTAGAGTCCCTTGTATCATTCATTATATGTACTCAACGATACAAACACTAAGGGAAAGATGGGTATGTAGAGTCTATAGTATCATTCATTATATGTACTCAACGATACAAACACTAAGGGAAAGATGGGTATGTAGAGTCTATAGTATCATTCATTATATGTACTCAACGATACAAACACTAAGGGAAAGATGGGTAGGTAGAGTCTATAGTATCATTCATTATATGTACTCAACGATACAAACACTAAGGGAAAGATGGGTAGGTAGAGTCTATAGTATCATTCATTATATGTACTCAACGATACAAACGCTAAGGGAAAGATGGGTAGGTAGAGTCCCTTGTATCATTCATTATATGTACTCAACGATACAAACACTAAGGGAAAGATGGGTATGTAGAGTCTATAGTATCATTCATTATATGTACTCAACGATACAAACACTAAGGGAAAGATGGGTAGGTAGAGTCTATAGTATCATTCATTATATGTACTCAACGATACAAACACTAAGGGAAAGATGGGTAGGTAGAGTCCCTTGTATCATTCATTATATGTACTCAACGATACAAACACTAAGGGAAAGATGGGTAGGTAGAGTCTATAGTATCATTCATTATATGTACTCAATGATACAAACACTAAGGGAAAGATGGGTAGGTAGAGTCCCTTGTATCATTCATTATATGTACTCAACGATACAAACACTAAGGGAAAGATGGGTAGGTAGAGTCTATAGTATCATTCATTATATGTACTCAACGATACAAACACTAAGGGAAAGATGGGTAGGTAGAGTCTATAGTATCATTCATTATATGTACTCAACGATACAAACACTAAGGGAAAGATGGGTAGGTAGAGTCCCTTGTATCATTCATTATATGTACTCAACGATACAAACACTAAGGGAAAGATGGGTAGGTAGAGTCCCTTGTATCATTCATTATATGTACTCAACGATACAAACACTAAGGGAAAGATGGGTAGGTAGAGTCTATAGTATCATTCATTATATGTACTCAACGATACAAACGCTAAGGGAAAGATGGGTAGGTAGAGTCCCTTGTATCATTCATTATATGTACTCAACGATACAAACACTAAGGGAAGGATGGGTAGGTAGAGTCCCTTGTATCATTCATTATATGTACTCAACGATACAAACACTAAGGGAAAGATGGGTAGGTAGAGTCTATAGTATCATTCATTATATGTACTCAACGATACAAACACTAAGGGAAAGATGGGTAGGTAGAGTCCCTTGTATCATTCATTATATGTACTCAACGATACAAACACTAAGGGAAAGATGGGTAGGTAGAGTCTATAGTATCATTCATTATATGTACTCAACGATACAAACACTAAGGGAAAGATGGGTAGGTAGAGTCTATAGTATCATTCATTATATGTACTCAACGATACAAACACTAAGGGAAAGATGGGTAGGTAGAGTCTATAGTATCATTCATTATATGTACTCAACGATACAAACACTAAGGGAAAGATGGGTAGGTAGAGTCTATAGTATCATTCATTATATGTACTCAACGATACAAACACTAAGGGAAAGATGGGTAGGTAGAGTCCCTTGTATCATTCATTATATGTACTCAACGATACAAACACTAAGGGAAAGATGGGTATGTAGAGTCTATAGTATCATTCATTATATGTACTCAACGATACAAACACTAAGGGAAAGATGGGTAGGTAGAGTCTATAGTATCATTCATTATATGTACTCAACGATACAAACACTAAGGGAAAGATGGGTATGTAGAGTCCCTTGTATCATTCATTATATGTACTCAACGATACAAACACTAAGGGAAAGATGGGTATGTAGAGTCCCTTGTATCATTCATTATATGTACTCAACGATACAAACACTAAGGGAAAGATGGGTAGGTAGAGTCCCTTGTATCATTCATTATATGTACTCAACGATACAAACACTAAGGGAAAGATGGGTATGTAGAGTCTATAGTATCATTCATTATATGTACTCAACGATACAAACACTAAGGGAAAGATGGGTAGGTAGAGTCTATAGTATCATTCATTATATGTACTCAACGATACAAACACTAAGGGAAAGATGGGTAGGTAGAGTCCCTTGTATCATTCATTATATGTACTCAACGATACAAACACTAAGGGAAAGATGGGTAGGTAGAGTCCCTTGTATCATTCATTATATGTACTCAACGATACAAACACTAAGGGAAAGATGGGTAGGTAGAGTCTATAGTATCATTCATTATATGTACTCAACGATACAAACACTAAGGGAAAGATGGGTAGGTAGAGTCCCTTGTATCATTCATTATATGTACTCAACGATACAAACACTAAGGGAAAGATGGGTAGGTAGAGTCCCTTGTATCATTCATTATATGTACTCAATGATACAAACACTAAGGGAAAGATGGGTAGGTAGAGTCTATAGTATCATTCATTATATGTACTCAACGATACAAACACTAAGGGAAAGATGGGTAGGTAGAGTCCCTTGTATCATTCATTATATGTACTCAACGATACAAACACTAAGGGAAAGATGGGTAGGTAGAGTCTATAGTATCATTCATTATATGTACTCAACGATACAAACACTAAGGGAAAGATGGGTAGGTAGAGTCTATAGTATCATTCATTATATGTACTCAACGATACAAACACTAAGGGAAAGATGGGTAGGTAGAGTCCCTTGTATCATTCATTATATGTACTCAACGATACAAACACTAAGGGAAAGATGGGTAGGTAGAGTCTATAGTATCATTCATTATATGTACTCAACGATACAAACACTAAGGGAAAGATGGGTAGGTAGAGTCTATAGTACCATTCATTATATGTACTCAATGATACAAACACTAAGGGAAAGATGGGTATGTAGAGTCTATAGTACCATTCATTATATGTACTCAATGATACAAACACTAAGGGAAAGATGGGTAGGTAGAGTCTATAGTATCATTCATTATATGTACTCAACGATACAAACACTAAGGGAAAGATGGGTAGGTAGAGTCTATAGTATCATTCATTATATGTACTCAACGATACAAACACTAAGGGAAAGATGGGTATGTAGAGTCTATAGTATCATTCATTATATGTACTCAACGTTACAAACACTAAGGGAAAGATGGGTAGGTAGAGTCTATAGTATCATTCATTATATGTACTCAACGATACAAACACTAAGGGAAAGATGGGTAGGTAGAGTCTCTTGTATCATTCATTATATGTACTCAACGTTACAAACACTAAGGGAAAGATGGGTAGGTAGAGTCTATAGTATCATTCATTATATGTACTCAACGATACAAACACTAAGGGAAAGATGGGTAGGTAGAGTCCCTTGTATCATTCATTATATGTACTCAACGATACAAACACTAAGGGAAAGATGGGTAGGTAGAGTCCCTTGTATCATTCATTATATGTACTCAACGATACAAACACTAAGGGAAAGATGGGTAGGTAGAGTCTATAGTATCATTCATTATATGTACTCAACGATACAAACACTAAGGGAAAGATGGGTATGTAGAGTCCCTTGTATCATTCATTATATGTACTCAACGATACAAACACTAAGGGAAAGATGGGTATGTAGAGTCTATAGTATCATTCATTATATGTACTCAACGATACAAACACTAAGGGAAAGATGGGTATGTAGAGTCTATAGTATCATTCATTATATGTACTCAACGATACAAACACTAAGGGAAAGATGGGTAGGTAGAGTCTATAGTATCATTCATTATATGTACTCAACGATACAAACACTAAGGGAAAGATGGGTAGGTAGAGTCTATAGTATCATTCATTATATGTACTCAACGATACAAACGCTAAGGGAAAGATGGGTAGGTAGAGTCCCTTGTATCATTCATTATATGTACTCAACGATACAAACACTAAGGGAAAGATGGGTATGTAGAGTCTATAGTATCATTCATTATATGTACTCAACGATACAAACACTAAGGGAAAGATGGGTAGGTAGAGTCTATAGTATCATTCATTATATGTACTCAACGATACAAACACTAAGGGAAAGATGGGTAGGTAGAGTCTCTTGTATCATTCATTATATGTACTCAACGATACAAACACTAAGGGAAAGATGGGTAGGTAGAGTCTATAGTATCATTCATTATATGTACTCAATGATACAAACACTAAGGGAAAGATGGGTAGGTAGAGTCCCTTGTATCATTCATTATATGTACTCAACGATACAAACACTAAGGGAAAGATGGGTAGGTAGAGTCTATAGTATCATTCATTATATGTACTCAACGATACAAACACTAAGGGAAAGATGGGTAGGTAGAGTCTATAGTATCATTCATTATATGTACTCAACGATACAAACACTAAGGGAAAGATGGGTAGGTAGAGTCCCTTGTATCATTCATTATATGTACTCAACGATACAAACACTAAGGGAAAGATGGGTAGGTAGAGTCCCTTGTATCATTCATTATATGTACTCAACGATACAAACACTAAGGGAAAGATGGGTAGGTAGAGTCTATAGTATCATTCATTATATGTACTCAACGATACAAACGCTAAGGGAAAGATGGGTAGGTAGAGTCCCTTGTATCATTCATTATATGTACTCAACAATACAAACACTAAGGGAAAGATGGGTAGGTAGAGTCCCTTGTATCATTCATTATATGTACTCAACGATACAAACACTAAGGGAAAGATGGGTAGGTAGAGTCTATAGTATCATTCATTATATGTACTCAACGATACAAACACTAAGGGAAAGATGGGTAGGTAGAGTCCCTTGTATCATTCATTATATGTACTCAACGATACAAACACTAAGGGAAAGATGGGTAGGTAGAGTCTATAGTATCATTCATTATATGTACTCAACGATACAAACACTAAGGGAAAGATGGGTAGGTAGAGTCTATAGTATCATTCATTATATGTACTCAACGATACAAACACTAAGGGAAAGATGGGTAGGTAGAGTCTATAGTATCATTCATTATATGTACTCAACGATACAAACACTAAGGGAAAGATGGGTAGGTAGAGTCTATAGTATCATTCATTATATGTACTCAACGATACAAACACTAAGGGAAAGATGGGTAGGTAGAGTCCCTTGTATCATTCATTATATGTACTCAACGATACAAACACTAAGGGAAAGATGGGTATGTAGAGTCTATAGTATCATTCATTATATGTACTCAACGATACAAACACTAAGGGAAAGATGGGTAGGTAGAGTCTATAGTATCATTCATTATATGTACTCAACGATACAAACACTAAGGGAAAGATGGGTATGTAGAGTCTATAGTATCATTCATTATATGTACTCAACGATACAAACACTAAGGGAAAGATGGGTAGGTAGAGTCCCTTGTATCATTCATTATATGTACTCAACGATACAAACACTAAGGGAAAGATGGGTAGGTAGAGTCCCTTGTATCATTCATTATATGTACTCAACGATACAAACACTAAGGGAAAGATGGGTATGTAGAGTCTATAGTATCATTCATTATATGTACTCAACGATACAAACACTAAGGGAAAGATGGGTAGGTAGAGTCTATAGTATCATTCATTATATGTACTCAACGATACAAACACTAAGGGAAAGATGGGTAGGTAGAGTCCCTTGTATCATTCATTATATGTACTCAACGATACAAACACTAAGGGAAAGATGGGTAGGTAGAGTCCCTTGTATCATTCATTATATGTACTCAACGATACAAACACTAAGGGAAAGATGGGTAGGTAGAGTCTATAGTATCATTCATTATATGTACTCAACGATACAAACACTAAGGGAAAGATGGGTAGGTAGAGTCTATAGTATCATTCATTATATGTACTCAACGATACAAACACTAAGGGAAAGATGGGTAGGTAGAGTCCCTTGTATCATTCATTATATGTACTCAACGATACAAACACTAAGGGAAAGATGGGTATGTAGAGTCTATAGTATCATTCATTATATGTACTCAACGATACAAACACTAAGGGAAAGATGGGTAGGTATAGCCTATTCTATGTTGATATGTATTCAACGATACAAACACTAAGGGAAAGATGGGTAGGTAGAGTCCCTTGTATCATTCATTATATGTACTCAACGATACAAACACTAAGGGAAAGATGGGTAGGTAGAGTCTATAGTATCATTCATTATATGTACTCAACGATACAAACACTAAGGGAAAGATGGGTAGGTATAGCCTATTCTATGTTGATATGTATTCAACGATACAAACACTAAGGGAAAGATGGGTAGGTATTTCTTTTAAAGAATTTTATTTTCACATTCAACAGAAAAATTGCAGACGAACACTTCGCCCAAAAGTTAATTCAGGCGATTTTCAAGACAATTTGCCGTGATCTATATATAGACAAAATTACATAGTCCCTTCTATTTTTTTCTATTTTTTATTATTTTTTAAAGCAGTATACAACAATCACAGAGCATCGTCTTTCGGCGTTCTTCCTAATGCCTGCTTGTTAGTAAAGTTATTCTTATTAAAGTTATTATCTTATTCTTAGTGGTTAGATGCAAGTCTATCATTCATTAAGTTTTTACATAGAGCCTAGTATAGCTAGACACAGCAGTGGGTGGAAGGCCATGGTTTTTTCTGTCTCAAATAACCTTCTTATATATATGATATGAAAATCATTCCACAAAGTACGTGATTTTGCGAGAAGTTCCGTTCTCAAAACTAGTTCTAATGGCTATTGTTTGTGTTGCAGATGTGAAAAAGGTCTTCTACTCTCAGACACTTGGAGGTTTGATATTTGCCCTCATTGGCGGTCAGCCGATGACCATCCTGCTTACCACCGCACCGCTAGCACTCTATACAAAAGGTAAGTGGTCACTGTCGGTCACTTGTTGCTTTATTGGGCTTACAGATCTTCAGAAAATGCACAATCATTAAATCTACACATTTACTAAATTATGCTTAAATTAGACTGGAAAATGGTCAATACTAGGTATATAGAGATATATTATTTGATATTGCCTTGATTCAAACAATCTCTTTGGTTATGTTAAACTGGATTTTGAACCTGATTCATGTCGTAAATTTGGGTTATTTGAGAGGTTTGGTGAAGGCGAATTGTACATTTTCTGATGACTGCTTATAAAAGAATTTGAAGTAGAATTGGTCAAACAGCAGCCGGTGAGCCTGGGCCGGTGAAGTCATTATAAGTAAGGATTTGGGCGGGTCCTCTAAATACAAGTAGGGACGTTTTAGAAGCCCTTTAGCAAAACAACTGAACACAATTTTACAAAATTTCTATCAAATTACTTTTAGATGGTTTGGGAAAGAGTGGAACAAGATGTAGAAAATGTTCAGTTTGTTGTATGAGGGTCAGATTTTCAAACAATGTACAATTGGCAGCTCTACACATTTAGGAAATTCTGCTAAATTAGGCTGAAAAATGAAGAATACCGGGTATATCTGAGTATATTTGGTATCGCACTGATTTATAGTATCTGTTTTGCTATGTTAAACGGCATTTTGAAGCTCATTTCTGTCTTAAAGGTGGGTTATTACAGAGGATTGGTAAAAGTGAATTGTACATTTTCTAAAAATCGGACCCATTTATAAATAAGGCTTAAATTAAGACTGGAAAATGGTCAATATATTTGATATTGCCTTGGTTCAAACAATCGGTAGAAAGAGGTAGAAAATGCTCAGTTTTTGATCGACGTTAACTGAGAGTGCAACTTTAACATTGAATTAATGAATGAATTTAGAAGGAGTTGTATGAATGAATTGATACACATTAATTGCCTCTGTTCTTGTTGCCTTCCAGTTGTCTACAACCTAGCGGACGCATGGCAGGTTGACTTTTTTGCTATGTATGCGTGCGTCGGCCTATGGAACATGTTTTTTCTCGTACTATACTCCGTCTTCGGATTAAGTCGTTTGATGAAGTGGTGTACAAGGTATTTAAATGCTTCTTACTCCAACTTATCTGATCTGCCAGTCACCTGGATCAAACGCCAAACAATTGTGATGTGTTCCAGGAAAATGAGTCACAAGTCGCAAAATTGATATTTTTCAAAGTGTTTTTTCACAAGATCTCTTTATTGAAATGTTCTGATTTTTAGAGGGTTTAGTACTTATAGTCGTATAAATCCATGTAACAAATTTCGCGACATTGTATTAAATATATCCTTGCGTTTTGAAGGCCTTTGTATGGAGTATATTTAGTTACTTTACTGGTAATTACCCATCCAGAAACTTCTTTTTTTTTCAAAAATAAAAATATCAAACTTAAAATATAGAAATACCTATTAGGTGTCCTAGTGTTTACTCTCATTGGAATTGGCTTGATCTCCTCTTTACAAATATGGTTATATCTCAAAATCCATATTTTGCGACTTATGACTCATTTTCCTAAAAACGGATCACAATTGTGATGTGTGAATCGCAAAATTGATATTTTTAAGGGTTTTATTCACAAGATATCTTGGTAGAAATGAATTCATTTTGGGGGTGCTTAACACTGTTTATAGTATGAATAAACTTACCAAATTTCAAGACAGTGTATTAAATGTATTCTTGCATCTTTTACAGTATATTTAGCTACAGTTACTAAAACGTCCACCCACAAATATTGCAAACTTAAAAAAGAATATATCAAACTTAAAATATAGAAATACTTATTAGATGAATTTAATTAATAGTATTACATGACAATATCGGGATCTGTCCTCGAAATTGTTTGCAATAAAAACCTATTTAAAAAGATAAAAAAAAATGTCCTACTGTTTACTGGTCGATGGATTTCCCCTGTATGGAGTTACTATACTGTATGTATGTACTGTATGTACTATACTGTATGTATGTACTGTATCATGTACTATACTGTATGTATGTTACTATACTGTATGCATGTACTGTACTGTTACTATACTATATGTTACTGTACTGTATGTATGTACTGTACTGTTATTATACTATATGTTACTGTATGTATTTTACTAACTAATGAGGTTCTCATTTATTCTCCCACAGATCGACTGAGGAGATATTCTCCTTATTTATTTCCATTGCCTTCACTGTAGATGCTATCAGAGACGTGCATGGCAGTAAGTACCTCATCACCTAGTTTTTTTATTCTTTTTTAATCATTTGTAAGGCCAATATAATATTTAAATTATATAGAAACATATAAGGGAGAACATATAAGAAACATAAATTTCACATTTGTTAGGCAGAGAAAAATGGTATTAATATAAAAGCCGCATTTAAATCGAGACAATTTCATTCAATCCACGTACTCATACCATGGTGGATCACTTTCTCTGTCTCTCCCTCTCACTTTCTCTCCCTCTCCCTGTCTCTCCCTCTCACTTTCTCTCTCCGTCCGTCTGTCTGTCGGTCTCTGACTCTCTGTCTCCCTCCATCTGACTCTCTGTCTCCCTCCCTCTGTCTCCCTCCCTCTGACTCTCTGTCTCCCTCCCTCTGTCTCCCTCCCTCTGACTCTCTGTCTCCCTCCCTCTGTCTCCCTCCCTCTCCCTCCCTCCCCCTGTCAGTGTCTCGCCCTCTCCTTGTCTCTCTCTGTCTCTGTCTCTCTCCCTCTCTAGCTCTCTCTCTCTCTCTCTCTCTCTCTCTCTCTCTCTCTCTCTCCCTCCCGCTGTCTGTCTGTCTCTCGCCCCCCCCTCCCCCTGTCTCTCTCTCACTCCCAGTCTCCCTCTGACTACCCTTCACCACCCCCCCATCCTCCCACTGCCATACTTCCCCCCCCACACACACACACACACACCACACCACAAACACTTACTTCACCCATTGCCCACTTGTCATTGCAGCGTTCTCGGCGCATTATTGTACAGCTGATCCTCACGAGCCCTGCTCGTCTGTATTCAATGAGACTGTGGGCAACAACAACAACGCCACGCTAGAAGCGATGACCACAGCTGCCACCTCTGTTGTCGCTTCACTTGTCTCTAACGCGACGAATGATACAGGTACAGTTTGTTCTTTTAATGCTTTATCCAGCGAGATGCATTGTGTAAACGGGTCAGGGTTTTTTCAAGTGTGCTGTTTTGCCATATGGGGGTGTCAGAAAAGGGCCAAATTTGAAAATATCTCATACTGTTTTTCGAGATTTTGTTGGTATTACCGTATACAGGGTTTGAGCTGTCAGTAAAACTTTATTCTAACAACTGACTGGCCCTGAAGAAGGACCGAAAGGCCCGAAACGTCGACCAGTAAAAGTCCAAATAAAAAAGTGCAAAACTCCACCCCCCACTTCTCTTACTCAACACAAGTCACAGCATAGTAAAATTGAATTGCAACCGGTTGGCAGATCCCCTCCCAACATCTTTATTCTA
The DNA here is from genome assembly GCA_942159475.1 of Sthenelais limicola. Classification (NCBI taxonomy): domain Eukaryota; kingdom Metazoa; phylum Annelida; class Polychaeta; order Phyllodocida; family Sigalionidae; genus Sthenelais; species Sthenelais limicola. The sequence goes on along the minus strand of OW804094.1, from coordinate 10,048,671 downwards.
ACAAGATGTTGGGAGGGGTTCTGCCAACCGTCTGAATTTCAGATTCTTTTAGCTTGTGACTTTAGCAAAATTGGACCAGTAAGTCTGTCTTTTTTGGGCCTTTTGAATATTTTTGCTTAAATACTGCGACGTAAGTAGATCCTTCATTGTTGGAATTTATTGAAAACTCTGAATTTCCATTGATGGAAATGTCAGATGAGAACCTTATTTTGCGCGAAGAATCCTTTTATTAGTTATGATAAGTACCTGGGTCAAATAAAACTCTTCTCAGCACAGCCGATTCAATTTTAGAAATTACAATGCTATCTATAACAATTTAATAATATATCATGAGATTCGACACTTCAACAAGTAATACAAGTAATGCACAGGCATAACATACTAAATAAACAGATAAACAGATCAATATAATTCACAAAAAGAATTACATGTCAAAAAAGTAAAAATCTCAACCTCAGACCGTGTCCAATAATATAACAGACCAATCAACTCAGTAAATTAATTTGCAAGAAAAGCAATAGACCATGTATAATGTCTACGACGAGATTCTGTATCATACTTTGAAAATATACTACAAGAGTCGCCATCTGTTGAGTAGCAAGCTAACTACTGGTCTTAACCTATGTTCCATGTATTGCTGAGGTCGCCCACATCTGTTCATTTTGTTTTCAATATCCGTCCAAAATAGAAGTTTTTTTCACAAAATGTCTGAGATACATACGTTTCATTAAAAAAATAATCACAATTTCATGATTCGTTGTTAGAAGAACTTTTAATGTCATGATTATACGTTGAGTGAATGGTCCAGTACATGTATCTTCAATCTACTTTACTATTATATTCATGATTATAATATTTTTTTATATTTTTTTCTTATATGTATATAATATTAATAAGTGTGCAACGTAATTAAGCATGTATCATAATTTTTTAATTGAGCTTGTATTGAAATTGAACTCAAATAAAATTGATTAAAAACTAAAAATAAAACAAAAATGGAGTGTTTGCCTGACGGTGTTTGGTGTACTTGTAGGTATATTTGGTGACTACACTATTCTCTCTATCTATCCATCTAGCCATCTATCTATGTATCTATGTATCTATCTGTGCTTGTAGGTATATTTGGTCACTACACAGGGGCGTCGTCGTGCATGAAAGAGGTATGTCTACTCTACCTGCTCTTGATGCTGGGTACCCTGTGGATAGGAGTGTCTCTTTTTAACTTCACCAAAACGTGAGTAATTCCGCTTCTTCTGCTTCACCTCTCCTCCTCCTCCACCTCCCTCTCCTCCGCCTCCTGCTTCTCCCTCCTCCTCCTCTTCCTCCTCCTCCTCCTCCTCTTCCTCCTCCTCCTCCTCCTCCACCACCACCTCCTCCTCCTTCTCCTCCACCACCTCCTTCTCCTCCTACTCCTTCTCCTTCTTCTCCTCTTCCTCCTCCTGCTTCTCCCTTCTCCTCCTCTCCTCCTCTCCTCCTCCCTCTCCTCCTGTTTTCCCTCCTCCTTCTCCTCCTCTCCTCCTCCTCTTCCTCCTCCTCCTCCTCTTCCTCCTCCTCCTCCTCTTCCTCCTCCTCCTCTTCCTCCTCCTCCTCCTCCTCCTCCTCCTCTTCCTCCTCCTCCTCTTCCTCCTTCTCCACCACCACCTTCTCCTCCTCCTTCACCTCCTTCTTCTCCTCTTCCTCCTCCACCACCACCACCTCCACCACCACCTCCTTCTTTTCCTCTTCCTCCTCCTCCACCACCACCTTCCCCTGTTAATCCTCTTCCTCCTCTTCCTCCTCCACCTCCCCCTCCTGCTTGTTGTTGTTGTTGCTATTGTTGTTGTATTCTTCTGCTTCTTCTTCACCTCTTCTTCTACTCCATGTTTTCTATTCTGAATCTTTTTCTCTATTATCGTTAACATCGTCTGATATCAGCATCAGAATTCTTTTATTTCTTCCTCGTCCTTTCAATTACTTTCATTTTAATTTTCTTTCATATATTAATCATTCGTCATTATTCATATACTTATTATCAATATCATTTTCAGTAATACCCTCATTTTGATTAATTATTATTCATCATGATATTTTGTTTATATCAGAATTATCATCTTCTTCATCAACTATTATACACATACTTTAAACTGGCCTTAATTGAAATTTAAAAAGAAAAAATGATCTTATTGCGCTTTTCACATTCCTTTGAGTCTACCTGTTAATTGGTTAATAGCATTCTTTTTTAAAAAAAAGACGAATATTTTGCTAGAAATATGTGGAATGGCTGGTCATAACTCATGTATTCTCCTTCTTCAGACCTTATTTGAATGCAGGCAAACGGGAAATTTTGGCTGATTATGCACTTCCAACGTCCGTGTTGGTGATGTCATTCGTCGGTTCATATCTCTTCAGAGATGTTAAACGTGAGTAGACTATTCTTGTGAAGGTGGTGGCGTCTGTTTGCTGGGCCTCTAGAACTAACTATTGTTATATGGGTCAGATTTTCGGAAATTGTACAATTGGCAGCTCTACAAATTTAGAAAACTTTGCTAAATTAGGCTGAAAAATGATGAGTACTGAGTATATTTGGTGTCGCGTTGATTTGTAGTAATAGTTCTGTTATGTTAAACTGCATTTTGAAGCTTATTTCTGTCTTAAATGTGGGTATTTGAGAGGATTGGGGAAGGCAAATTGTACATTTTCTGAAAATCTGACCCACATATAATCACAATGTTCAGTGTTCAGCCCTTGGAGATGGTTTCCAACTTGTTTTTTGTTTTGATATTTTTTTTATTCAGCGAATGCGTTATGCAGATATATTATTCTCAGTACAACCGACTCAATATACAATAAATGAATTATTATTCTATTTATTAATGCAATTGGTCTTTGGGTAGTGTGCTATTTTACCAGGGATTTTCTAGTTCAGCACTCACAACTGGTCTTGCACCAGCTCCTAGGGTCGTGTACTATCACATATTTTTCATATTTCTGTCTTTTCATCAGCACCCAAACTGATCTTCCACCTGTCCCCTGCGTTTGTAAGTCATCCTGTGTATATATTTAGCTACTTTACAAGAAATTGTTGACCCAGAAATATTGCAAACTTTTTTTCAAAGATTAAAATCAAATCAAACAAAGAATATAGAAATACTTAATAACATCGTTGGGATCCACATAATCTCATCTTTTCAAATACTTTGGTATCTCAAAATGCAATATTTATTTCATTCATTTATTTGTCATATATTGCCAGTATACTACCATATTTCCTTGAATTACCGCCTCCCGGCACTTATTAACTCAAGAAATTAAAACCCGGTGGTAATTCAAGACCTGGCGGTAATTCGAATACAGAACTTAATGCATTTCCACTGAAAAGCCATACTCAACCCCGCCGCTAATTCAAGGCCCAGCGGTATTTCAAGGAAATACGGTACATGTGTTTCTCTCATCATAACTCATTTCCCCCCCCCCCCCCCCCCAGAACTCATTGTACCTATCTGTTGGCAAGAAAGAACACTACAGACAATAGGAGACTTTACATATTCTGCCCTTACTTGAGTGCCCATTGGACCCATCAGCCCTGCTCACTGGCCCATCAATACCACTAGAACTGGCCGCTGCCTGTGGACCTGTGTATACCTGTTTCTTGTAGAAACACTCTGACAAAACTTAGCATATTCCAGAATTTAGCGAATTACATATGATTCTATCATCCTGCCTAGTGTGTTGGACATAGCATTAAAAAGGTTGGAGCAAAAGGGGTTGGGAATGTTGGGCACTATGTTCAAGGCATAGGGTCAAAGGAAAAGTGCCTGTCCAGTGGTCTGACAGCGCCACACAGCAATGATCCACAGCCAATTTGTGAAGTACACTATTAAATGGTGAAATCTTACACTCTGATCTGGGTATCTTGTTATGACATTAACTCCCACTTGTTTAATTTGTTCTGAATCTGATATCCTCTTCCGGAGGAACATGAGCTGAGATGAGAAAATTAAAAAAAATTAATCATTATTTCTTGCACGTTGAAATTAGTACACGTCTTCCCAGTCTACCTCATCCATAGATCAATTTGAAACTGAATCATAAACCTTGTTTACTACTTTGGAGAAAGAAGTTACCCAAGACGAAAAGTGTGTTAATAGATAGAACCTAATGAGAATGTGGTACGAGGGACACTATTGCACTGTCCGAGATGTTTTTTTTTTAACAAGCTGAGAGGCTAGTGGGTTACGAAAAAACCCCTAAACATTGAGGATAGTGCAATAGTGTCCCGAGTACCACATTCAAATTTAGGTTCTATATTTACTCCCACATTGCTATGTTTAAGTATATAGCTGTGTACTGGGGGAGGAAGCAGTAATGGCAATGTCGTACCACACGCATTGAACTGGTGGAAATTACCACACTACTCCCGCCCATACAAATAGCACGTGATACATATACCAATGCAGAGGAATATTGAAGTTCTGATAAGCTCAGAAAAAAGTGTTTTATTTCAGTTTTATTTTATTTTAATGTGACACATTACGATCTAATGATTATATAAATATTTCTGTTAAAAATATAAAAAGATGTTTGCTTGTGTGTTAACAGTACAACCATTCAGCTACACAGACGCAGGGGTGTTTGCTGCCGCGCCGTTGGATCGGTTGACATGGGTAGCCATTTTGGGCTCTATGGGCCTCGGCTTCTGTCTCTCCCTTCTTTTCTTTATGGACCAAAATATAAGCAGTGCTATGGTCAACAGTCCAGCAAATAAGTAAGTAGCATCAACAAGGTGTAAAATAAAATTTCCATAGTTATACTCAGCCATGCTAACCTAATACCATGTCTCAGATATTTTGTTTCATACATGGCTATGTGAGACCTATCTAGACATGCCACATTGTTCTATTCTCTCAGTAAATATATATATGAATCTTTATTATCCACTTTTTTGACATGAACACAATTAATTATTGTAGTATCTAGATGATAATGAGTCTTGTGTTATAGTGTATATCTCCCTCCCCCCCTCCTCCTCCTCCTCCTCTTCCTCCTACTTCTCCTCCACTTCGTCCCTCGCCTCCTGCTCCTCCTGCTCCTCCTCCATCTCCCCCTCCTACTCTCCTCTTCCTCCCCTTCTCCTCTCCCTCCTCCTCCTCTTCCTCCTCCTCCTCTCCCTCCTCCTCCTCTCCCTCCTCCTCCTGCTTCTCTCTCCTCCTCCTCCTCCTCCTCTTCCTCCTCCTCTCCCTCCTCCTCCTGCTTCTCTCTCCTCCTCCTCCTCCTCTTCCTCCTCCTCCTCCTCTTCTCCTTCCTCCTCTTCCTCCTCCTCCTCCTCCTCCTCCTCCTCCTCCTCCTGTCCATTGTCATGAACAGTTGTTCCCACAGAACTTAGACTGACGCTTATACTCATTGTTTCAGGTTGAAGAAAGGCTCGGCCTACCATTGGGACCTGTTGTTGATCGGACTGCTGAATGGAGTCCTTTCCTTCTTCGGTCTACCCATGGTCCATGGGGCATTGCCCCACTCCCCACTCCATGTGAGGGCCATGGCTGATGTAGAAGACTATGTAGAACAGGGCCACGTTTACCAAAAGTAAGATTTATCATTCTGAATATACTGCAATTAAATGGAAATGGATAGAAGACTCATCTTACGTAGACCAAACTGTTTTGGTCCATAGTTTGTTGAACCTTTGAAGATGCTAGACATACACATTTTTATAAAACAATGACAAATAGTCCACGCTGATCATACACTGTTTTCAAAAGCTGACATTCAAACACCATAATTCCATGAAAATCAAGATTCAAGATGCAGTGTATTTGATATACATGCAAGTCCCTTATCATAGGTCGAATTAGTCAAAATCCAAATCTAATGTAATGCATACCGTACCCTGTGGCCTATTTGTAGCATATTTTTCATGTGTTCCAGGAAAATGAGTCACAAGTCGTAAAATTGGTGTTTTTCAAGTGTTTTTTCTACAAGATAGCTTATTGAAATGTTCTGATTTTTAGAGGGTTTAGCACTTATATTCATATGAATCTGTGTAACAAATTTCAGGACATTGTATTAAATTTATCCTTGCGTTTTGAAGGCCTTCGTATGGAGTATATTTAGTTACTTTACTGGTAATTACCCATCCAGAAACATCGCAAACTTTTTTTTTCAAAAATAAGAATATCAAACTTAAAATACAGAAATATTTATTAGGTGTCCTAGTGTTTACTATCATTGGAATCGCCTTGATCTCCTCTTTTCAAATATGGTGATAACTCAAAATCCATATTTTGTGACTTATGACTCAATTTCCTAAAACAGATAACATTTGATAAATAACTAATGCTAAGAATTGTTGTATAGGATTGTACGTGTGAGAGAGACGCGCTTGACGGGTATCTTGGCTCACGTGCTGATAGGCCTGTCTCTCTTCATGATACCATACCCGCTCTCCTTCATCCCACGCCCAGTCTTAGACGGCCTCTTCCTCTACCTCGCCGTCAGCGCACTCAACCACAACCAGATGTTTGAGCGCATCACCCTGCTTTTCACTGAACAGGTATGTCTCATTTTTATTAATTGCAATTTATATATTTATATAGCCCCTATTTATTATTATTATTATGGAACTTTTATTCAGCGAAACATATCCGATCTATTGCAAACTTTTTTTTTCAAACATAGAAATATCAAACTAAGAATATAGAAAGACATATTACGTGTCCTAGTGTTTACTCTCATTGGAATCACCTTGATCTCCTCTTTTCAAATATGGTGATATCTCAAAATCCATATTTTGCAACTTATGACGCATTTTCCTAAAACGGATCACAAATGTTGAAAATGTTTGGTGTGCCTAACTAAATGTGCCTTCTTGCCTTACAGACGGCCTACCCACCTAACCACTACATCCGGAGTGTGCCTCAACGCAAGGTGCACTTCTTCACTGCATCACAAATATTTCAACTAGCCGTCATGTGTGCTGTTGGCTTCAGCCCATTTCCTTATATGAAAATGGTCTTCCCAGTTCTGATCTTCTTGCTCCTTCCTATTAGGTAACTTTCCATTTTCTGTTTGTCATTCCACATTATTTGTCATTTCATAAATGGGTCAGATTTTCAGAATATGTACCTGCGAATGCTAATCCGTCGATGGAAGTTGTATTATGACTTAGTAATATGCTGTGAAATGATTGTCCTATTTCTGGAAAAAAAAAGTAAAAAAGAGTCTGGAAATAAAACTAAAACTATTACAATTCACAGCTGTACACATTTAGTAAATTCTGCTAAATTAGGCTGAAATGTGGTCACTACTAGTTAAATTCGAGTATATTCGGCATTGCATTGATTCTAGCAATCTGTTTGGGTAGGTTGAACTGTATTTTTAACTTTATTTTTGTCTGAAATTTGGGTTATTTGAGAGGATTGGTGAAGGTGAATTGTATATTTTCTGAAAATCTGACCTATATGTTATGGAAATATCCGGCCCTCTGTAAAGCCCATTATCCATTAGGCAGATTAAGAACTGGCTCAGTCTCTTGGGCGCCCAGTCAATCTTGTCTGTCAGACGGGTAAAAGACCGGCCAGATGTTAGGCGGCCAAGTGTATCCACTTACCGGACCCTAACAAGCCGAGCCTCTTAAGACAGGAAAAACAGTTCAATGGATACTGGCCTTTAGATCGAGGGGTCTATTTCATTTAGTCAAGAAAATATTACATTAAATAGGGGAGTTGCATGTGCCACTGCGCATGTCTACTGCAGTGCATGCTGGGATGGATTCTGTTGAAATCTGATATACAAATATTTGGCGATATTTTATCGAAAATTGAAACGAAAATCGAATATTTTATTGAAAATGTTTTCATTAATATCAGTATCAGAGCTTGTATAAATCATCTATGAAAACCAAATGCATCATGGGAAAGATGGAACCTTGTGTCATAGAAACATGTATAACACATGGATATTGATTGACATTAGATCATTGATAAATATTCCATGCTTAACATTACATGTTTTCCATAGGTTTTAGACTGTACCATTAGTCCCATAATTCCATGCGTAGCCAGATTCAAAATGGCGGCTATGCAACTCCCCTATTATAAAGGAAATGTCCAAAGATATTCATGTTTCTATGCTTAATATGGCCCACCCCCTACACCTCATTACTTTAACATTCTATTCTATACTCTTTGGGGAACTTATATTAATTACATTAATATCTTTTGAAGTAGACTTATATATTTTTGAAAACTTATTTCATTTTCATTTTATTCGGAACATCATTGAATCGTAAATTGAATTGAATTGAATTGTAAAAACTAATTTTCATGTTTTCTCCATTGCAGGCACATACTTATACCGTACCTGATAGATAAGAAGTACTTAGATGCCTTAGATGGTTGAAAAAGGGCTTTCATAGATTGTGTACATATCAGATTTTGTGTAAAGAGCAATAGTTTCTGTTATGTTGGACGACTAGACCAAAGTCTCCAGTGGATTTTGTAGAAGAAGAGGAACAAACTATTATTACCTGAGAGAGCCCACCAACAAAATTGAAAAATTATACTGAAAAAATATGTGGCAAGACAGCAACTTTTATTATCATTACTTGGAAAAAGAAAAAAGAAAGTTGGAAGAAGTCTGCTTGGTGTGGAGAGAAAGCGCTCATTGTTGTTGTGTTGCGCTTCGCGACACTAAAAAAAATCCCCAACGGTGCTGACCTCAGACTAGCTGCTGACCACGTGGCCGTAAACATCTCATGTGGCACACTAGCCACTCTCTCATCATGAGATAAAGGACTTCACAATTACATAGGCACCAGGTCGTCTTCTTTTATCTGAAAAGCTAAAACAAACAATATTACCAGCGAAAAGATATATATTGATGATATAATATCAATGATGACATTGATGATGATGATGATTTTATGTCAGAATTTACATCAGCATCCTGTGTTTTGTTGTTATTGTTAGTTTTTTCCTATTTGAGTTTCAAATGTGGGCAAGGTATAATCATAAAGAGGAACAAATGTAGCTAATTTTTTTTAGCAATAGTTGAATCTAAAGTGTAGATGACCAAGTCCATGTAAAAACAAAATATCTGTGACATTGTTTTAGGTTATCCACCACCTCCACCAAGGGTTTTAAAGATGGCTGAATATTTTTATGAAAATTTCTGGAAATTTTAATTTGTGAAGAGTGGCGGTGAAATCGACATGAATGATAATGTCAGGGCGCTTACATATCTTGTTGAGAAGAGCACAAGTACTCACCGGGTGTTGTTTCTTAGTCAACTTCCTTGTCCTCTAATGTATATTTCATTTGTTCTCATCTTTGAAGTATGTCAAAATATCCATTTTCCTGATTGCTGGAAAATAAGATGGAAATTTACCGAAACAACTTTATATGTATACGCAAGTTGAGGAGATTAATTCCTGTGAAAATAATCATAAAAATGTATTTTTAATGTAAATTTATACAGTATATGAAAATAGGTTTTAGGTTTACAGTTTGCCATGAGAAAAGATTGCTCTTAGTCATTGGAATATATATTTGTTTAGCTACATATATTTCTAAACTAGACCATGCCGTAAAGAACTCCTCTATTCTTATGAAACTCTTGAATTTTGTCTTGAATAGATTTTATTTAATTCCTGAATCCAGGAAATGGATATATATAACAGATGGCATGTGTCCCTGGAAATCTGATTCTTTTGGTCAAGCTTTCTTTGTCAGTAGAGCAGCAGAGATTTACTGTCAAAGTGAATTCTCAGATGACGCTTGATGACTTACGTGAAATCCATTCTTGTCAACTTGACTAGCTGAGAAAATGTGATGAATCATGCTTCCTCTTACTTGGCCCTTATTGTCCCTTCCTCTTCCTCTCTCCCTCCCTCCCTCTCTGCTCCCTCCCTCCCTCTATCGCAGATTCATCCTATCGAACCCGCTCAATCCAATTGATAAAAATCTATTTTTTATCAAAAAGGTATTTTCATTAGTTGATTTTAAAAAAAAGCTCTTATATTTCAATACTACTTTAGTCCCGCCTGAAAATACAGCTGTCCATTTTCAGTATTTTCAACAAAAAAATATAAATTTTGTATGGAGTTATAAATGTCCTATTTTTGTCAGATATGAATTGCCTCTTCTTGATGAGGATGAGTTATAATTCCGTAATTAGTAAAAGGAAAATTAGAGAATATATTTCTATAGGCCCGTTGCATAATAAATTCTAATTATTCGTAACTTATAGTGCAAAATAAGTTAATCAGAGTCTGATAGATGTTGCAGGTTTTGGCAGAACAGGCATAAAGTGGCACAGGGGTGTTAGATTCAAACACAAAGACTCAAAAAAGAACTGGGTTCGAATCCCATAAGCGTCAATTCAACTCTTGCTACACAACCAAACTGACAGTAACATCCCAGCTTGTGAAATAAGTTATTATAACATGAAAAACAATTACTATGATGAGAAGTTATGAAGAAATTTATAAATTTAAGATTTATTATGCAAGGGGCCAATATCCCTCTGTTGGCAGAGTGAGAGACTGTGTTCATCCGAGGTTTAGATCATATGGACTTTACATTTCTATTATCTTTTATTCTTTTTAGTTATTTTTGTGATGAGAAATGGTATTCTTACATGTATATGATGTATTTATCACAAAAGATATCCCTGGAAAGTTATATATATGATATGATTGATGTGCATGTGTGTAACTCTACAGATTATTACTAAAGAAGCACAAAATATGCACATTAAATTTTAGATTAATGGATTAATTCATGATTACTAAGCATGTATGTGTATACATGAATATTGTCACATACATGTAAATACATGTGTATTGAATGTTTTAGTCAAATAGGGGGCTTGCATTGATGCCACTTTAAAGCAAGGTTTACCAAGGATTGTGGGAAGAGGGTCCAGGTTGGCGCATCCGAGGCAGATCCAGTGAGCCTGTCGGAACCGGTCTTTGATTATCCCTTCTTTGTCTTTTTGTCTTAATTCTTTCATGAATACATAATAAACTTGATTAGTTGGGACACCCAACCTGAAGTAAACAATGTAAACAGCCATTACTTGTCAGAATGAGCGATGGTAGGAATTCCCATGCAGAAATTGATAGAGAGAATAGGTCTGGCATAAATAGATTTTAAATAGATAAATTTGTATCTGTAGTTGCCCTGTGGGTGATGATTGGCTTGTGTGATACCAAGGTTGTGGGTTCGAGTCCCACCTGGGGCAAACCAGTCTTTTTTTTACAAAGTCACTTCACCTTTATTATATCTATTTGAGTTGAAAAAAAAAAAATTTAATCTATTGAAAATTACAACATTAAGATGAGCAAGGATATCTTTTCACTTTGGAACCTTGTTTATCCTCGATGGATGCACTTCACCAGATTTCTCGCTTAGTCTGAAATTGAGGAAAGTTATGGCAATGACCTATATACTGGGAGCATTGTACCTCCCTGGTTATGCGCAGACAGAAAAACAATTATCTGTCCTTCCAAAATTAGTTTGTAACTGTGCCTATGGTGAAAAGCGAATATTCTAACTCGAGCTACTTTGAAGGGTTGTTGTTTAGAATATTTTAATGGGTTTATTTTAATTATGAGGTAAACATCTGCATTCAAACTCCACAATACTTTACGTCTGACCTGTGTAGTGATTACTTGATGCAAGTCCCCCATTGCCTCTTGCACTTCATTATGTGTAGAAAAGAAAAGAAAGTTACCAGAACAACGTCGACCTTGCAAAACAAACTAATAATAGCGTAAAGAAAGGCAGTGCATTCTATGTTGATGGTCCATTTTAAGATAAAGGCACACAAAAGTGTTCATTTAAAACAAGAGATGAATTTTATCCAGAGTTTTAGATGTAAAACCTCTGATGAAATGAGTTGTTATGCATTGACGGTTAACAAATATTGAAGCCGATCAATTGGCGACATTCTTTCGGAGCATACAGGGAAAAAGGTCTTTTTCTCTCCAGCTAACTTGGGGTGAGGAATTCTGAGATGGCTGTTTGGGTTAAGACCTATTTATTATTGTATAACTTTAATTCACTAGTTATAAACCCAATGTACAGATATCAATGATAAACAATATAAGAGGAAAAGCTCATGTAATCCATATGAAATAGAGGACATCAAAACATGTATAACTAGGCTTTAACATCTTGAATCTTAGGCTCAAAATTGATTCTGATTTTAATTGATCTGAATTGGTGTTTCGCTATTATGCAATGCCACATGTATTATGATATGCCCATTTTGCAGTTTTATATGCAATATTATGCATATTATATTGCATTTGTGAGATATGAAATGTATTTTTCATTTAAAGCTGTATTCCCGACTAAATTGACTGAATATTTATTTTAAATTCTTCCATAAATAGATACATATCACACATTGATGCTTAGAGTGTTGAGGTATTCAGTTGTTCCCCCCAGCAGAAGTAAACCATGTCAGCAACCACGGGGAAGTGATTGAGAGTGAGCGAAAATAGGCATACTGCAAACAAATCCTGATTGCGGGTGAAATTTAAGCGCACACCAAAATGGCAATCTGAACCTTTATGGGGCCAACCACTGAAAAGAATGGGGAAAAATCCTCTAAAACTTTAGTGAGAAGTCTTTCAGATGGGTTGGGGAAATATGTAACAAAAAGTAAAACATTTTAACTTTTTAATGAAGTTCGCTGAGGTCACCGCGGTGAGGAAAATTATCTAGAATTGGATTTTTTAAACCCTGCTTGTACATGTTTTGTTGATACCATCCTCAAACATTTAGTTTTTCTATACAAACCCCCTGTTTCCAATGTCTCAATGTTTCTCTATTGAAAGTGAATCCTCCCTCTCTTACTTACCTTCATATCTACTAAAGCCCATCTTGCTTCTTTAAGCCACCTTACATGCTTTTCCTCTGTATGAAATGGTTAAAGGGTACTACGATTATGTTATTATGTTAAAGGGTCCTGTTATTATGTTTGCACACAAAGTTATTATCATGAACCCTTAGTTGTTGGTCTCTATGATATGCAGGCATACAATAGGGGTCTTGTATTGATGCCATATTAAAGCCAATTTATTTGTAATGATTAAGACAATATTTCATCTTCATAAAAAAACAGTATTTTGTTCGAGAACAAATGTCATTTATGACAGAAAACAGTGCAAGTCCCTGAATGGGTCAGTGCACTATTATATGTAAAATTGGGCATACAAATATCCATGATTTGGAAAACCTTTTTAAATGTTATTTGAATTATTACCAGATTGAAATCCTGACAATATTCAGATATATTTAAAGTACCAAGCTAAGTTTTCTGACTGAGATTTTTGAGCTGGCACACTTTTCCTAATTTGATGTACTTTGGTGTTCTGGCCCATACCTCACACTCTACAGAGTAGAATCCAATACTGCATTTAGTAATAATATATAATACACACTATTTGGTTACCGTTAGCAACAGCAGCAGCAACAACAACAGGGGGTTGTTTCTCTGAAAGCCTCAGCAGGCCTGAGATGACATGAAGTACAGTAACACTTCTTATTTTGACCAGCAGAAACTTGTATATTGAAACAAGGCATTTAAACCAGATATTTAATACCCATCCTGTGGATATGGGCTGCACTCCTGAATGTCAGAATTCCAGAATGATTTTTGTATTAACATATATATAGTATGTTTTTGTTACTATTATTATTATCATAATAATGTTAATAAAACAGGCGTATATTATACATGTACATGCTCATTCCTATTATGATTTTTTGTCCAGGAATCATCTTAATTTCAAGCTGTTGACATGTTTCCCTTGTATAGTCTATTGTATATGTACATACAAGTGTGTTTAATTTTCTTTTACTAAAAGAAACATATTTCAAACATCCTGTATTATTATTATTATTATTATGTTATATCTGGCTCAGGCTCATTCAAGTACAAATATATATGTATACATACACAAATATATACACTCATACTGAGCATTTAACCTCATGATTAATGACTATGAACTTACTATTATAATTTTGTTACCATAGCAACCGAGTGCATACATAATTATCAATGTATATCCAGCCAGGGAGTGACATATAATGGAAGTAGAAACATTTGTTTTCTTTTGGCCTCACAACTTTATCAATTTTAGTCTGCTCATACTTGTTATAGAAAGTACATTTTATACATGAAAGGATTTGGTCTGATGAGTAAATAAATAGTTTTGGTAAGAGGTAGGATGACAGCAGCCTTGACATGACAGTCCTGTCCAGAAGGCCACATTCCTCAATTCCACCTCCAGCGATAAGCTTAACCACTACTAAGACTAAGGCTAAAAGTGTTAATGACCCCTAAAATTTAGGGGTCCAAAACTGCCTTCTGGACCTGACTGATGAGAATGTGGTGGGTTCCAATCCTGATGTGATTGTAGTTTCACCTCCTCCCCCACAGGCACAAGACTGGTTATTCTAGAGCTGGCTGCCCTATTCCTGCCATGCAAAACATTTGTAACTATGTAATTCCATGGACTTATATAGTTGTATGTCTATGGAAAACCTCAGCTAATTCTTATGTACTTTTGTTTCTGGCATGGCTTACCACTTTTTCAGCATGTCTTATAGCGGAACTCCACTATAGGTAAAAAATGGCGCCAACAGGCAAAATTCGTCGCCGACATTTCGGAAAATTCGACATGACTAAAAATTCTAGTGGATGAGGGGGGAAAATAGGTTTTCGGCAACACATTTATTTGTTGCCAACAATTGCAAAATATCTAACTTGATTAGATATTTCGTCACAAAAAATTCGTCGCAGCCGTTTTTGGCCGTTTTTCCCATAGTGGAGTTCCTGCATTACAAAGTCGGGCATGAAGAATGATAAATAATAAGGTGAATGGACAGAGATAACCACTCTCTCTCTAATCTACCTCCCTGCTCCAAACAAACAACAACAGTAAAAGTGTGTTAATATCAATCTAATAATGGGTAACTTAAGCGTTTGTTCCTAGAGACGGTAGGACATTTTGTAGAACTGTGATAGGGTCTTATTGTTGTCTGTTAACGTGCATACATGTACATAGGCACTTCTTCACTGCATTTAGATTATTGAGAAGAGCCCACATTGTATGGGACCACTTCTAGTGGATGCTTCACCACCAGGTTTTTATGTTCATCGGGTCATTCCGTTCCAAGAATAACGGGCTGAAATTATACTTATTATACTACTCATCCCTCTCTAACCCTCTTGTTTACTTCAAGCCTTCAAGATGAAATGGATTGTCTAAATTTATGTGGTTTAAACAAAAACATCCCTTTAGCCTCAATTTCTGTTACTAAACAAGTATAAATAACAAGTTGAGTGTGAAATGAGAAAGAGGTGGATGGATTACAGTGGTGTTTAGGGAGCCATGGTAATGTTATTGTAGGTTAAAGAGGTGCTAGACAGTATTGAGGTGTAATGTCATGCAAGTGTGAGCCAAAAAGGCCTAAATTCTTTGACATCAATCGGTTTAAAGATATCCCAAAGAACTCCTATGAAATGTATAAATTTATGGTAAATGGTTAGAAAGCAAATTGAAACAATATATTTGGTGACAAATGAATGCTCTAGCAACATATCCCCTACTTTCTAGAATTAAGTTGATATGAAAATTGATATAAATACCTCTGTTTTAATGTTTAATATGAAATACTCATATTAGACTTTCATATTAGATTGACAAGCAATAATGAGTGTTCATGCTTCAATACAGAGCTCCCCCTCCAACCTCCATCTACAACTATTTCAATTGTTTTCAAAACTTTGAATTACTGAACCCAGTTCTTGTAATTTATGCCTATGAAGTCCTCCAATCTTACCTACCTATCTCTTGCACTCTTGTTATTAGGCAACTAATGTTTACAACAGTTAACATAGCAAATACCCTGGAAAATTATAAAATGGTGAATGTAATATATACCGAATATAGAGTAAAATAAGGTTGGGGCTTGTGCATGCATTAAAGTCAGAATTAAGGATTATATTATAATAATTAATAATTATATATTAATTATAATTAATATTATATAGCATGTGTGTGTTATATATGAGTCAGAATATGTATGACTGAAGTTTCCAATTCCCAAATAATATTTTTAAAATATAGAAAAACCAAACTGAGGTTCAGAATCCATTTATTTTAATCATAACATGTTTTTGGCTTTTATGATGTCAAATGATCTGAAATATCTAAAATAGTCCAGTGCATTTTCCAATAATTTGAAAATTACACATGTGTATCCTCCGCAACTTCTCTATGGTGAGTATCAAGAACAAATATGATAGAAATATGTGACAAAATTTAGGGAGGTTCTCATAATTATTGTCTAAACCTTTATCATTCTGAAGATGCCGCAGTGAACATTATTTGAAGGGAGTCATATTTGACATTTTTTCACTATCTCAATACTCAATACTCACATTGGAAAAGTCATGGTGGCTACACTGTATCAAAAGCTAAACCTGGTCAGTTTCTGAATGAGCAGCTGATAACTGGGTTTTTAGTTGATGTGCAGCTCCTAAATGTGTGTCAAATAAAAGCGGAGGTCCATTAACTCATGAGTTGGTTTCGGTCACGAGAATACTAATGTCGAAGAGTAGCAAGAAGAATTCCGGTGTGTTTCGCATGGGATTCAAATGAGTTTGATCAATTCTTGATCACATTTTACTAGAATACCAGTACATGTATAGAATTTGTCTGATATGTTTTTCCCCATAAAACTCTTATCTACTTGCTTAAGTATCTTGAGTTGATAAATTGTCACCTAACTATGTGACAGTTTAATTTCAAGGCCTGAGGTGACATCAATGGTGGATAGAAATGGACCGTAGGATTGTTAATAACTGGTTTATGATGTAATATACTGATTTAACATGTTATGTAGACTTACATTTGTTAATGGCATTACTCTTCACAAAATGATATTGTTGAAAGAAAGGAAGGGAATGGATTTGTCTGAAGACGAAGAAGGCCAGTAAAAGATATACTAATAGAAAATGTTCACACGTAGAAAAGGTAATTTAGTAATAATGCTTGACATTCCCCAAGGTGTAAGATAAACTGTTTGCATGGAGGTGTCCAAAATCCCAGCAAATATACCATACAATATTCTACAAAAAGCCACCCACCATTTTCAGCTAGAATAAAAATCCCAATATACTCTCTACTATCAATTTACTATCTAGGGATTTTATTATTTTGCATGTGAATCTAACAATGCTTCAAAAACTACTGAGTAGTTTGCATTCATTCCCCGAATATTATATTTCAGACAGAAAATGTTGATTTTAAATTGGTTAATAAAAGATGTTTAATTGCAAGTGATCAAAGACATTTCTTGTAGTCATATCTCAGAAAAGGGTTCAATGGTGATGTTAAGAGACAGCGATATAATATAACGGTTAAATCTGTTTCTTCGAGGAGTTCCACCAGAATGTGTGTACACTAAGATATTCTAGCATTCCTGAATGTTGAAATAAGATTAAAATCAGAAATTCACTTCCTATTGTAAAGTCTTGTGTGCAGGTTATCGTCCCATATTCACAAAGAACAAGGTCTGAAAATGAAAAAGGGTTCATAATTCAACTGAAATATTAACTAGAGTTGATTATATATTGAGGAGCTCTGAGGGTCATATAAAATATGCTAATGTTGACAGTTACTTCTAGATTAACTTACAAATTAGTGGAGCAGCACATGCCCATAAATGGTATATTTTATGTGAAGACAATGAGTCTGTACTAAATGTGGACTGTAAATCAAAATAATATGCAGACTGCCACCAGTCTCATTCACCCATATGTGATGTGTTCCAGGAAAATGAGTCATAAGTCGCAAAATTGATATTTTTTAAAGTGTTTTTTTTTTCACAAGATCAAGAGGGTTTAGTACGTATAGTCACATGAATTCATGTAACAAATTCCAGGGCATGGTATTAAATATATCCTTGCGTTTGAAGACCTTTGTATGGAGTACCCGGGATGGAGTACATATATAGTTACTTTACTGATCAGTACCCATCCAGAAAGATTGCAAACTTTTTTCAAAAAATAAAAATATCACACATAAGATATAGAAATACTTCTTAAATGACCTTCATGTTTACTATCATTGGAATCAGCTTGATCTCCTCTTTCCAAATATGGTGATATCTCAAAATCCATATTTTGCGACTTATGACTCATTTTCCTAAAACGGATCACATATGTTGGATTAGCTTTGATAATATTCTATTGTTTAGCATGTAGTGCCAATAAATCTAGACCATTATCTGATGATTCCTTAGTTTAACATTGATTCCATTTTAATTTCAGTCCAAGAATATATGTTTTTAATAAAATTAGCTCCTGTGAAGATTAATCTAGAATCTAGCATAGAAAGCATTAAAAAATTCTTTTAAAATATTTGAATCTGCACCTCTGGCACTATCACAACACAAATGTTGTTGTGAATTGTTTTCCCGGACTTCTGAGACAGGGTCATGGTCATTTATGACAATTAGGTAGCTTCATTTTGTTGGAGAAACGTTATGTTTTTAAGGGGAATGATTCAAATAGTGTACAATGGCAATTAGATGGTCTAGTTTGAATGGTATGCTTCAGAGTTTCGTGATTATATTATCGTATATTTGTTAACCCTGGAATGATTAAAAAATTTATGTGAATGCTGGTTCAGAGGAAAAACAATTCCCGAGGACCTCTTCCAGTTCAACATTCATTTATACTTTTTCTATTCATTATCTTTATTGTTGCCATCCATGAAAAATAAAACATTCGGGTTTATGTTGACGCAGTCTAGATCTTTATACATACTTGCTCTTGTTTTTTGTTCTATTTGTTAAACCTGGTAACAGAGAAACCTTTTTGTTGAGAGAAAAAAACATAGTTCACCCAAGATCAAATAAGATATAACTTTAGCTCCGAAATTAAAGAGTTGCTAAACCCAAAAATATTATCAGAAAATTCTTTCAACTTCTTTGCTATCATTCAAATGTAACGGCTCCAGCGGTACTTAATGTAACCTAACATTAGTGAGGTTCAGCAAGTCTAACCTATACCTAAACGTATCCGTATCTCTGATGATAGAAACATATGTGAAAAGAAACAAAGAGGTTCAGCAAAACATGGCGGGAAAAACTTAACATAATATATCAAGCAAAATATTTCCACTCAATTTATTTTTGATTCATAAAATGCGATGTAATTCACAAAAAAGATGCGGATACAGTTACGTAATTGAGTTTTCTTGCAGAACCTCCCTATTTAGTCATTTTTACCCATTTAGATGAGGGATAAGTAGTTCCACAATTTAACACTCCATTTATGGCGCCACTCTTAGCCTACATCACAAGGTGGCCAAATCTTGAAATGAACAAGCAATGTACATAATACACAAGTTGGGAGAGGTATTGTGTACATTTCAGGAGCCACCTTCTGACGTCACACAGTGCCCTCTAAACAGACAGTTTATTTCACTGCCATCTAGTAGAGATGAGCAGGAATAATTGAGATGTAGGTCACTAGATCGGACAGTTTACTACCGTCGCTTGAAAGGACAGTTTCACAGAGCAGTGTTCTCTCTTCAAATTCTTACAAATCTTTGATTAAGGATATTATTTGCCACTGGAAGTAAGTCCAGGTGTTCAGACTAGAAGACAGTGGGTCTTCTGGAGTAATTGCCCGCCGACCCATCCTCAAACAAATATCATAGTTTACTTACTAAATAAGTTCAAGAAATTTACAGCTATGAAAAATGTCCGATCTAGTGACCTACATCTCAATTATTCTCTCATTACCACCAGAAGTACAATCATGAACTTATATTCAAATATAAACGTTAGAAGGGAAGTCTCATTTAATTTTCACCTAAGCTTTCTCAATTGGCGCCTGTGAGTAACCATAATAGACATAAAAAGAGGTACAATAAATTAGGACTGGATGTAGACTGTCTACAGATCAAAAGATCTCACAGCAGCCTCAGGACAAAGCCTGCTCAACCCTAAACTCCTACTCCAGTCAATCTAAACCCCGGCCCCTAAACATGGCCAAGGTAAAAACCAGCCATGGCCTTTTAAAACCTGTACTATAGTAAAAGGAGGCAAAAATTGGACAAACAGATAAAAAGAATATCTCTAGCCTCCTAATAATATAAAATTATTGAAAAGAGAATCAAAGCCCTGAGCATTCGTCGCGTACAGCGAAATGGAAGGTGGAAGGCAGAAGTAGATCGAGCACATCATTGCCAGGACAACACCCACCTGTTGACGGTGCCGTATACATAGATTTCACTGACATCACCATTGTGGGGGGCTTGTTAGATATCTATGCATGTATGCTGCGATAATTGAAAATACCGTTTTCTGGCTGTTTTAACCTTTACCAGTTTTAATGTGCTTCAACAAACCCTACTTGATAGGTTAGGTTATTTTTCTTTCGTGTAGTATTACTCAAGTATCCACTATTGTGAGGTTTATCAACTTTGTTTTGATAACCACTGATACTGAACCAGGATAGAGCTGACTCCTGACATGGCGGCCAGTAGGATTCCCCAGCCACCCATGTGACGTCATGTGAAATCTATGTATATTTATAAGCAGACCCACTTGCTGAGGGTTTCATTCATTCCACCTCAACCGAGCAGAGCAGTCTGCAGCCTGAATTTAAAATTCACGTTAGTCATGAAATGGTACAGGTAAAACGTAATAATATTACGTTTTACCTTATATTATAGTTTATGTTATATTATAGACTAAAAGGCCACTTTGGACCAGTACTGCTGGAGTAGATCGGTGGAACTAAACCACAGCGGACAGCATATAGAGTTTAACCCAATACCACCACAATTTGGTATTATGGCTCAATTATATATATTCCAATGACATTTCTTTTTCTATTATCAGAAGCCTTTGCTCAAGGGAAACGTTGATCAGGTCAGAGGAATTTGGAGAAAGATTTGACTCATGTGGAAATAAATTATTATCTCACTGTAATGTCCGACCGATATCTTAAGAGACTATGAACTTATTCTATATCAAATCAAACACAAACACAGGATCTATCGGGCCTTGCCAAGCTGCTGAGTTTATTCCCTTCAAAGCTCAGGGATGGCAGTATTGGAATCACCCAACTCACCAAGAATACCAACATCCAGCCGAATGGCTTAGTTACACCATATCAGAAATATACATCAAGATAAAAGGTATTCATAGTATAAGCATACAGTAAAATGTTAAAAAGTACATACCAATACACATAAGCGACCTCTGGTGGTCAATATACTTCACTACACATGGTACTGAACACTTTTGGCTCCGATTGGCAACCAACCGAATGAATCCGGCTCATTCTGATCCGAGAACCGACTCGACTCAGCTTGAGTACCACATCACATCCCTTTAGTTAGTATCTATTCAAACCTTAGTATTCAAAATCAAAATCAAAGTTTGAATTTGCATAAGTTAAGTTAGGTATATATGATCTATGAACTATCTGAAATAAAGACGACTGACTATAACTAGCAACTTGGCAAACCACACCAGATTTTGGTGGAATGACTTTTAGATGGTAGACAAATTGTAGAACCTCCTGAAGACATACGGTAGTTGTGCACAGTCCCAGTTACCTAGATATGACCTGAACCATGTCACAGATATACTTTAACACTGACAGCACTGGAGATATCACTACCATGGGATGAGCATTGTGTGCGTTAAATGACGCAGGACCACTATGGTTTGGAAATCTTAGCTTAATTCTTCCTGGATGAAGTACCTACATTAATGATGGAATATATTCCTAGATATATCACTGATTTAATCAGGTTTCTATTTGTGATGCTTCTAACTATTATGTTATCAGAGGTGCAGGGAAATCAACCAAGTAAGTCTTTATCATGCTGTTTGGGTCAGATTTTCAAAAAATTTACAATTGGCAGATCAACATATTTTGCAAATTCTGCTAAATTGGACTGAAAAATCAACACTAGGTATATCTGGGTATTGATTCAAACAGTCTGTTTGGTTATGTTGAACAATATTTTGAACCTGATTTTTGTCTTAAATTTGGGTTATGAAATGGACAGGAGCCTCTGCGGACAGATCTTCCAGGTCCGCCCATCAGATATACCTACTCCAAACTCCAGAATAACAAAATAAAATACAAAGCACCACTTCTGGATATATTAGTCTTCAAGTTAAAGCTAATACAGCACCAATTTACAATGAAAGCTCACTACAGAGTCTATTAATATGATATGTGATATAATGAGTAATAATTATCTTGTGTAAGACATTAACCCAATAGACCTTGTTATAATGATAATTGGTTGATAAAACCTGTTTACTGAACTTACAGTATAGTCTGTCTCTGATAGGACATTAATTCAGTTGGTATATAACGGTTGGTAAATAGACCTGTTCACCGAGCCTACAATAAATCAGGATTACATCGAAATGTATTATCGTGAGCAATAATTATCTATGACAATACATTACTTCCAGCAAACATTAATGAAAATAATTTTGGTAGATAAACTTGTTCACTGACCATACGATGAATCAGTGTTACATTAGTCTTTAATATCATGAATTAAAAGACCTTACATATGGAAAAGAACAGACCATTTGAGAGAATTGGTGAAGGTAAATCCGACCCATTTAGGTTGATTTATTGTGGAGCATAATAATCCTCCTTGAATGAATTCAAGCTTTAAGTATATATACTTGGATGCTAATCCAAGGTTTGTATTCAAATCAAAAGCACTTTGCAAATCCAGATATAACATAAATAGCTTTTAAAAATATCATTATGTGGTGATCAGCATCATTTAACAAAGAGTATCAATTGGCGTTATCATCCTATTACTATCATTACTTTGGTTCTTTAGTTTGGAATGATCTCTCTCATACATAAATAATAACAAATAACAAAACTACAATATATGTCAGTTGAACTAAAATAGATCTTTAGTTTGTAAGTCATTGGAAGTGATTGTTTTTATGAGTTACCCATAACATTTTCTCAGATGATAGATAATATATGCGATTTATGAAGATGAATATTAATATTTTACAGAGATAGAGACCCTGACAGAATATACAAGGTTTAGTTGTATCGAAACAGGCCAACGAATTGCTCCTGGACTTCTCTGGCATTGTAGAAATATCAATATGGCAGAAGTGGTCTTTGTCAATAACATTGGAGATGGGTTCATAGATATTCTAACATCAGACCTTTCCAGATTATTACATGGAGCTCCATCTACTTGCCACTCTGAGCTATTCATATGTGTGAATGGTAAGTCTAGAGCTTTGTACTTGAGGCTATCAACCACTCACCCCATATAACTACACTATTTTATTATGCATGCAGTTTCCATTTATCAACTTCCACATTCTTTTGGAAAGGCCAGCAATGTGCAACACAATTATATATCAAATTAAATATTATATATTATCATTATTATTAATCTGTTATGAAACATAGGTAGTGCAGCCTCCTTCAATTGGGCAAACATTCTCTTCCTTCATTGCGGGAAATCCACCGGATCTTCCCCTTTCCTCTACTCTTACTCCAACCATCCCGCTGCCAAAATTGTTGTCCCGATGTTTTGAGATGACAAACGTTTCAGGACATTTTGTCACTAAAATACCTGTTGCCCAATGAGCTCTAAACTCAGTGGCAGTCACGTTCCCAAATTGGAACGAGAGACCTGACATTGACTGTTTACTGTGTTTTCCAGATGCTACTGCAGGTCTATATTGTTTATATACTTCCTAACTAGTAGTCGCCTCATAATGTCCATAGCGGTCTCTTAATAGACTCCACTACAGGGAAACATAGTGCTGACAAAATGTTGTTTTTGCCCACTGTTGCAATAAATATCCATACAGAAACAACAGTTCCCAGATAATGTGGTAACTCATCTGACACTCCTCCATTTGGGTTTTCATAGCAAACATAAAATGAAATGAACGTCGTTTTTCCTCTAGTGGAGTTCCACTATTATCTAGAGGTTTGTCTGTTTTCCTCCTGCTGGTCACAATCATTGGCAGTAGAAATTGATGTTACAGATGCAGATGGTATTTCTGTAGGCACTCAGATACATCCTTTTGATTCCAGAGATAATTAAGAATGGACATGTTGATCCTCTGAGCAGTTATTAGCCTTGTGTAAGAGAGCAAATACAAGAACTAAATGAATGTACTGGTTGCAAGGAGGAAATAGCATTAATCTGATTCACTAGTTTACTCAGAAGTTCCAAATAAATTAGCATACTTTGAGAAGAGTGTCAGAGTTTGAGTGTCAGACAAACAAAATCCTAACTGGCATAAAAGTCCCACCCCAAATAGAATACTTCCATTTAAGGCTATAAGGCCAGCCATAAACAATCAATTCTTCAAGATAATTTTCGTTTTTTTTATTTCACCCTGTATTACACAAGCAGAAAATTCCCGACCACATTCTTGTTCCAACAATACCTAGGTTAGTTACACAATGTATTATAAATGTTGTAGTACATAGTACATGCTAATCTGGAATTGAAATGTAATCAAAACTACTACTAATACACATGTCTATATATTTCAGCTAGCATCATCTCCCGGTTTTGTCCTCAGCAAGGCGTCCATAGTATACACCTATCACAAATTCCTGGAAATTGTGGATATGTGATACCATGCATAGATGGCTACACTGATCTTGATTCATGTGGTATTGGTGGATGCTGGACAGATCTCCTAGCAGATACCCAATCTGTGATTTATGTATACATATATAATAATGATGGTGGCTATATGAAAATCAATCACACTGCATATATGGCAGGACAGAAGCTTTACGGATCCCACTATATAAATGTGTATCGGCCGTACATACAAAATATAAAAACTACACCTCTAATTGGATATGAAGGTAAGTTTCCTCAGAGCATGATAGGTTGTGGCAAGAGGAAAAGAATGTTCACTTTACATTAATTAGTTATCAATTAAATGTCAAACCAACCATTGAAAAGATTATCTAGCCCTTTCAATTACTGCTTTGAGCTACAAATCTCTATTAAAATAAGAACTCTTAAAATCTCTTAAATCTCTTAAAATCATTTATATAATCTCTGTTGTTGTTGTTGAAATATTTGTATTCAGTGTTGTGGTTTTAATCTTTAATGATACACAAAGTTACAAAATACACTTTTCTGGTTAACCAGATATTTCAATGTGTGCCTGATCATCATGATCAAAACATTATCAATTACATGGAGAGTCAGAAAAATAGTTCATATAGTAATAGCATCATTATTTTATGATACAAAATGATTACTGTTCTAACAATAAGTGAAAACAAAAAACAATCAAGTGAACAGGTGTTGACGGTTGAAAGTCCTGTGCGACACTGAAGAGCCCGTGGTGCTCTGCGGCCAACCGAGGTGAGGGTGGTGCCCCCTAGTGTCTGTTCATATATATACATATGTACCATATATACCACATATATCTGTTTAGACATAGATTCAAAATCTTGGTTAATCTTGAAATTGTTAGAATTTCAAATGTGCCTGTTGTCTTAGCGGATCATCAATGGGCTACTATTTTTAAGGTATACTGAAAACAAGTGGAACAATGTAAGACTTATTATTGCCCATTGCAGTATTTGGATTGCAAGGCCCAGAAATACCAAACTGGTACCCAACCAGCTGCTTCATTCATAATGCTACATTACCATGTTCTGCCAAGTGCACCATTTCAGGTAATTTCTCATTACTATATCCTCTTGCCAATGTTTTATTTCATCCAAGTACATATGTAAAAAATAATCAGCAATTAGCCATTGACGATTAGAAAACTTGTTACTTTGTTTGGTAGTCATTCTTTGTACAACTTGATGGGAGATAAAACCAGAAATGTTTGGATGGATGCTTTTTTATATCAATATCATTTGAAGTTTTAAAAAGATCCTAAACTCCAGTAGGTAGTTCCAATATAAATGGTTCAATCATGATATCAATCAAAGAGTTAAGAGGTAGTGATTGTTTGAAACTTGTTATACACCATTCCCAATACCACCATTAGTGATAAGCTGAGGATAGACCACCCTATTTCCATTGTGTTTAATAATAATGCTGTCCACATGCCATATTCAATCACGTTTGAATAATATTATCTGACGCTTCCACTATCATAAGGAAGCATCATGAAGTGTCATTGATTAGGAACATTATTACACACTTGAGCAGTTAGAAAGGTGCCGTTTGGGGGTGCCGTTCGGTTGATACAAACCGCTCACGTGTGCCGTTCGGCCAAAGACGCAATTTGATTGGTGCAGCGTAGGCCAGATGACGTCGTCCCGACCGCATAACCTAGCCTACAAATTGTGGTGAATGAAGCCTCCTCGAGCTAAACTATAGGCTTAACAAGTTAAATTTACTTTTTAACATCCAAATAGAGTGTGTAATAAATAGCAAATGGCCCTCTGTTCGGGTTCAAACTGATCTCGACCCATCAGAAAACGGGAACTCACCCCTTCGGGGTTCGTCCCGTTTTCTGATGGGTCTCGATCAGTTTGAACCCTCCATCGGGCCATTTGCTATAAGTGTATAATGGGCTTGAATATAGTTTTAAATCTAAAATGTATTCTCTACAGCTCCCAGCTTAACAACCACTACTGATATCCCGCTCCCATCTGCTGCTAGCACATCTACATTGGCAGACTTTGTTCCTACACAAGCACATCGTCGTTCATTTGGGACTGTTCCTACCACCTCAAGGCCAACCAGTATCCCCCGCTCCACATCTGTAGAAGATACAACTTCAGTAGGAAGAGGAGCCACTGTAGATGGTAGCACTGATAGCAAGGGTAAGATATAATAAATCTTTATAATGGTTTTAATGCATTTATGCAATAAGTGTAGTTTCCCTGCATTGCATTAATGCATTACACATCCAATCAATGGGAGTGCATTAATGCAATATGTGTATCTTCAACAGGAGTACTTTTATGCAATAGGTGTTAACCCATTCTGGACGCCTCTGGCAATGGAAACATGTATTCATAAGTTTATGAATCATGGAATACATTATAATCATACAATGATGAGTATTAATAATCATGATAATTTGTACAATAATCATTACGTAATGACACATAATCATAATCAAGATATATTACACACAAAACGCACATGACGATATGAACTTTTAGCCTAAGGCAAACAGTATACAAATGACGTAAAATATGTACAGTAAAGCCTGGGTTCCACTGCCCCGCTACTTCTCCCGCTTCTCCTCCCGCTTCTTGATCAAAGAAGCGGGAGCAGTAATGGGGATGGGTGCTATTGGCTCCCGCTACAAAGCCATGTTACTTCCTGCTTCTTTTGGCGGATTTTAGAAGTGTAGAGTCCTCCCGCTACTATCAAACATGTTTAATATCTAACGGCCCCTACTTGGTAGCTGAAGTAACGGGAAGTAGTGGGAGCTGAAGGGGGGCACTGGCACCACTCTATGTTACTTCTCATGTTACTTGATACATTCATTTCCATGTGAGAATGAAATGTTGTCTGCTCAAATTTCTGACTAGCGGTAGAAGTAGTGGTGGAAGAAATGTGGCAATAGCACCTATTCTGGTTACTTTTAGTTGCTTGCTCCTGCTTCTTTGGAAATGGGAACAATAGGCAGTCAAAGTAGCGGGAGGAGTAGCTGGAGTAGTAGCCGGCCAGTGGAACCCAGCTTTATTAACATGAAGGTTGAAGGAGTGTCTTTATTGTCTATCTACGTACCCCTGTATGTGGTCCTGCTTATACAATGGAAGTTGTTTGTGTTCTTTCTAATTCAACATAACCTTTTTCTACTCTTACTTTTATTCTTTCATCTTGCATTTCACAATACAGCTAGAAAATTGGGCAAGACCCGCCATCCAGGACCAGGTGGTGTGTGAGAACAAATACAAATAAAACATATCCTGATGGGGCCAGTGGTAAAAACATTCAAGAAAATTGTTCATTTGAATTATTTATGTTACAAACGTGGCCTGAATATAATTTCAATTTCAGTGGCAATCATAGTTGGGGCCATATTGGGGACTCTGGTGGTAGTACTCATCATCGTTATAATTGTCATCCTCGTTAGAAAGTATGTATGATATTTCTTGATCTTCAGCTAGATCATCTCAGAGTTGTATATACAGATTAACTAACAAGTTGGTTGAAGGAGCATCAATATTGCACGAGTTGCATAGCAAAGAGTGCAATATTCTAAGCGACTGAAACCAATAAGTTAGTTAACAGATTTATTATACATGCGTTCAATCATAAAAATAGAAAAGAATTGAGTCATCAATTTGAATTTTACAGGTAATCTTAGTAAAAAAACAGATTGGTTGCCATAACAACCCCACATAAATCACTAGTAAAATATGCACTATGCGTAAATCACTCTAGATACGTTGTTTTCAGAGCAATGCATAGATATTCAAATGTAATAACTTACAACTGTTTGCTAGAATAACAACAAAATGTATGGTAAATCAAACACATTTAAATATTCGGTTAATGACAAATGAATCCAAAATCCAGGTTATTATTGTTTAATTTAAATATTTGTATTGGCTGTTTGTACGTTGGTTATGACAAGAGTTGAAGATTATAGAAGAGTTTCTTCTATGTGGTTTGTATTTAAATGGACAATAGTGTATTATCATATCATTAACATAATGCGGAAGTGTATTGACATAATCATCTTTTTCACTTTTCCTGCATCAGAAAGACTTTTCATGGATCCAGGAAGGCAGAGTCTCCTGCTTACAGCATCAGTAATCCACCTCCTCACAACCCACATGTTGTAAGGCA
This sequence comes from Sthenelais limicola, assembly GCA_942159475.1. NCBI lineage: Eukaryota > Metazoa > Annelida > Polychaeta > Phyllodocida > Sigalionidae > Sthenelais > Sthenelais limicola. Next base: position 10,019,819 of record OW804094.1, on the reverse strand, counting down.
AGACCGACACTTTAATCCACGTGGAAAGGTACCATATGTGTCCTTTATTATATGTGCATTCCATATGAGAGGTGCAATAAGTGGGGTGCTATGAAAATATTAATATAGCATGCGTACTATATGAACTACTTCATCACAAAGTCGGCTACTTTTTTCAGATTTTACACATCAAGTATATAGAATGGAACTCGCCTGCACTTGATTCATAAGCATAAGCACTCTGCCTCTGCCTTGTAAAATAAACTTTCGATTATTGCAGCTTGTTCCATTCTCTCTATATATAGTACAATTCACTTGATATTTTATAATCTAAACCTTAAACACAATTGATACAATTCAATTCCATCAAACATACTATTTATTGGTATGTAGAATCACTGCATAAAAGGGAGCCATATGCATCTAAAGAATGACTTCCAGGTCTTCCAGTATGTTCTGAGACTTTTTAAAAAAAATAAAGTAAAGTAAAGCCAAAACAATCTACATCCATAACAGTTTGATTATAATTATATATTTCTGTTATTCTTAAACGTAATATGAGTTCTCTTGAAGCATTTAGAGGCAATTGTATTTGGGAAAATGTAAGAAAAAATAGTTTCCATCCCCCTCCTAGAGACCCTCCCCTCAGCATTGTTTCAACACAAAATCAATTGTAAGGTTTATCACCATTATTGATTTTCTAATCATAAGAACATCAGATTTCAGAATAACCAGTTTCCCCCCAAAAATACTGACAGCATTTTTTAAACAGTGGTTTGGATGTAACAACATCAGTGTTTTATATCTGCAGGATACTTCCCCCTAAGGAACTTTTCTCCCCTCAATCCAAAAATGCCAAAGAAAATAATCTCCCATAAAATTAATTTTTGGTGGAAATGTTTATATAATTATAAGCAGTTGAAAAGACGCTACCCACATTCCCTGTTTGTGTGTTTATATCATAGATTTGTTATAGTGGTAAGAAATATTAATCAGATATCATTTCTGTTGTATATTTCAGTGTGTCATGTTAAATATCCCCATACTTATTAGAGTCATATGTTTATAATTCTAGGGAGTTATAGGGCAGCTAGAAATGATTGGAACCAATGGACCAGATTATGAAAATATTGAACCTTATGAAACTATAGATGATGCCTCTGTCATACCACAATATGCACCTTTGGATGGAAGGAAGAAAGAGACACATGAGTATGCCACATTGGATTAGTTTATAAGGACCCGCAAACTAACAGTCATGAAGATGAACATTGTTCCACCTTTGATCATTTTCTCTCATGCACAAAGGCTTCATTTTCCTCATTATTTGCTCAATTATGTATTAATGTTGTTTGAATGGAATACAGGATAATGAAGGGCATTCTTTTCCGACTCTGCAATAGCAGGCCTCGTGAAAATTACGTCATTGAAAATACATCATTTACAGGACGTCACAGATTGGCTGAACAAAATTTACGTAACCAATCAAAATAGTGTTGTAATTTGGCTGCATTCGAGAAGCGGATTTCGCTAGTAAAAATTCCAATGCACCATTGTCAGTATCTAGGCTACTCCTAACAGCTGAGATTTCCCCCCTACCTACTTGTGAAGGAATTCCCACAAAAAAACGGTTTGATGTGTTATTTGTTATACATTCAATACTTAGGAGACATTTCTTCAACCTAGACCTAATTTACTGTAACCAAAATGTTACTTCGTGATCAACTCATACTGGGAATTCCCCAGTCCCACAATTAGCCTTGTCCATAAGTACCGTATACCTGCTAATAATTTGCCATGCCATAATACTAAGGAGGCAAAATATATTGCAAAATATATTGCCTTGCCTAGCAGCATTTGCCCAAGTCTCACTCATTGTTTTGCACAAAGGAATAAAGTTATAGTTTCACTTATCAGAGGAATAATTCTAATAATTTCATCCATGAGTATGGTGACCCACTGCTCTTATTATTTGTGTGGGTAAACTAGTATGACAGCTTTGTATAGCGATTAATAAGAAAAAATGGTGGTCCTTGAAATAAAGACTATTATACAGACACAATTTTACTGACTTTTTCAAAACCAAATGATATTCTTAAAAATAACATGGCAATTCATTCTCTTTCCATTGAATGCTGGTTTATCCATTTAAGATATATATATAAAGATTTTTATTCAAGTTGATCAGTACAGTTACACGAAATGGACAGGAGCCTCTGCAAACAGATCTTCCTGGTCCGCCCATCAGATGAACTCCAATCTCCAATCTCCAGAATGATAAAATAAAATACAAATCATCACTTCTGGATACATTAGTCATCAAGTTAAAGCTAATACAGCATCAATTTACAATGAAAACTCACTACAGAGTCTATCAATATGATATGTGATATAATGAGTTATAATTATCTCATGTAAGACACTAACCCAATAAACCTTGTTATAATAATAATTGGTTGATAAAACCTGTTTACTGAACTTACAGTATTATCTGTCTCTGATGGGACATTAATCCAATATACATTGGTATATAATGGTTGGTCAATAGACCTGTTCACTGAGCTTACAATAAATCAGGATTACATCAAAATGTATTATAGTGAGCAATAATTGTCTATGATAAGACATAACTTCCAGCAAACATTAATGATAATAATACTTGGTCAATAAACCATGAATCACTGTTACATCAGTCATTAATATCATGAATTAAAAGACCTTACATATGGAACAGAACAGCACCAACATAATGTGACCAATTCAAGTCACTCATTCACCCACCAGACATTGTTATATCGATTTTGTTTGAGAACTTACAATCCTTATCCCCCTCCCCGACACAAACCCCCTGTGCCCTGAGTACAATGATGGTATGACATATTCATAATACAGATTTAAGATATGGATTGAATTCAGTTATATACCCCGCATTGAGGTACAACCTGAATTTAATCCGCGTAGCCGTAAGTTGAACTGTGTCTGGCAATTCGTTCCATAACAACGGCAGCCTGAAAAGATAGGATTTCCTGAAAACTTCGTTTTTTGGGAAGGGAACTTTTAATTTCTTCCGTTTCTTTAATCTTTGCAACACAATATTTCTAGTATTGATATTACTTGTGTCCCTAGAACGCCCTGTCCAATGTATGTATATTTCTCCTGGTTCTCAGGGAAGGGATTTTCAGTTTCACATGTATTGCAGGCGTGCTTGTATACTTTGGGAGATTTAGAATTATTTTTAAAGCTGAATTTTGAAGGGTCTGCTACTTACTTAACTAGTGTTTTGAAGTTTCCCGTAAAATATGTGCACATACTCTATAATTGGTAAGATACAGATATAATTGATCAAAAAGAAAACCATTTTACTCTTCTCCTTGAAAAAAAAATATGAAAGAATGTGAATTTAAAAATAATGTCACAATCCTTTAAACTCACCATACCCGCTATACAGCACTTGTGTAATCACCCATCAACACTCATGCCAGAGATATACAACACTTGAGTCAAGATTACCATGCCTTGGACATTGAAGGTTTAATAGGAGATTTGCATAGCCGCCATTTTGAATCTTTATTCGCATGGAATTATGGGAGTAATGGTACAGTCGAAAATCTATAGAAAATATGTCATGATCAGCATGGATCAATGCTCTAACGACAATATCCATGTGTCATACATGTTTCTTGGCTGCCATTGATCATTTATACAAGCTAACATATTGGTGAAAACATTCTTGCAATTTTCTATAGAAATGTCGCTAAATATTTGTATGTCAGATTTCAACAGAATCCACCCATGCACCGTTTACAAAATTGTATACAAAACCATCCATTTGAAGACACATTTGTTTTCAAAACCGTTTACAACACATTCCCCATAATGCTATGGAAATAGTCAACTCCTTTCCTAATCAATCCTGATATTCTTATTTGTCTTTCCATCATTCTCTATCTGTCTACCCCTCCTTGTCATGTCCTTTCTTTCCCCTCCATTCCTTCTCCCATCCTGCTGACACCAGTTCTACAAGTTTATCTGAAACGAAATATTCTTAAAATTGAATAAAAGCAAAACCCATTTACATACACGGCCCAGTTTTGTTTGAGTAAGGATAGCTCAAAATAAATAAAAATTCACTCCCAGATTCTCTCACTTCCGTTTCTCTCCCTTAACTAACTCTTCCCTTCTCTTTCTCCTGTTATACCTTATGGTTACATAATTCACCGTCCAATCAGGGTGCACCTGTCCTGTCTGACCGTGCACCCGTTGCATATAATAAGGGGCTGTTGGGCAATTAGAGCCTGAGTTTATTGTCCGAGCTGGCCCTCTAAGCCTGACGGGAATCCTGTCGAGGCCGGAGAACTCGCCACTCTGGGCATTCATAACGGGCCAGCAAAGACCAACCAACGGGTACTAAGACCCCTCAAAACTCACTTAACATCAGTCTACAATAAACTACGCTACGATACTCTACGCTACATCTCCTTATCAATTTGTGTTACACTACGTATAACAGTAGTAGTTAAAGGCCCGGCTCCCTCTGACGCCCCCCTCCCTCCCCCTCCCCCTCCCCCAGCCACCATTATTTTCCCAATATACCCCCCCCCCCACACACACACACACGCACATACCGCTCCTTCATCATAAACATATCCTTTTTTTCAATCAACCGATACTCGGCCGATACTCTGCTAAAAACGTGAATAGGGAAGACCATAGTGACACCGACGAGGTTTATATTTACTCCAACATCGTGATCAACACATTCTGGGCATTTCCCAGTCTGCCAGTGTATCCTGTTGATAAGTACCGTATTCCCTGTATTCATAACTGCACTTATTACACGTGGCAAATAGCAGTTAGAGTATCCGAGTATAAACAGATGGAGTATTGGGTCAGATTTTCAGAAAATGTACAATTGGGAGATCTACAAATTTGTTAACTTCTGTTAAATAAGACAGAAAATTTATGAATAATTTGTATATCAGAGTTTCTTTGGCATTGTATTGATTAAAAATATCTCTTTCATTGTGTTAAACTACATTTTGAACGTCGCTTTTCACTTAAATTTGGGTTATTTGAAAGGATTGGTAATGGTGAATTGTACATTTTTTGAAAATCTGACCCTATTACTCACATTACACAATAACGTGCATATGTTTATTTAAAGGATTCACAGAAGACAATTATGCATAATAGGGGATTTGCATAGCCGCCATTTTGAATCTAGATTAGCATGGAATTATGGGACTAATGGTACAGTCTAAATTCTATAGAAAATATGCCATGTTCAGCATGGAATATTTATCCATGCTCTAATATCAATATCCATGTGTTACCGTAGTGGCCCGTTCATAAGCCGGGACCTGTTTAAAAGCCTATCTCGAATACAGACCGGGGCTGTGGGGGTCATGAAAAAATAAAATCCTCTAAAATTTAAATCCTCTAAATCTCAATTGCAAGCCGGGGCTAAAGGGGGTTCGAAACAAATACAAGCCCGGGCTTATGAACGGGCCACTACGGTGTGCATGTTTCCATAACACACATATCCATCTTTCCCATCATGCTTTTGGTTTTCATAGATCATTTATACAAGCTATGATATTGGTGAAAACATTCTTGTAATTTTCGATAAAAATGTTGACAAATATTTGTATGTCAGATTTCACCAGAATCTATCCCAGGATGCACTGCAGCAGACATGCGCAGTGGCACATGTAACTCCCCTATTACCAATTCTGTAATCTTTCTAGCTGCTGAATTAATTATAATATCATAACATTTATAAATATATGCCCTGGAATTATGTCACTATTATTCCATGAGTGCAACATGCAAACAGAAATGATAATGAAGCTATAACCAAATCGCTCATAGTCAAATATGAATAAGATAAGATAAGATAAGATACTACTTTATTTATCCAACTCACACAGTACATATAGCAAAATAAAATGGACAATATTGACAAATAGGTATACAGTCATCTAGATCATATCCAGTTCTCCCAGACGTTACCATCTCGCTCAAGGCAGAGTACGAATTTTGAAGTATAAATTATAATTAACGAATAAAATTTGAAACAAGATAAAAAATAAAATTAAAAATAACACAAAATAAAAGGAACAGTATGGAGATCCCACGTCAGGATCAAGTTGTCTTGATTTGAGATGATACCGTATGGTAATATTATTAAAATATTTTTTATTAGGATTATAATTCGTCCTAACTATTATGATATATTTTCCAACATTTATATTGACAATTAAAACTTCTTGATAGACGGTCCTGGGTAAGACCATTTATAAAGTGCCTTTCTGTCTCTTTTTCTCTGTCTCTGTCTCCCTTCTTCTCTATCTCTATTTCCTGGGTATGACCATAAAGTCCCTTTCTGTCTCTTTTCTCTGTCTCTCTCTCTCCCTTCTTCTCTATCTCTATTTCCTGGGTATGATCATAAACTGCCTCCCTCTCAGCTCTCCCGCCCTTGATATAACACTTCAAAGTGTTGATAAGGGCGTAAAGCCACCAACCTCACTCACTCACTCACTGCCTCTCAGCTCTCCCGCCCTTGATATAACCATATTAAATGTGTTGATAAGGGCGTAAAGCAACCAATCTCACTCACTCACTCACTGCCTCTCAGCTCTCCCGCCCTTGATATAACCATATTAAATGTGTTGATAAGGGCGTAAAGCAACCAATCTCACTCACTCACTCACTCACTGCCTCTCAGCTCTCCCGCCCTTGATATAACCATATTAAATGTGTTGATAAGGGCGTAAAGCAACCAATCTCACTCACTCACTCACTCACTGCCTCTCAGCTCTCCCGCCCCTGATATAACCATATTAAATGTGTTGATAAGGGCGTAAAGCAACCAATCTCACTCACTCACTCCCTCTCAGCTCTCCCGCCCTTGATATAACCTTCAACGTGTGGATAAGGGCGTAAAGCAACCAATCTCACTCACTCACTCCCTGTCAGCTCTCCCGCCCTTGATATAACCATATTAAATGTGTTGATAAGGGTGTAAAGCAACCAATCTCACTGACTCACTCACTTCTTGATAGTATACTAGCCACCCCTCTGATCTACCTACTTAAGCTATACGGTAGTTGTGCACTGTCCCAGTTACCTAAATATGACCTGAACCATATCACATACGTTTACACTGACACCACTTTGGGATATCCCTTCCATGGGGATCACCGTGTACAATATTTGATACATTTGTTTAGAAACCAACGTTTTATCCTTCCTGGACGAGGTGTTTGGCTTAATAATGGAATATATTCATAGATCTATCACTTATTTAAACAAGATTCTACTCGTTTGTATGTGTGTAACTCTTATATTGCCTGAGGTGCAGGGCAATAGACCAAGTAAGTATTCTTTCTGCAATTTAGGTTGGTTTATCGGGGGGCATACTTACCCTCTTCATTATACATTGAAACAATCATAACAAGAACATATATGGGTCAGATTGTCAGAAAATGGACAATTCAACTTCACCAATCTTCTCAAATAAGCCAAATTTCAGATGAAAATAAAGTTCTAAATACAGTTCAACCTAACCAAACAGATTGCTAGAATCCATGCAAGGCCGCGAATATACTCGAATTTTCCTAGTATTGCCCAAATTGCAGCGTAGTTTAGCAGAATTTACTAAATGTATACAGCCGCCAATTGTACATTTTGTGAAAATCTGACCCATCTATGACCGCTAATCTGAGGAACTCATCTGAGGAAGGCATGACATATTTATAACATGTAAATGTATGATTACTATACTAGTTATGGGTTTACGTGTCACTGGGTTAATTAGCATTATTTTACAACAGTTATTATTAGGCCGACTGTTATTTTTGCAAAATCAGTTGTGGATCACATTTCTCAACGCGGGAAATATGGTTTTCAAGGACGCAGAAAAGCAATGCGCGTAACTAACGTTGAACAAATTACGTTACGTTATTGTGTCAGGGAGTCGGCCTGGCAATATTCCATACACATAACAGTCCTAAATTCACTGAAATGAATAATTGAACACATCGTATAGAAACATGCTTTACATGGTTTTAAAGCTATCAGCTTTTTTATTCTCTCTGTTATGTTTATCTATATACCGGTAATGGGATATAGCATTACCCGAAGCATTTTTGCCGATCAACGCGGAGATCGACCTACATGGACCTAGTCAACGTAGTCACTAAATTTTCACCTGACTGAACTGTAAATTTCAATCAAAAGTTTGCCGGTTGTTTTCACTTGTAATCCAACTTCTCCTAGCTAGATTTACGAAATGAAAGCAAATTCTACGAGGAAAGTGTTCAACCTAAAGGTTGTATCTATTTTATAATTTTCGAATACAAAGATTTGATCATTTTGATTCAGCCTTTCTAACACGTCAAAATAAACTGTGAAAATTCTGTGCTTTCTCGGATTTCTCAGCTTACAAATACAAAGTTATATCCTTCAGACATTAGCAGATTTTAAATATCATTTTCTCAGCTTGCCGATGGTATAAATGAAACATTTATATGAATAAGCTTGGGCCAGGTAAAGATTAATTATTGTAATTACGCATAACAACCTATGTTTTGTTTAGGGGTGAAAGTAGTTCCTGTATCAATACGCTGCATGTAGCCATCTCAGACAACCTCGTATATTAGCATAGCATTGTATACTAGGTTGTCAATTGGACTGCTTGAATCAGGGCAGTTGAAAGTTCTCTAGTTTGCCCATACAAAATACTCAAGCAACGCCTGTCATATATATGTGTCCTTAATCAGTAACATTTTGTGGTGCTTACGGGAGTTTCTTGGGAGAGGATGTGCCCAACAACACAGAGAACTAGCTGGTTTATTATCAGCAAAACCTTTTCATTCTCTTCTGGATATTGAATCATGGCGCCCGACTTGTTTATGTTTCATTGCGCATGCCCCAAAGTATGTAAATAAGCAAAAAAACGGTGGAAGTATGTCTAAAAAACAGTTGCAAGGTCACGGTTTAGGACTTGGTTACAATGTTAGGGCAAAAACATATGCATGGGCCCGTTGCAACCTCTCATGCAGTTGTTGTTTTTTGCCATTTCATTCAGTGGAAACAAAATGTCTCACTTGCCGTTTTTTTTGTGTAGAGCAGGTGAAAACTCTGCCCACAGTTGATTAATTCTTCACATCAAGCATTGAAAGGTACCAAGTAGGGAGATAAGACATTAAACATTGATTTTATTGTCATAGTGAGCGGTTACAAACTTCTACAACTCACCACAAACTACCAAAATCCTACCCACCCTGTTTCAGTCGAGTCCGATCCAAAGCCCTGTATTAGTGTACAGGGCTAACAAAGCTATGCTGCATGGTGCCTGACAACTACTTGTCATGTTTTGGCGAAAGAGTTCCATATTTTTTATTGACATTTTGTCATCAAAATCAATTTTTGATCATTAAATGATTAACAGGCTTTGTAGATTGGGTTTAAACAAATTAGTTTTCCTAATAACTTCTTTAGTTATCACTTTTTTAACAACTTAATTATTATCATTAAAATCTCAGATAATTATGAATATTTGGTCCTGGTTTGATGGGTTTGAAATGATCTCCCTCTTACATAAATGGTACCAAGTTAACATAACTTAATTTAATATGTCAGTTGAACTAAAAATACATTGGGCTTGGCTTTATAATAGTAAATGCTGGTTTTTATGACACTGCCACACATGAAATCATCGTTTTTATGAACATGGTTCTGGGTTAAAATAAATGCAAATGTTTAAAACAAATATGCAGCGATCAGGTGTAATACTGATAAATGTTTTATTAATTCTCTTATTTCCAATACATTTCATAAAGTATCCATGGGCCATAATTTCAATATACCAAATCACTGACCAAAACTCATCAGTTTGCTATAAATTTAGAGAATGATCAAATTATTTATGAATCCTGTTTCATGTTCTCAGATGATACATAATATATGTGATTTTACAAAGATGAATATCAATATTTTTCAGAGATAGAGACCCTGACAGCATATACAAGGTTTAGTTGTGCAGAAACAGAACGAGTTGTTCCTGGACCTCTTTGGCATTGTAGAGATATCAATCTGACAGAACTGACATGGGTCTCTGGTAATAACATTGGAGATTGGTTCATAGATATTCAAACATCAGAACTTCCCAGATTATTACCCGGAGCTCCATCTACATGCCTCTCTGAGCTATTCATATGTGTGGATGGTAAGTCTAGAGCTTTGTACTTGAGATTTGTACTATCAACCACTCACCCGATAGTACTACTCTATTATTATGGGTGCAATGTCACCTTCTTTTCCATTAGCAAAGTTAGCATAATTTAGGAAAGGCCGTTGATGCACAACAGCATATTTACCTCATTAGTGCTATTTCCTAAATCTGATCAAGACAATTCTTGCCAGTACAAATGTGAAAGGCAGGGCTTATATAATAAACCATTATATTATATATCTATAGTACGTTGGCTAATCGCTATTGGCTGAGAGGCCTGGCGGCTTTGCCCCTCCTTCTGTAGGTTGGCATTCTAACATAACAAAGTTACTTTTTCGTCTTGGACCGACAGAACCAACCACGAAAAGGGGACTCGGCAACCCAAGAATAAATAAAATCCTTGAAAAAAAACGTTGACTGAGCAGATCAGCAGAATTGGGGTGAATGTGCGTTATTTCCCCATAGAATGCATGACAATAAAATGGTCATTTGGAATAAACACACCTTCCTTCCCCTAGGCTAGGCCTACTGATTTACCTTATTTATGTATAACCAAGCGGCAGCCAGAATGAAATAACATAAAGTCTCAATTCTAATGAGGCATGGTGGGATAGTTGGATAGTTGCTGGACATTATAAGGGGGCGGTGGCAACCTCTCTCAGTTATGCACCTAACTATGCACAGACGTCATCGATCATCATCAAACTGACTCTAGCTTCCATTCAAGCTGGTCTTGACAAATTTTTGTGCAACTGACATTGTCATACCAACATGGCCCATCGTTCAAAGGCGTAAAAAGCTACTGCTGCAAAGAAAAAAGCAGAACAACAGGCTCAAGTGAACACTCTTTCTCTGCCACCAACTCTTGACAAAGATATCGACTATCACATAGAGGAGGAATATATTGAGGACCATACTGGCATAAACAAGGTCATACAAATTGGTGGCGGTGAAGAAGAAATGCTGACTGTCACATTGGCCTCACCGAGGTTCAGGCCTCCACTACCAAAGGCATCCACTACCAAAACCAAAGAAACCAACTGCTGACACTCAATTGAACTTTATGAGTATGTTTTCTCAAATGTGTGAAACTGCTATGAGTGTGGCTCATGCCAAGTCTGAGCATGACCATCCATGGGGAGAGGCAGACTGCTGACCCCCTCCTGCCATGGCTGCACCACACAATAGTGGACCAGATTGCCTGCCAGCAGCTTCTGCAGAAGGGACTGTCAAAGTATTCTGCGACAATACTGTGGCGGTCTATGCCGATGACGGAGGCAGGGCTAGGGACAACACAGTAGCTGCCTGACCCAGGGCCTTGTAGTTTCATTCCATGAAACATGCAGGTCTCTTATATCTTTGAACATGTCCCTGGGGAGAGACGCTTTGTCTAGAGTTAAATTGTGTTCTGCTGATGCAGACAAAGCAAGCAAAATAATCTCTGAAAGTAATCTTAGCATGGTGCAGACAAACCATAGCCTATATAATGTTGATTTGCAGCCACAAGGAAACAACACCACACACACCGTCCAGGCAGGGTCACAAACAGACACTCTGCTGTCACTAAATTCCTCAGCTTTGCATGGGCCAAACGCAACAATGTCAGGTCGCCATCTATGATCTGCTGGAACATAGAATACCTGGCACAATGTTCATCTGTCCCTGCTATCATTCAAAATAATAATGACAAATTTCAGGACATACTACAAGCTTTCAGGCTTAAAAGGCGCTGCTCTGTACCATCCGAAAGTGTTCTTTGCCCTCAGGGCCCTCCAGCTGGACATGAGGCACATCCCTTCTCACGCCCGCCATGCTCAAGTGCCTCTCACGCCCGCCATGCTCAAGTTAATCATACAAAATAGAGCCAATTTACATCATCAAACGCAACTACAATTAGCTATTCTCATTATGTATGAGGGTATGTTGCGACAGAGCAACCTGGCCCCCAAGAGAGCCTCAGACTTTGATGCCTCTCATCACCTCACAAGACAAGAAGACATGAACCTGCAGTTCGACAGAGTACATATTGCCATCAAGTTGAAGATGCTGCAATCTTCCTGTCAGGCCACATCGATCTTCATCCCTGATGTTAATCACCCTGCTCTATTGCTGGGGAAAGCAATTCAACCCCTAGATGATCGCCGACAATAACTGCCTTGAGAAAGGCAGGCGCAGCTGGCATACTTAGAATCATATCCGTCGCCCCAGGCTTTTACAGTCAGAGAACTCACGGAGATCATGCCATTTTCCTATTAAACATACCGATAGCCAAAATCCTTACCGCAGAATCGAAATTATATTATGTCCTCTCCAAGTTTTGTCCGAAGAAATAATCCATTTGGACTTTAAAATAGATTATCGATATTCCTATAGTAATCCTATGGGGATGCGTTGGGACTTGCTGACTGCCATTTGTGCCACCACGTTGGAGCCCTAAGAGCACTGTTCACTGACTGAGTGAACAGCGCCGAGGCCCGGGTGGGGTGGGGTGGAGAACGGGACGGCTGGGTGGAGGGTAGTTCGTCGGCAACTGTTTTTACTTATTCATATAACCTAACACTAACCATAGCAAACCCTATACAAATCGTAATATCTCGCGGTTATACTCTGGACAAAATCCTACCTCGTTCTTCATGCTCATGCCCCCTTCTCAGGTTTCCTGATGCTTCAACACCTCATCAAGCAGTGGAAGCTCCTCCTGGCACTGATACCTCTACAATATGTCAGGCGCTAACCTTCAGGATGTCAAGGCCCATGGTATTCTTTTATATTTATATATTCTGTATATCAACTACTTCTTCATGTCGCTCAATTTTATGTATTACTATTGTATAATAAGATAGATTGTAATGAGACTCTTGTCTGATGTGAGGATCTCTTGAGAGGCCGCCAGGCCTTGAGAGAGATCCTCACATCAGTAAAACCTTGTGGCCATCATATGCAGTCTCCTAGACATGAGACAAGTTACACTCTGTGGTGCTGTGTGTGGTGGTGCTGAGTTGGAGCAGTTCTCCCCGCTCTGGCCCAGCGCCGCTAGCCAGCAGCCCGGCTCCCCGGACTAGTCACCCGGCTCTACGGGCGCGGCCGGCTGGGCTGGTTGCAGGCTGGCTTGTCTTCCTGCTGTAGGGATTCAACGTTATATGGCGTTGCTGGGTTTTGTCTGTCATTTTATTGTGTTTTACTGCTAGCTAATACACCTCTCCTGTAGAGCTGGAGATGTCTTGGGAACTATTACGATTCCCGTTACCCGGTTGTGGTTGAATAAAACAAGAACAGCTAGCAAGGACTTGGAGATCTGTTTTGTCCAGAAAAGTATACCGCTGCAAGTGATTATTATTTTAGTAAATTGGTTAGATTTCAGCAGATCTAAACGCCTAATATTGTTTTTATATTTAAAAATAAAGGATCGTCGCAAAAACGGCCCTCGCAAACCCAGTATAGCCTCCCTCCCACCATGCCACTTGCTGAAGCTGTGAAGGCAGGCTCCGGCCGTTTTCGTGTGCAGACGTTTTGCTTTGAGCTGTCTGCTGAGGTCGTAAGGTTTAACCAACCCAACGACCAGCAGACTTTAAGATTTTAGCAGAAGAATTACTAAATGTTACCTTTTTAATGGAATAAATGATAATCCCGGAGTTTCTACCTGCCAAAAAAGCCTATGAGCTTTGTTTTTCTGATCGGAGGGCTTCCCCGACCTGCCGCTATATATGACGTCATTGTCCCCATGGTCACGTGACCGATTCGCATGATCTGATTGGCTTAGAGTCGTAGTGGCTCTTTCTGTGGCTGTGGCTTCTTATTTTGTTATGGTTGACAGCCCTCGATTCGAATACGCGGTTAGCGTAACTTTTTAATTTATCGTAAATGACACATGTTCCCATTTGGACCTTGCTCCCCTTGACTCACTCTAGCTTCTGGGATCGGTTAGAAAGTACCAGAAAAAAAAGCATTAAAAAAGGCCTTTGGAAGACAGTGTCGGTATAGTACCGTTCCCCTTTCGGGTCGTCCACCGGCTACTTGACTTGAGTATCATAGCAAAGCTATTCCTACGGAATAGCGGTAGGTGGTGCTCGTCCAGTGTCATTATTTCTTGTCAGTCGCCGCGATAATTAATAGCAGACATTACAATTCTATTTTTATATCCTGATCTCATATTTAGAAAAATGTCAGAAATGATTTCTTTATTTACCTAGTTTGTACAACGATCCGCCATATTGAGTGACCACTCCCTAAGTGTATGACGTACAAATGGGTGTGACATATTGGTTTATTATTTACTAAGGGGAGTCATGGAAAAACAATCCAGTCTGTTGAGGTGTAAATCACGCAATTCACCTTGTGTGAAGGAGGTGTTTAGAGATGAGATATCTTTAATGAATAAATATAAATCATGTATTATTGCATCATAGAGCATTAACAAAATTTATGCATAATATACATAAATATACATAAATTCATGCATGGTGCATCTGCAGGGCTGTACAATGGTCGGATTTCACTCTGTTCTAGGGTGTACAACCCCCATTGGCGGTCCAATCATGATAAAATGAAATGCTACCATACAGCAGAGGGTGCTGCCCCAAGTACCAGTAATTATATAAAGACTAACGTAATCTATTAGGTGAGAAAGCTTAGCGTATCCACACTATTTGGCAGCCCCAAATCACCAATCATGCTGTAGTGATTATTGTCACTACAACTGGTGGGGGTCATTCTTATTTTTGTAGGCCTATACTGACCCACAAAAGTACTGCTGAATTATTTATGTATTTGGAATCTTAACACTCTATTTGGAATCTTAAACATGAACCTTTAAGAAATATCGAACAGATTTTAAGTGAGCTTGACATTTGCAATGTTCATTAATTTGAGTAGACAAGCCAAAGGTTTAGGGCATAAATCTATGTACTTGTATAGGCAAGCCTGACTGCTGATAGTAGGCAAAATTCTTTGCCGTTATTCTCACGAAATAATCAATCTATCACCCTGAACATTCAGAATCCGAATGGTATTATATTGATTCCTAACGTCTGAGGAAATGAGGTTGATATTCTGAATAGTTATACTGTAAATAACTGTCACATTTGGAAAACACATCCCGCAATATTAAAATATATTTTTGTAAGAAGTTGGACACAAGACCTACATGTATATCTATACAAGTAAATATTTCAGATGATAGGCCCCACCCTTCCTCAGATGCAAGGGCCCATCTATGATGGGCCCTAGCATCTTATATAGAGTACTTATTTCATAGTTTCAATACCAACCGTATGGGATGAATGTAGAAGATTCCGAATTCTGATGAGCCAGTATACCCCTCTCAAACTAAAGCCACGTCAAAATAATTGTTCTCCCGGAATGAATAAAACCATGAAGGTTGGAAGATTTTGAAATCTAAAATATAACCAAAGGGGACTGACTCTCACTGAGACCTGTACTCTTTTCTTGAATGCCCTAAGCCAAATGATAAATCATCTGGCCCTGGAATAAATCCAATAAAAAATAATAAATAAAAATTTATTATTAAAAAAAAAATAGGCACAAGTAGTTACAATAACTATGGACTGCCCTAACCCCAACACATGGAGGTGTGTGGGAGTAGGTGATTTTAAGGAAATATGGGGGAGGGGTGGGTACAAGATTTAGACCTTGTTTATTGGGAGAGGAAAAGTGTTCTTCTCTCTGGAAATAGATTTTATATTCAGACGGTTTCGGCCCCTCCCCTCCCCTTACCCCCTCCCCTTACCCCATATAGACTCTTTCCAAAATAAGAGAGAGCCCTATGCAAGTCCAACCAAACCTACACTAAGGTGGGAAAACATTCCCAGGGCAGGACGGAAATAGCAACAGTGACCAAGACTTGGATCTAGCACTGAACAATGGATTTTCAACTTGGCAGGAATCTGGACACATATAAATACAGCCCAGATCCCCCCCACAGGCATTCAACGGTTGTACGGGTTTAGGTGAATACTGCCATGTCTACCTACTATTTCATAGTTTAATTCAAATTATTGTGGTTGGGCCCTTGCATCTGAGGAGGGGTGGGCCCTTAAGTCTGAAAATATGTCTGAAAATATGCGATGGTGGGCCCTAGCACCCGATGTTTGGGCCCTACCATTTGAAGGTGGGTATGCCCTAGCGTCTGAGGAGGGTTGGGCCCTAATGTCTGAAAATAAGTGAAAGTTGGCCCTAGCATTGTTGGGCCCTAGTGTTGTTGGTCTCTAGGGTCTGTAGACCCCAGATATACCATCACCGCAATGGAGCCAAAATGTGCTATCTTCTTCAGCTTGTGGATTATGTTGTATACAAACTGCAAGTACCACACACAAGTAAAGGATGAATAAAGCCCTTCAATGTTCTTTGTTTGAGTTTTAATGTTCCCGATCAGACTCTTGTTTTATCAAGACCTAGGTTAGTTACACAATGTATTGTAAATGTTATAGTACATAGTTCATGCTATTCTGGAATTCAAATGTAATCAAAACTACTACTAATACATATGTCTATATATTTCAGCTAATATCATCTCCCGGTTTTGTCCTCAGCAAGGGGTCCAGCGTATAAACCTATCAGAACTTGCTGGAAGTTGTGGATATGTGATACCATGCCGGGGTGGCTACACTAATCTTGGTTCATGTGGTACTGGTGGATGCTGGATGAGTCTCTCAGCACATAGTACAGCTGTGATTTATGTATATGTATACAATAATGATGGCAGTTATTTCAGATTCAATAACATTGCATTAATGGCAGGACAGAGGCTTAACAGAAACCATTATATGAATGTTTTTTGGCCGTACATGCCAAATATAAAAACTACACCTCTAATTGTATATGAAGGTAAGTTTCCTCAAAGCATGATAGGTTGTGGCAAGGGGAAAAGAATGTTCACCGCAGAACTTTACATTAATTAGTTATCAATTAAATGTTAAACCAACCATTGAAACCATTATCTAGCCCTTTCAACTACTGCTTTGAGCTACAAACCTCTATTAAGATAAGAACTGTTATCAAATTAAATCTCTTAAAATCATTGATATAATCTCTGTTGTTGTTGAAATATTTGTATTCAGGGTTGTGGTTTTAATCTTAAACCATACATAAAGTTACAAAATACACTTTTCTGGTTAACCAGATATTTCAATGTGTGCCTGATCATCATGATCGAAACATTATCAATTACGTGGAGAGTCAGAAAAATAGTTTATACAGTAATAGAATCATTATTTTATGATACAAAATGATTACTGTTCTAACAATAATGTTTATTTATATGAGCACTTGACAACGCATGCTCATGATTATAAGCATACCGGAAAATTTATTTTTGTGCCACTCGATTAATTTGGTATAAAACCCCAATAGGCTCAATGAGTTCCTTACACATCCTTGGAAACTATTTCTCATTCATATGCTATTAATATGGCTATAGACATAGTCAAACTCAAATTGTGTCAGCAGTGTATTATAACTGTATTTATTGTATTTCTGGTGTAATTTTGCCGAATAATGTAATGCAATGTAATTAAGCGGATCATGGGCTACTATTTTCAAGGTATACTGAAAACAATGTAATACTTATTGTCCATTGCAGTATTTGGATCAGAAAGGCCAGAAAGGCCAGAAATACCAAACTGGTACCCAACCAGCTGCTTCATTCATAATGCTACATTACCATGTTCTACTGAGTGCACCATTTCAGGTAGTTTCTCATTACTTTTACTCATATCAATAGTTGATTTCATCCAAGTGAACATAATTAACAATTAGACACTGACTTCTCTGATAATTGTTGCTTTGTTTTGGAAGTCAAACATATAAAATAAATGGGATATAGAATAAGAAAAGCTGGATTGAATGTTTAATTGGGAGGTCTAACAAGTCCTAAACTCAACTGAATATTTATATAAAATAAGGTCAAGTAGGTAGTGTCAATCTCTCTAAGGGAGATTGTGCGGATATAGCATAAAAAATTAATTATAATAGTTATTAGCTCAGAGGTTTAAAGTGACACATGTGTCAGATTTTCCAATTGTGCTGTTTTGCTCAAGAGCTGCTCCTTATGGGAGTGAGTTTCTTTTTCTTTAAATAGATTAATTGAACTCTTGATAGTAAACTATAAACCGTGAGGATCTAGGAAATGTTTATTCCAACAAGATTGACCCATCTGAGGTCACAATAGAGCTTGTGTAAAATATCCTACTGAGCTCTGCCACTGAGCTCCCAATTGGGGGAAGTTTGCCTGTGTTTCAACCATGTTCTAGATTAGTATATTAGTAATGAATACCCGGGAGCATTAATGTATGAAATACATATGTTTTGAGTATTTAAGAGTTTAAAACTCCTCGTACTTATGACCTTGAGTTCAGGTGGTTCGGCTCGCGCTAGATCTAGTCAGACATCAGAGAAGAGGAATATGGTTTCAGCAAGGCTTTATTTCTCCATACAGGTTCAAATCATCATGATGATGATCATCATGAATGATCAACAGGGAGTGGCAATCTTACCTGGCCCACTCTGGGCCTTATATACAACACAAGCAATAAAAGAGACATGAAATAGTGGAGAGGTGTTGACAGGTTAGTCCGTCCCCCACCCGTCCCATATTACCCATCGAGAAACATTGCAAACTTATTTTTTCAAAAATAAAAATATCAAACTTAAAATATAGAAATACTTATTAGGTGTCCTAGTGTTTACTATCATTGGAATCCTCTTGTCAAATATGGTGACATCTCAAAATCCATATTTTGCGACTTGTGACTCATTTTCCTCAAACGGATAACATATATACTATTACTTATCCATATAATATAAAGCTAGAGCGATTTCTACAAAAAGAGGTAGAAAAGAGGGTTTTTTTTATATCGCATGTTCTCGGAATTTGTTGTATTACAGACCACTTTACTCATCTGTAGAGATCTGTCCCCCCTCTCTGGATGTCGTCGTATGTGGTTTGTGAAGGTACCTGGGGTGGAAATGTGGTTTTGAACCCTTTTTTAAATTTCGATCTCCACACTCTATTTATAGGCTGGGAAAGCCCCTGTGAGATACTACGTCATTTCCCACAACCTACGTCCAGGGGGACCTAACTATATCAGTAGTTCTCCCAATCATTTGGTTTTCCAGCCAGGGGTATCTACAACCAGTATTTAGGATTTAGAGGGAGAAGGGGAAGTATGGGGAGAGAGGGTGACCGTCCTACATGCAGAGGAGTGAGAGAGTGAAGAAGAGGGTACAGGAATAGGAGAGGGGGAGGGGGAGGGAAAAAAGAGGGGGGAGAGGAGGGAGAGGATGTAGGGGAAGGGAGAGTGGGGAGGTAGAGAAAGCGGGGAGGGGAGGGAGAGGGGGGAAATCGGAGATGGGGTTGGGAGAGAAAAACAGGTATGAAAGTCAGAGAAGAGGAGGGAAGGGAAGGGGAGGGAAAAGAAGGAGAGGGGGAAGTGTGGGGAGAGAGGGTGACTGTCCGGAGGACGGGTACTTTGCTAGTCTTATATATAAAGCTCTAGAAGAGTTTTTTGTCAGCATGTTCTGCAAATCTGTGATTTCCCCATCTGTCTTTTTGGTCAGTACAGGTCTGGTTGACCCTGTCTGGAGGACATTACATGTGGTTTGTGAAAGTATTTCGGTTGAAAATGTGATTTTGAAGCCTTTTTTAAATTGGGATCTACACACTCAATTTATAGCTTGGGAAAGCCCCTGTGAGATACTATGTCACTCCAGGGGGACCCGACTACATGCAGAGGGCTGGGAGAGTGAAGAAGAGGGGAGGGAGAGGGTCGGAGTATTGGAGAGGGGGAGGGGGAGGGAAAGAAGAGGGGGAGGGAAAAGAGGGGAGGGTGAGAAAGTGGGGATGGGGAGCATGAGGAAGAGTGGGGAATTGGAGGTGGGGTTGGGAGAAAAAAACAGTTATGAGAGACTAGAGAAGAGGGGGAGCGAAAAGAGAGAGAGGGAGATGGGGCTGGAAGAGAAAAACAGGTATGAGAGACTAGAGAAGAGGGGGAGCAAAAAGAGGGGAGGAGGAAGGGTGGGGAGAGAGGGGGACCGTCCGGAGGACGGGTACTTTGCTAGTATATCATATAGGATCTCTAAGGGATATTTAATGCTTCTCACACTAAGATCCCATACTATGATCTTACTGAATACCTTCCTTCACAGGAGTTTTCCTACCATACCAACTCTCTCTCTCTCGTATCCCCCAGCACACATTTAACAAATTTTACATTCATTAAACATAATATTACCTTCCCATTAGGGATAATCTTAGTAATCGTCACCGAATCTATTGTAATTTTAAATCTAAAATGTATATTCTACAGCTCCCAGCATAACAACCACTACTGATATCCCGCTCCCACCTGCTGCTAGCACATCTACATTGGCAGGCTTTGTTCCTACACAAACACGTCGTCGTTCAGTTGGAACTGTTCCTACCATCTCAAGGCCAACCAGTATCCCCGGCTCCACATCTGTAGAAGATACAACTTCAGTAGGAGGAGAACCTATGGTAGCAGTAGATGGTAGCACTGGTGGCAAGGGTAAGATATGGGTCAAGTTTTCAGAAAACGTACAATTCGCCTATGCCAATCCTCTCAAAATACCCAAATCCAAAAAAAAAATAAAGTTCAAAATACATTTCAACCTAACCAAACAGATTGCTAGAATCAATGCAATGCCAAATATACTCGAATTTACCTAGTATTGACCAAATTGCAGCCTGATTTAGAAGAATTTACTAAATGTTTACAGCTGCCAATTGTACATTTTCTGAAAAATTGTGTCGTATTTGAATGATTGACTATTTGACTATGATTTAATTGCGTAATCAATTTGACTAGTGATTGTACAATTTCATGAATTAATTTGTATTACTATTATTTAATTATGTTTATATAGGCTGAAAATGTTGTACTTAGTACATGAGCTTATGAATAAAAAACAAACAAACAAACAAACAAAACCCATATAATGAATCTTGAGTTCGAGTCGCTGATATTGTTAAAGATACTTGGACATAATGATAATTATAATGTTATCAATAATACAAATACTAACACATTAGTACAAAGTCCAGAATATAATAATCACATTAAAAGATATAATAATATTATAATAACAGTAAATCTAACTTCCTTATCTGGACCCATTTTCTGGGATTAGAATGTGGTCAAATATCATTTGGGATGTGTTTCAGTAAAATGAGTCACAAGTCGCCAAGTGTTTTCTCACAAAATATCTTTATTGAAAAGCTCTGATTCTTATAGACTTTAGCACTTATGGTCATATGTCTAGCAACAACAAGGAACAATAAGTAATGTAATGTATTTTATTTGGCTCGGTTGATTTATAATTTCACGTCTCTGCAAACTCCGAAGACAGAAATAAAATTAAAAAATAATAATTCTGGTCTTCACCAACCGACTGCAGGGCAGCTTGTGTTTGAAAGTCTGTTGTTTGACCTTGGTCACTAGGGAGATAGTTCTGGTTCCGGTTCCGGGGTCCGCACAAGATTGCCGCCCAACATAGCAGCATATGTCCCAACACATATCCTAACCATAAATCCATGTAACAAATTTCGGGACATTGTATCAAATATATATTTGCGTTTTGAAGGCCTTTGTATGGAGTATATTTAGTTACTTTACTGGTAATTACCAATCTAGAAACATTGCAATCTTTTCTTTTTTTTCAAAAAAAATATCGAAATATCACTATCGGAATATCGGAATATCACTATTTACTATCATTGGAATCACCTTGATCTTCTCTTTTCAAATATGGTGATATCTCAAAATCCATATTTTGCGACTTATGACTCATTTTCCTAAAACGGATCACAAATACAGTGCTTATCAGTGAAGAACTTTGAAATAGATGTAGCAATAAACATGACTATTCATGAACCTGCAATTCGTGTTGAAATTAAACAATCTTTGAGTCAACCTGAATATGAGCAAAAATGAAATTGAGAAAAAAAATAGAGGAATAACTTAAAACTTACAAAATTAACAACTCCCACATTTTATTTTCCAGGTGTTATTATTGCTGGGGCAGTCGTGGGAACATTGTTATTGATTATAATCATTGTTATAATAATCATTGTGGTCCTGGTCATTCTTATACGCAGGTATGTGCATGAATAAACTCAATGGATTTCTTATGGGAAGATTGTTTGACACCTTCAATAGGGCACATCAATGAAAATATGTTCCCTCCTTTGTGATGTGTTTCAGGAAAATAAGTCACAAGTCGCAAAATTGATATTTTTCAAAGTGATTTTTCCACAAGATCTCTTTATTAAAACGTGCTGATTCTGTAAGTTTTAAGCACTTATAGTCATATGAATCCATGTAACGAATTTCAGGACATTGTATTAAATATATCCTTTGTGTTTTGAAGGCCTTCGTATGGAGTATATTTAGTTACTTTACTGGTAATTACCTATCCAGAAACATTGCAAACTTTTTTTTCAAAAATAAAATATCATACTTAAAATATAGAAATACGTATTAGGTGTCCTAGTGTTTACTCTCATTGGAATCACCTTGATCTCCTCTTTTCAAATATGTTGATATCTCAAAATCCATATTTTGCGACTTGTGACTCATTTTCCTAAAACGGATCACAAATGTGATGTGTTTTTGGTAAATGCCAGTAAGTACTTCTATATGTTAAGTTTGATTATTTCTTTTTTGAAATATAAGTATACAATATTTCTGGCTGGTCACATTTTATCAATCTACTCTGCAGGGGTGTCATCAACAAGTCTAAGCTATCCTCGTTGAAACAAAGATTCAGCAGAAGAAGACCAACCACCGACACCAATGACTACACACCTCCAGGTGCTTCTCCTCCAGGTGCACCTCCTCCAGGTGGACCTATATACCAGGACGCCACAAGTGTTCACCACCCACCCCACCCATCATCACCTCCGCCATACACCAAGTACCAGACTGAGGATGGCATCATGATGTCCCCAGGGCAGAGAAGCCCCAATGACAACAGTGATTTATCAACAGTGGAATACGCCAACTCTGATACAAGCACAGTAGTGAATCCATACAGAAACCTGCAATATGCCACCCTAGATCTGGTGAAGAGGGAAGAGGTGAAGTATGAGAATGTGGACGTTAATAAGGCGATTAGAGGAGGAGAAGGCAGGGTGGTGTACGCTGATATAGCGGCGAGTAACCCGGAAGGGCCAGAGGAAGGATATGCCACAGTGGATCAGTCAAAATTGCCCAGATTTGCTATCACAAGTGACTGAGGTGGTAAACATTAATTAATTAATAATAATTGATAATGAAAATGATATTAAACCCTGCCCACACACAGCCGATTTGCCTCCCGATTGCCTCCCGATTGCCTCCCGATTGCCTCCCGATTGCCTCCCGATTTTGGGTCTTCCGATGAATCCTAGGATTTCATTTCCAATCCTAGTTTATCTTATTTCAAAAACATAAACCAGGATTTGAAATGAGATCATAGGATTCACCAGGAGACCAAAATCGGGGGGCAATCGTGAGGCAAATCGGCTGTGTGTGGGTAGGGTCTTATGGGAGCATTTGTAAAGGTTTTTATTGTCAAACCTGGCCTCTTCTGAAGGCATTTTGTTGTTGTTTTTAAAAAGCTTTTATTCAACATAAACTGCCATTAAAGAAGGCATAATTTTTGGTCATTTTGAGACCACATAATTCGCGTCTAAAGGGCCTAGTCCACCAAGCTGATTCTCATGCGATTCGCACAGAAATTAGTGGAAAAAAGTCCTCTGCATGCGGCGCAAAATCGCATGAGAATTGGCTTAGTGGACCAGGCCCTTAAGCAAAAGCCCATACTGTGCCAAGATCTTCAGAAATCCAATTATAAGGGAGAGTAAATGGTAGAAGTGATTAACTTTGCCTCAAATTAATAGTGCCTAGTGAGTTAGAGGCCAGTCCTATTCATATAGCCTTTGAATATATCATGACAATGACCGAGTAATTGATTGTTCACTGCTAATCAAGATTCTCCCAGCTTGTCTATAAAAGCGTGCGGGCACCAGTGAGATGTATGAGTTCTATGCTTCCTAGGCTAACGTTTCTGTTGTCATTGTTTATATACCTGTGCCTTATCCGTCCCATCTGCTCCCCCCCCCCCCTCCCCGCAATCTCGCGCATAGACGTGATAATGTCACGGCTCTGCGCAGTCAAAGCTTGATAAATGATTGATTCATTGGTAAGTGGGTTGTGTGTATCACATAGAGAGTGTATACATGCTCAACTGCATGCTGGCAGAAATAAAATAATTGTACAGATGTCAGACAATTTACATGATAATGCATCTAAACTCAAAGCTACTTTAGGATGTTGTGATTGCCTGCACCTGGTTAAAAGAGAGGTCCACGGGAGGAGTTTATGATTTGGGTCAGATTTTCAAACAATGTACAATTCATCTTCACCTATCCTTTCAAATAACCCAAATTTCAGACGAAAATAAGGTTCAAAATACAGTTCAACCTATCCAAACCGATTGCTAGAATCAATGCAATGCCGAATATACTCGAATTTACCTAGTATTGACTACATTGCAGCCTAATTTAGCAGAATTTACTAAATGTGTACAGCTGCCAATTGTACATTTTCTGAAAATCTGACCCATTTAGTTCAATGGCGGCCGATGTCTGTAAGCCAAGAAAGAGCACCAGGTTCTTGTAGAAGTGACCCTATCTGCGTTGTTGGGTTTGGTCTGTCCGACCCTAGGGATTGGGGTCTCTTAGTCAAGTCATGATTACAAACCATACAGAGTGCCATTTGGTATTTATTACATACAGATTCATCAATTTATCTAGTATAAATTTATCTTATACTTATCTTTGATTGTGATATGAAAAAGGAAAACTGGATATATAATGGGGTGCTTAGGCCCCCCAAAAATAGGTGTGTTTCCGATTTATCTGGCTGAAAACTAGGTAGGGGGTGGTAACTTTTGTTTATTTGTTTAGGAAACCACCTCCCAGGAACTGAACAAATTTCTATTTTGTAATAATAGTCGTTTTAAACATGGGAAATGTGCTTTTTGACAGTTTCGGGTTAAGAAAACCCGTTTTCCTGCTTTTATAAGTTTTTTTTCTCAAAAAATCCAAAAAAAGTAAGATTTGTTTTTTTAAAAAATTCAGGTATGGTAAAAATAATTAGGTAGGGGAAGGTTTTTCTAGGTGGGGGGGGGGGGGGGGGTAAATCGGAATCACACCTATTTTTTTGGGCCTTATATAAAGTAATCATGTGATAGTCCATCCGATTTTCTACAATGTTACCTGTGTGTTCAAACATTCCAATACTCTCATTGGGGCATTCTTTTCTAGCTAGTCTAACTTATTTTTGTTTTGTTTTTTTTTGTAAACCGACTGTAATTCTTATGTTAGAAATGATATAGCTAGTCTAACTTATGAAATTGAGCAAAAAAATACAGCAATCTTCATGAAATGCAAATTAAGGGCCCAGTTCACTAAGCCGATTCTCATCGGTTTTTCTCACAGAATTTAGTGCGAAAGAGTTCTCTGCGGCGCAAAATCGCATGAGAATCGGCTCAGTGGTCTAGGCCCTTTAATCTTTTTGGTACATCTCGATGTTTCATCTTTTTTTGTCAGTATCCTTTATCATTATGCTTATATTGTCACATTCATTATACGGTATACAATATTTTAAAAATTAACTGAAGGTAGACCTTAAAGTGCCTTTCTGTCTCTTTTTCTCTTTTTCTCTGTCTCTGTCTCTGTCTCTGTCTCTGTCTCCCTTCTTCTCTATCTCTATTTCCTGGGTATGATCATAAACTGCCTCCCGCTCAGCTCTCCCGCCCTTGATATAACCATATTAAATGTATTGATAAGGGCATAAAGCAACCAATCTCACTCACTCACTCACTCCCTCCCTCTCAGCTCTCCTGCCCTTGATATAACCTTCAATGTATTGATAAGGGCGTAAAGCAACCAATCTCACTCACTAACTGAACTGAAGGTTTTGCAATTTTCCTCATGATTTCCTACTTGATATTTCATGTATCTTCAGCTGGACTTTCGGTTAATCAGATTTCCCCATATGGGTCAGATTTTCAGAAAATGTACAATTGGCAGCTCTACACATTTAGAAAATCCTGCTAAATTTGGCTGAAAAATGATGAATATCGGGAATATCTGAGTATATTTGGGATCGCTTTGGTCTAAAGTATCAGTTCTGTTAGGTTAAACTGCATTTTGAAGCTCATTTTTGTCTTAAATTTGGTTTATTTGAGAGGATTGGTGAAGGCGAATTGTACATTTTCTGAAAATCTAACCCATATATTCAGCTGTAATGAAGTGTAATGATATTTACTACTATCCCATTTCCTAGCATTATGAAACGAACGCAGTCACTGTAGTTGTTGCTACAGTTATCTTTATTTATTTGAGTGTGTGGAAGTAGTTTTAGATTTGAAGAGCGTTTGATTAAAGTCTTTAGGGTTGGGTGTTAATTAATGAGTATTATCATTTGTGCATCCCTCTTGAGAGGTGCTATAAAAATATTCATATAGTACACGTCCTATAAAAATTTGACTTTTTCACAAATAGTGCTGCAAGTGGGCCCCAAATGATTAGTATTAGCAGTATTTACGTTCGAGCTATATGCTCATATAATAAATATAGTAGACAGAGTGCTTATGTGGACGAATCAAGTCCAATAATTTTTCGATTATTGCCGGCTCGTTTCATTCTCTCTATTTATTATTGGTAGCAATAGTCAAGTCTTTGTTAACACACACAATATCAGCCCTCTGTTTACAGGGTTAAAGGGGAACACTCGACTGTGTATAATGCGCTTTCGGGCGTTGAGAAAAACTATAATATGATGTTCAGTGTATTGTAATATGTAATTCATTTATAAATCAATTGGGGGGGGGGGGGGGGTCATTTCTAGTACCTAAACTTTGCTATTATCCGGAATTAAATTATATGTTATGGGCTTTTTCACATATTTTATATTCGGTTCATATAATATGTTTGTAATTTGTTGTGATAATGAAGGAATGTTAATATATATGACCCTTTGTTTAAAGTTATGTATGATTTGTTAGATACGTTTAACGTTTAAGAGTTATTTCCTTATTTAATATAGTAATATTTATATAAATATTACTTAAATTATATGTTATGGGCTTTTTCTCAAAGTCTGCCACGGAGACTAGACTTTAGTACAGTCCCACACTACGGCTTAGTGGGACTGTTCACTGACAGGAGTCGGAACTACGGAATTTCCAGGGTAATGCATTGCGGCAAAATGGCCGCCACATAGGCGCGCCCGTGTCTAAAAATAGATAGCCAATCAGAAAATTCCTGGCCCGTGACGTCAGCGTGACGTCACGCTACTACGGCCGGGTGCTGGTGTATGGACTCTCTGCGGAGCGAGGGTCCAGGTTCATGGACTACCACGGAGACTAGTGCGCAGGTCTGCAAGTTCTGACCCCTAGATGACCTCCAAATTGAAGGGCTGAAGCAAATGTCTTGCGATTTGTGTTCCCAATATAGTTACATCACCGCGTTAATTGATATACCTTAATACATAAGTCTCCCAGCTTGCATGCAAAACTAGATGGAAATATTAACAGCATTTTCCAGCTTACCAAGAAAAAGTTGTAAGACATGTACTTAGTCAAGCAGAATGGTATGTAGATATATTTTGTCATGACCTGCCCCAGATGTATCTTGATATTGAAGCCTTGCTATACTTCTACTATGTATATATTATAGTACTTTCTATAGTCTATAGTCTTTCTGTGTCTTCTATATATAGCTATATATATTTGTGATAAAACAGACCATATTATTGTTAATGTTGATATATATGCGTCACGGCATCAGAAAATGTACAAACTGCACCGTTTTAGCACAGTTTGCCCAATTTGGCTGAACTAATATGTTTATAATTGCGAACTTACTCTGTCCTTTTGTTTTTAAAATTTTCAAGAGGCCAAAATAAAAAAAAAATGGTGTTTAATTGTATAATGGGGTATAAGTTGATTAAAATATTATAATTGGGAGTTCAGAAGTAAGCGATGATGAGGGACCTCTACTTTTATACTTTGTTTACGATATAATTTATCCTAGATGTATGTCTATTTTTCCCTTCTTGAAATGAGAATTACCACATTGTTGGAAAGTTCGAGAAATACATTTATTAAAAGAAAAAGAAAATCATAAACACTCGCTTATTTCTATGAGTTCGGTGCTGCATTTATTTAGATCATCTGATTCATTATGTTGAACTATACTTAGAATCTCATTCTTCTTAAATTCGGGATGTTTAGATTGAGAGGTTTATTGAAGGTGAATTATACATGTCTGACGCTCTGACCCATAATAATGTACACATAGCCGGTGATATTGTATTTCATCTATGAGGATACTAGTAGAATATTGTTCAAACTTCACGAATATTCATGATGTAAAAATGATATAAAATGATTCTTAAAACAAGTGATGTAACTAGATAATTAACTGATTCAAATTATTTTAAGGACTAGCCGGAAGATCTATTCGCAGCCGCGTATAGACGCCAAGCCCGATTCATATTTTCTGTAACTGTATAATGATTGATTGAATAAAAATTCTTATATATATATATTGTGATGTTAACTAACAGCTACCTTGTACCAAGTCACGATCCGCTACACCACAGAGTCAGGCATGTGTTATGGGTCAGATTTTCAGAAAATGTACAATTGGCAGCTCTAAACATTTAGTAAATTCTCCTAAATTGGGCTAAAAAATGAAGAATACAGAGTATATCTGAGTATATTTTGTATCGCGCTGATTTAAAGTATCAGTTCTGTTATGTTAAACTGCATTTTGAAGCTCATTTTTGTCTTCAATGTGGGCTATTTGAGAGGATTGGTGAAGGCGAATTGTACATTTTCTTAAAAATCTTACCCTTATACATAATCCAGGAAGGGTGGCACCTTGTTTTGTTTTAAAAAAGGGTTATTTGGAAGATTGATGAAGGCGAATATAGATATGGGTTAGATTTTCAGAAAATGTACAATTCACTTTCAGCAAAGCTCTCAAATTTCCGATAGTTTAGACAGAAATTAGGTTTGAAATATAATTAAACTTAACCAAAACATTGTTTACATCTCCCCAATACCAAATATACTCAGATATACCCAGTATTTACCATTTTACAGCCTTATTTAGCAGAATTTATTAAATGTGTAGAGCTGCCAATTGTACATTTTCTGGAAATCTGACCCATATATGGATATCGCGAATATTTCCTTTTGATGTAACTTAATTATCTCCTGCCTTAAATGAATAAAAAAATAATAGGGGATTTGCATAGCCGCCATTTTGAATCCTGATTCGCATGGAATTATGGGACTAATGGTACAGTCTAAAATCTATAGAAAACACGCCATGTTCAGCATGGGCTATTTATCAATACTCTAATATCAATATCCATGAGTTATGTAAAGAACTTTAGGGAAAGAATTTGCCACACAGACGACGTAAATTGTCATCAATCAAAATGAACTATAATAATACATAAAATGAATATAATGATGAAAACAATAGACATATTGTGCAAGACATAAGAACGTAACATTTGTATATTTTCCTAATTTCTCTCTCTGACTCACTCGTCTTCAATTCCTGTCTCAGGCAGTGGTTTTCCCCAGGGAAAGCCCCGAGGGAAATTATATGATCAAATGAACTATATAGTATTGATCACCGTGTCACGATACAAACATACAAGTGGGTTTTTAAAAGGTACACATCACGAATCATGCTCTAGAATGTTATATCAATATAATCACCTTTTCTTAACCTTCCCAAAACAAAGAAAAACTCAATCGGCTCACCTTCCTTGTTTGTATATGGGTCAGACTTTCAGAAAATGTACAATTCGCCTTCACCAATCCTCTCAAATAACCCACATTTAAGACAAAAATGAGCTTCAAAATGCAGTTTAACATAACAGAACTGATACTTTAAATCAATGCGATACTAAATATACTCAGATATACCCGGTATTCTGCATTTTGCAGCCTAATTTAGGAGAATTTCCTAAATGTGTAGAGCTGCCAATTGTACATTTTCTGAGAATCTGACCCATATGATGGATCTTGATAAAATACCCCACACGGCAAAGGTCAGCATTTTATCTATTCTTAAGTCTCAACAGGATGATTTGGAAATCTTTTAAAGCTGCATTCTCAGCTATTATGACAGACATGATATTACCGGACTTACTCATAATATCATCATGACATATAGGACTGAATTTATCAATATTCTCCTGCTGCTATGTATAAATACAATAATCGACTCAATGAGAAACTATAAAATAACCTTTTGCCAGATAAACTTTTATTTGATGGCTAAAAACTTTTCAGTGAAGATAGTCATTCTTGATGAATAGAATAGAAGCCCTAGAGTTGAATATATTGAAATGTTTTAGGGCGGTGGGTTGGGTAAAATTTTAGAACCAAGTTGTCTCAGTGAATACAGTGGTCAGACTGACCATGTCCAGGTATGCAAGTGTCACGGGGTTTTGACCAGTGGTCACTGTAGGTGGTAGTAAAGTCTATAGTTTGTCTGAAAGCTGTCTCTCGTAAATTACCAGCAATCAAATTTTCTATAAATCGATCAACACAATAACTATTCTGAACAGTGTTTATTCCAGATGTTGCAGCACATATAGGTGTTGAGATGAAATGTTCACAAATATCGCTTGGAAGAAATATTCAGGAAATGTTCAGTAAATGTTTATAATATGAATGAAACCAGGATCATACAAAGATCCGAACCTTTAATGAGGAATAAATGCAAGGTTAGAACAAGGGTTTGCAATTGAGAAGATATTCATAATATCATAAGCAGAAGATGTAGAGAATGGCTGTCTTCTTGATGAGAAGCATAGCTTGCGCCCCTATAATAGGAAGGCATTTTTTTCTTTCTTCAAGTCCGAAAAGTCCTCGGCAAGCTGATGGATTCCTGACAGTTTAGGGACGCCGACGTCTGCACGTCGTCCCTCGGTTTCTAGGCAAAGACTCTATGGTTACCGCTGCTCTGATACCTGCATTCAACTGAATTACAAGCTATAATTTGACTGAGAGAAAATGGCCGCCGGCGAGCGATGATAATGCCATCACAAGAAAGGAGGTCGGCGGGTCCCCTAAATATAAAATCTTTAGACCAAATGTAAAAAATGGAGCAAGGTCATGGACAAGTGGTAGAAAGATTACAGGGGCGTCGCTGCCGGGGGGGACTGGGGGGACATGTCCCCCCCACTTTTGGTGGTAGCCAAAAAAAGGTCCAAGCTCAAGGGTCTAAAAAAATTCCTCCCAAAATCAGGTCCATGGCCCCCTGAATAACTTTCATTCTATAGCCTTCTAATATCTAGTACAAAGTACAAAAGGTCCAAGGCTGTAGAATTTTGTTTTAATTTAATAGGTGTATGCTTCATTTGCATAAGAAAACCTCATCACAAATACCCATTTTAAGGATGCTTTAGTGTTACTAAAACAAATTACCATAATGATTATCTCTAAATACTTAAATTAGATACCCTAAGGAGTCTTGAAAATAGGGATCTCCTCAAATTTGAATTGAGAGGCACTGGTCTGAACCACTTGATCTGACACTGGCCAGATCCTTAAGTCATAATTAAATATTTATGTACTTATCTCATTGATTTCCCATCAATGTCTGTATCTATAATTAGCAGTGATTTCATAATAATATGTGTGTCACACAGTGATCAGTTCTCAGGACACAGGCCCAGGCATTCTTGGGGGATATATTAAAAGGGGTTGATATTTTTAAAATAAAAGTAATATTAACTGATGCAACTTTTCTGGGGAAGTATGGTTTTGTGTATCTAGAATAAATGGTAAATATTTTATGACCAATAAACCTGCTAAGATTGCTGATATAGACTTTTATCACCAGGTCATACAGTACTCCCAATAATTTCAATATTTCTTTGGGGGAATTTGTCCGTTGTGTTCCAACGCCCTTTTAATAGGCCAATCTAGGGATAGAAAATAAATAGAGGGGTCAGAAAACAATGATGACACTTCAACACTAATTGTTGCGTTCCAACCCCCAAGAAAAAACCCTAACAAAACCTGAAATACATATCTCAATAAAATATGGAGTAAACATCATTTTTACACAGAAGGTTCATCCATATACTTAGTTTAACAGCCATTTTTAATGGTACAATATTAAACAGAAATTTATTCATCAAATTTTATTCATCTCACTTTCAATATTATATCCAAGGGCATTGGAATGCAACACCAAGTTTCTTAACACCAAGTTTCTGAAACTAGCCCTACTGTCTTGTCTGGAGGAATTTGTTCATTTGTTGAATATGATAAAAAATTCAGGTAGCTTCCCAACCTCTTGGAAACGGGCTATTTGTAACTTAGTTCCTAAGAAAGCTAACTCTAGGAAGATAGGAGATATGAGACCCATATCGATCTCACCGATTATGGGTAAAATTTTGGAGAGACTACTGCTGAAAAGACTCGCTAGCCACATAGATAATATCAATTACTTTACTGATTGCCAGCATGGTTTTCGGAGCGGCAAGAGCACTGACTCAGCCATTTATGATTTTGTCTTATCGGTTCTAAAAAATAAGGATTCAGGGGTTGACACAGTTGCTGTTTATTTTGATTTGTCAAAAGCGTTCAATTCCATCAATATTGATATCCTACTGCGTAAACTAAAAGGGTTGGGTTATGACGATTTGCTCCTTGAATTGATTAGAACTTATTCAACAGGCCGAGAACAGGTGATGAGGATTGGTGATTTTATTTCGGGCAGTAGAGGGCTTAGTGCTGGTGTTGCCCAAGGAAGCATCCTTGGGCCTTTTTTCTTCATCATTTATATGAATGATCTATGTCAGATGAATATTGGTAGCAAGGTTATTATGTACGCGGATGATTGTGCACTTTTACATCCGTACTGCACACTTGACCACCTGAGGCAAGTCCAGCTAGATGTGACTAGTTTTGGTCAGTGGGTCCGTCTGAATGGCCTAACTGTAAATGAGTCGAAGACGAGAATGCAGATTTTTGGTGGCAGGAAAAAAATAACCTATCCTAATGAGTGTATATATATTAATGGTCAATCTATAGTAAAGGTGGACAACTTTAAATATCTTGGTTACACCCTAGATTGCCGCCTGAGTATGGTAAATCACATTAGCTCAGCTTGTAATAGAGCGAATCTTCTCTGTAGGCGCCTGTGTTTGATTAGACATTTTGTACCTAGAGATATAGCTCTCTTGATTTACAAGTCCTTTATATTACCAATGCTAGAGTATGGTGGCATACTAATTGACCTGGCCAACCAACAAAACTTAAGGAGGTTCCAGTTAGTTCAGAATAATGCTCTCAGAATTATTAACTGCCCTCGGACCAGACGGGGTGCCTGTAGGGTTGGTAATGTGGCTCTTCACAAGTCTGCGAAATTACTGCCCCTGTGTTATAGAAGGTTGGGGAGGTTCATGAATTTATTCTTTGTGTCTAAAAGTTTGTTGACAGAGATAAGGGGACCCTACATATTAAGAGATCCTGCTCGTGTTGAGGTGGATGACTGGGCCAAGGAGAGTATAAGGAGGAGCCTATTTGGAAAGGTGAAAATCATTTGGAATACCCTACCCCCTCGAATAAAAGTTCAGAATGACCCTGATAAATTTAAAATTTGTCTGATTGGGTTGCTGCAAAAACTGTTTAACGACGATGAACATAATCTTAATGGGGTTTGGGCTCTTCCTGGTGCTCTTCTTGGCCTGGGGAATTGTCCCGACTTGTAATTCTGGTCTCACTGTGCTTGTACTTGGTTGTTTTTGATTTTTGATTTGTGCTTTTCATTTTGTGCCTTGCTAGTTGGTGCGTTTACCCTCACATGGGTGATTATGGAACGTTGTAACTATTATTATACTAATAAATCTTTCTTTTCATGGATTGTCTTGATAATGAGTATGTTGACGCCCGTATGTCTATTTCTGATGTAGTATGACGATGCTCCTCATTCTGCACTTGATCTTAACTTCTTTGTAGGTTTTTAAGATAATTTGTTTTTCTTTTTTTCTTTATTTCTGATTGTAAATCTCAGTAATACACTTTTGTTGACCTGCTCGATTTGTATAACTGTACTGGTAATTTCTTTCTTTTTTTCTTTTTTTCCATTAGCTTTGACTGAGAATATTGTGTATCACATGACGCTTGGCTAAATAAAAATATTTAAATACAAATACACAAGGCAATTTATGATTGTCTTCATTTCATCTGCTTCAGGAAGGATCAGTGTTCCCAATTTTCGATTTGGACTTTAAAAGATGTAGAATCAATGATGTGAAGGAATAGTAGTTTCTATGAATTCACAATTTTCCCCCAAATAGCCACAAGTGACCCCATTTTGTGAGAATGGACCATAACTATAATCTAATAGAAAAATCTGAACCACTTAAAAAAACGGCTCATATGACCCAAAGCTTAAGACCCAATTGACAATCCCTGTACATAAGAAACAACCATAGATATATATTATATGGATTTGACTCACAGGGGACATTTATTTTGTATCCATACTACCAATAGATAATAATTCTCATATCCAAGTCCCTTTTCAAAGGTCGAAAAATAAGTGTTATTGTACTTTATTATACCTCTGGGAGGGATGGTATGGTAAGCCATAGGCTACAGCATTGGAAAACCGTATTACCCTCTGGGCGGTATTTACATATCCTATTGCCCTCTGGCGGAATTTTTGTTGAAAAAATAGGCCCATGTTCGCATCCTTATTTTCTGAATTAAAATAATTATTTTTGCGGAAAAAAGACTTGTAATACATCGTATGTAATGATATAATAATAATTATAATGATAGACAACAGTAAAATTCCGAATTTATTGCATATTTAAATAGAAAAATAGTCCCGAAAATGAGTGAGGTGGACCGGAAGTGAAGCTAAGTGAGAGCGTAAACAAAACAAGTGGCGAGGAGAGTTTGTTGTCTGACACTTATTTCCATCGAATTTTCACTAATTTTGTACACAGAAACATAGAGGGAGGTATAATAAATACAAAATAGACTTCTGGCAGTGTTAGAGGTGGTTATCTCCCTTGTGCTATGCAATTTCATCGGGTGCTACGCACCCCTTACAAAATTTCTGCGCCCGCGGGAGATAACCACCTCTCACACAGCCAGGAGTCAATTTTGTCTATGTATCAAAGTATGTTGTGTTGTTGTGTTAAATAGATTATTGATCCTTAGACACATGTACTATTCCACTATGTAAGAAATCATTTTTTGGTCCATTTTATAGAGAAGTGATAATTTCCATGTTCAAGGTCCCTGCTTGTTCCATCAAATTATATTTCAATATTGTTTTAAATGGATTTCTAAAATTTAGACATGTGTATGTTTTATATCAAAATGCATGAACAGTTAGAATTCACAATATTTGTTTCAAACTTTCTCAACATATTTACTTTTTCATCTTAGGGACCACCAATGTTTACTATCGAAGTTTGTGAGGAAAATGATTTTTTTCACTTTTTCAAGGATTTCAGATGGATGAATCCCATATTTCTATTGACAATTCTTCAAAACAAGGCCATCATAGCAGCGATCAGTTTGCTAAATATTATTTAGCCTCGAAAATTATTAATACAAATTTATCAATTGATACTCCTGTTCTTAGCTCATCAGAATTAAAATTCAGCCGGTGATGATTTTTTAAAAAAAAGCTGGTCACCCCACCCACCTCCTTATTTTGCTTGTAAAGCAATATAATTATAAAAAGTTTAATTCCATTTATTTTTATACTGGCAAGATGGAAAATTTTGTCCTTTTCCCATAGAATCCTATTGTGAACCAGGGTAATACATTTTAGAGTTCCCTGAAATGAAAACTAACCAGTGACACATAGTTTTTATTTGATTTTTGGATTCACTTAACCTTCACTTAATGAAATTCCTTGAAGAAAATGAACTGACCCTATTGTATTTCATCAGTTTTTTAATAAGATAATGGCATCTTTGAACTAATTTTTAGACTTGAATACTTGCTCATGATGTTGTACACATCACACATGAATATGGGGAAAAGGTCCAAGATACCAAAATATGTCCCCCCCACTTGGAAATTGCCAGCAACGCCCCTGAGATTAACAAACTTACACCCATTTTGTCTTATCTTATTTTTATCATTTTCTCCACTGTTCGCGCTTTGAACCAAAACGTCAACATCAAGGGACTTTTCATTTCCGCAATATACCCCCTTCGCTTGAATGTTTCCTCGAGCCTCTAGTAATTGATAGCTGTCTGATCTGTACAAACGACAATACCTTTTCGCATCTAATATCATTTATGTCATCAGTCACCGTAGCGTTACTGCACATGGGTCAGATTTTCAGAAAATGTACAATTATCAGCTCTACACATTTTGTCAATTCTGCTAAATTAGGCTGCAATTTGGCCAATACTAGGTAAATTCGAGTATATTTGGCATTGCATCGATTCTAGCAATCTGTTTGGTTAGGTTGAAATGTATTTTGAACTCTATTTTAGTCCGAAATTTGGGTTATTTGAGAGGATTGGTGAAGGTGAATGGTACATTTTCTGAAAATCTGACCCACATACAACCCATTCAAGTGACAGGGCTGTAGAGCGCCCTATGCAATAATTTCCAAAATCGCCACTTTGTGCATTAAACGTTCAAAATATCACCAGTAAATTATACTGATGTCTATGTCAAAGTTTCCTTCATAAGTCACCCTTCTCCTACTTCCCCTACCTCTTTTGAGTCTTTTGTATGTCTTCAGACTATTTGATATGTATGTATCAAATACAACATCAGTATGTGTATGCTTACTGGCATAGTTAGTGATCTTTCCTGCAAAGTCTTTTTCAGCATAGTCCCTGAAGGTAGATTCCCTAGGCTTGACAATATGTGCAAGGTATGACCCATCAATAGTAATGGAATCAAACAAAACTACATGCAAAATCAAACAAAACTACAGGCAAAATCAACTTAGGACAACCATTGAAACAGTGCATGTGAGATAGACAATAAGCGCAGCGCTGATAGCACGTTATCCATAACCATGCATGCCAGTAGGTTTCACGCATACATGGTAGCACGTTATAGGGTTGATGATTCGGCTAGAGTCACTGAAGCAGAGGGCCTTTGTAACCCAGTGTTAATCGCCCCGAGAGTTGAAAACGGAATTTGTTGACATATTGAATAAAGTAGTTTTAAAAAAATCTTTAGACCATCCAGATCCCTCTCTCTAGCATCCAAAAGCATCTGCCCTAGAAAGATGCGTGATATCACTCAGTCGTAACAAACAAGTATAATAAAAAAACGTTTGATACATTGCATTGGGACAGACAGACACCTGAGTTTTGGATTTACCGTATTGCAGATAATAAAAGCCATGCTAGATGTTGGGGGGACTTTGCTTTTCCATTGATAATGATATAACAAAGACAAGGTTTGGCCATGAACCCAGCGAAGCAAGGGTTTATTCTCACCCAATACATATCATTAATACATACAACCAAAAACACATGTAAGAATACATACACAGCACAAAAAAGGTAAGATTACAAATTTTAAATAGCATGTACGTCTATGCAGCTCAGGTGCAGGCTGAATAATGGTCCAACTCGAACGAGTGACGTCATAGTTGCGGGCCACTCATTGGTCCATATGATGCAGGTGTATTACGTCATAATTAGTTGCTGCGTCAGCCCCAAATATAATCATTGATGGGTCGATTCCACATATTTTAGATTCACTGTATTTACATTCAATGATTTGCGAGTTCTTTTTTTATACACACATTGATTTCATGGAGTAGACATGGAGTAAATCCTTCCCTAAGGGACCTACATCTAGACACATAGGCGGCTTCAGATATGTGATGTGTTTCAGGAAAATGAGTCATAAATCACAAAATGGATATTAGTGTTTTTTTCACAAGATCTCTTGGTTGAAATGGTTCTAATTCTGATGGAGTTTAGCACTTGTGGTCATATGGATCCATGTACCAAATTTCAGGACATTGTATTAAATATATCCTTGCATTTTGAAGGCCTTTGTATGGTGTATATTTAGTTATTTTACTAGTAATTACCCACCCAGAAACATTGCAAACTTTTTTTCTCAAACATAGAAATATCAAACTCAAAATAAAGAAATACTAGGTGTCCTAGTGTTTACTATCATTGGAATAAGCTTGATCTCCTCTTTTCAAATATGGTGATATCAATCTCGTTGACACAGGTAGTCACTAGCAAACAGGTTAAAGTTTCATTAAAGTGGATACACGATAAAGCATGTTGAAACACCGGCAACAAAAAGACATTACAAATTAGTATTCTGCCCTTTATAGTTAAGAAGCGATTTTTCCATGCATTGATGGTTTCTTTTATCTTGTTCAACAGCTCCGAACATTTCATCTTCATTTCTTGGATTTAGAAGATTAATTCCAAGTATTTTCATTTGGTTAGTCCAGTCGACACTGAGAAGAGTACGATTTGTTATTGTGATATTTCCAATTATGAATCCCTTTGATTTACTCGGATTTAACGATAGACCAGATGCTAAGGAGAATTTTTCAATAACTCTTACCGCCTGTACTAGAGAAAATTCATCTTTGACCAATAAAGTCAGATCGTCGGCAAATTGCACCAGTTTTGTTTCAATATTAGCATATTTTATACCTATTATATTCTCATTTCTTCTAATTTGTTCTGATAATTTTTCAGCGACAACTATAAAGAGGATAGAAGATATGGGATCTCCTTGTTTTACTCCTTTCTCTACATTAAACCATCTCGACGAAAATCCATTATTCATAAAAGTTGCTTTTGAGCCTTTTAACAAAGTTTTAACCCAAGAAATAAACATAGAATCGATACAGTGAGCTTTTAAAGCTTTTTCTATGAATGTCCAATCAATGGAGTCATAAGCTTTGGAGAAATCGACAGAGGTAATTAGTCCCGATTCATCGCCATTTTCTAACCAAGAATGAATATCGTCTATTTTTCGTATAGCAGACCCGATGAAACGACCCTTAATAAAACCAAATTGATCGTCGTCAATGATATTCGGAATAAAAAAGGCTAATCTGTTAGCTATTACTTTAGAAATAATTTTATAATCGACATTCAAAAGAGTAATTGGCCTCCAATTTTTTAAATAAGATAAATCATTGTCTTTTTTAGGAATAACACTAATTAGACCTCGTTTCTGATTTTCAGTCATTTCTTCTTCAACTAGACATGTTTCAAGCATAGCCATAAATATATCTTTAATACAATACCAGAAAAATTGATAGAATTCTGCTCCAAATCCGTCACAACCCGGAGATTTGTGCTTTTTGAAGCTTTTTACCACCTTTTCAACCTCATCATAAGTAATTTCTCTACACAGTAGGTTGTTATCACCT
Source organism: Sthenelais limicola (assembly GCA_942159475.1). Taxonomy (NCBI): domain Eukaryota; kingdom Metazoa; phylum Annelida; class Polychaeta; order Phyllodocida; family Sigalionidae; genus Sthenelais; species Sthenelais limicola. Next base: position 9,980,115 of record OW804094.1, on the reverse strand, counting down.
TCATCTAGACAAGTATAATGATCAGGATTTACAAACTCATTCATAACATTAACATCGGTAAGGCCTTTGCTGTACAAGTTAGCATAGAATCTCTGTCCTTCGTTAATTATGTCATCTTTTTTGTTTTTTAATTCTCCATCAACATTTAAAACATTGATAACTCTTTTCTCTGATTTGTATTTCTCTAGTGAGCAAAAATACCGTGTAGGTTTTTCACCCTCTGTCGCCCACCTTGCCTTGGACCTTAGCAGGGCACCTTCAGCTTTTTCAAGATCATATTCTCTAATTTTTTGTAGAGTTTTGTTTCTTAAACTTACTTCTTCTAAGTTCATTCTACGTTTCGAATCAAGTGCTATCAAAATTCTTCTGCTTTCTTCATTTTGACTTCTCTTTTTCCTTGATCTTTCGCTGCACATTTTAATAGCAAGTTCTCTTACTTTTAATTTAAAGAATTCCCATGACATTTTGGGATTTAAAGCCTCCTTGTGCGCATTTTCACAGAGTTTTTCTACCTCATACACAAATTTGTCATTATTCAAGAGTAAATTATTCAACTTCCAATATCCCCTACCTCTTTCAGATCTATATATAAGAATATCCGCATGGACTTCTTTATGGTTATTCTGTAAGAGCACGGCGTCTGTTTTTTTCTGTATAATACTAGCTTTTTAACCCACTCCGTCCTCTCAATACATATTAGATGGTATGTGACAAGAGTTGGATAATTGGTTTTTAATCACTTGATGCTTAGGCTATTTTATATTTGATTAATTTAGTGTGTAATAAAAATATTCGCGAAAAACTTAAAACTTTTTGTACATGTTAACATGGTATTGTCAATGTAATCATAATAGTACGGTTAAAAACAGAGCGAATGTATAAGATCAAACTCTTTTTCTATTGTTTAAATCAGGCTGTCCTGAGAAAATTCATGCTTGTACATATGGAAATGTAATAGACCTGAATAAAATATTTTCTAAATCTAAATCATCACTCGAGTTATTTACTTACAGGTATTCATGTGGATGTACAACGAGCAGTGGGATTGTCCTTCAATACATACACAAGAAATAAAAGCAAAAGTTACCAAACTTTTTATTCATACAGACATATGAGGCTGTATATAGCTCAGGTGTACCACCCTGTACTTAAAGCCATGATCATGGTATACCTTATTATTAACTCAGGCTGTATATAGCCTAGGTGTACCACCCTGTACCTACAGCCATGATCATGGTACACCTTGTTATTAACTCAGGCTGTATATGAGTAGCTCAGGTGTACCACCCTGTACCTAAAGCCATGATCATGGTACACCTTGTTATTAACTCAGGCTGTATATGAGTAGCTCAGGTGTACCACCCTGTACCTACAGCCATGATCATGGTACACCTTGTTATTAACTCAGGCTGTATATAAGTAGCTCAGGTGTACCACCCTGTACCTACAGCCATGATCATGGTACACCTTGTTATTAACTCAGGCTGTATATAAGTAGCTCAGGTGTACCACCCTGTACCTACAGCCATGATCATGGTACACCTTGTTATTAACTCAGGCTGTATATAAGTAGCTCAGGTGTACCACCCTGTACCTACAGCCATGATCATGGTACACCTTGTTATTAACTCAGGCTGTATATAAGTAGCTCAGGTGTACCACCCTGTACCTACAGCCATGATCATGGTACACCTTGTTATTAACTCAGGCTGTATATGAGTAGCTCAGGTGTACCACCCTTTATTTCACCCTTGATATGCTCAGTCCATAGAAATAACATAGGCTCTGTATATTGTTTAGCTGGTCAGTAACTGAAGCGACATTGCACGCGGGCAATACACGGCCGACCTACTTTTTTGTACACTGTGCGCATGCATGTATTCTGATCTTCTCCAGTTCCGGTCCTTCTTCGGAGCCATGTTTTCAAGGCGAAACAAGCTAAAGAACTAATTATCTAACAATTTATTTCTCAAAATCGCTATAGATCATGTTAATTTAACATTAGTTCAGTGTGTGGGGTGAAATAAACACAGAACAACCCTTGGATTCTCGGCGTCGTGAATATTCACCGATGACGGTCGCGGGACTACCGTCCCTTGACCGTCATCGGTGAATATTCACTCCCGCCTCAAATCCCGGGTAGTTCTGTGTATGTACCTACAGCCATGATCATGGTACACCTTGTTATTAACTCAGGCTGTATATGAGTATCTCACGTGGACTATTCCCTGTACTTACGGCCATGAGGCTGGAGTCTCCTGGCCTGTCAACCACTGATATAGCTTCAGGGCCTCTCACCTGTTTGCCTGCCAGGGTGAGGTGTGACATGAACTCACCCCCCACACTCCACACACTAATCCTGTTATTATTATGGTCACATAACAGCAGTGACCCATCATCAGGGCCACCACTCACTCCATGTGCTCCATCAAGCTGTCCATCTCCCTGTTCCTTCACTCCCACTATATTAGACATGTTAGTGTTGATGTTGTATATAACTACCTGATGAGCTGATGTAGTTGCCACCCATAGCCCTCCAGCTGTCAGGTAGCTCCAGTGTACATCAACACCAGTAATAGCTACCTGCACCTGGTGCACCAGCACCCGCTGCTTGTTATACACCGACACATGGGTTACATAAGACCCCTCACATACAACTATATACATATCATTCACACTTATATGCTGTGGCACCTGCACACCCTGTGGCTGCCATACCTCACCACCAGCACCAGGGTTAGTAATGTTATACATCACCACTCTATCGTTAGTCCCATCTGTTACATACACCATCCCACTGCTTCTATCACATGCCACACGGTAAGCCTGATAACCCATGTCCATCACAGTGTGTGTGCAGCCATGCTGCCCTACACTGTACCTCAGCACCTGTCTACCATCCGCCTGTACAGCCACCAGGGTGGTGGCATCCATCCAGCACACATCATATATATACCATGCTCCAGGTGCCTCACACGGGGTGATGTAGTCAACTGCAATATAACACATGTAGTAGAGTGAGTGAGTGAGATTGGTTGCCTTACGCCCTTATCAACACTTTGAAGTGTTATATCAAGGGCGGGAGAGCTGAGAGGGAGGCAGTTTATGTTCATACCCAGGAAATAGAGATAGGGAGAGAGAGACAGAGAAAAGAGACAGAAAGTCACTTTATGGTCTTACCCAGGACAATAATATTCAACTCCTAAATCTTACACTTTGTTCCAAATAATGCATGGGCGGTATGAACTATGTCTAATGAGAAATGCATGAAACTAAAATAAATGCGTTCAATAACAAACACAAAATGCCACATACTTTTTTTAGTTTGTCAGGAGAAAATGGGTCTGAAGCAACCAAAAAAGAGATAATATCCTAACTATAACAAAACTAGATCTATACATTTTTTTTCTGAGTAATGATATATTTACATTGATATATGGGTCAGATTTTCAGAAAATGTACAATTGGCAGCTCTACACATTTAGGAAATTCTGCTAACTTAGGCTGAAAAATGATGAATACCGAGTATATCTGAGTGTATTTGGTATCGCGTTGATTTAAGGTATCAGTTTTGTTATGTTAAACTGCATTTTGAAGCTAATTTTTGTTTCAAATGTGGGTTATTTAAGAGGATTGGTGAAAGCGAATTGTACATTTTCTGAAAATCTGACCTATATTTCGATGTAACTCACCAGTGGTGGGAATGAGAGGAGATGATGTGGTGTAGGCAGGTGTTGGCGCTGTAGGTGTGGGGGCGGGGGCTGTAGATAAACATACATTGGATACATTAACATAAGCTACAGATAAGCATACATTGGATACATTAACATAAGCTACAGATAAGCATACAATGGATACATTAACATGAGCTACAGATAAGCATACATTGGATACATTAACATAAGCTGCTACAGATAAGCATACATTGGATACATTAACATAAGCTACAGATAAACATACATTGGATACATTAACATAAGCTACAGATAAACATACATTGGATACATTAACATAAGCTACAGATAAACATACATTGGATACATTAACATAAGCTGTAGATAAGCATACATTGGATACATTAACATAAGCTGCAGATAAGCATACATTGGATACATTAACATAAGCTACAGATAAACATACATTGGATACATTAACATAAGCTGTAGATAAGCATACATTGGATACATTAACATAAGCTGCAGATAAACATACATTGGATACATTAACATAAGCTACAGATAAGCATACATTGGATACATTAACATAAGCTACAGATAAGCATACATTGGATACATTAACATAAGCTACAGATAAGCATACATTGTATACATTAACATAAGCTGCAGATAAGCATACATTAGATATATTAACATAAGCTACAGATAAACATACATTGGATACATTAACATAAGCTACAGATAAACATACATTAGATATATTAACATAAGCTACAGATAAACATACATTGGATACATTAACATAAGCTACAGATAAACATACATTGGATACATTAACATAAGCTACAGATAAACATACATTGGATACATTAACATAAGCTGCACCTGATCAGAACATAAATTCATTAGAAAAACGAGACTAAAGCACTCTTTAATATAGATATTTCATCTGCATGTGGGTCAGATTTTCCGAAAATGTACAATTTAACTTCGCCAAGAGATATTTTTAGACAACTACATTTGTATAGGACGCGTCCTATATGAATATTTTTATAGCACCCCACTTATAGCATTTTTCATATAGCATGCGTGTATAATAAATGCAAATATACTAAAGAAAACTGAAGACAAAACAGATTTTTATGATCTATATAACATGGATGAATGGCTTACCTTTGGTGGCGAGCAGGAATATAGATGTAGGCACCACAATAACTGCTACCAGCAGGAACAGCCCGATCACAATGATGAGCCAACCCCACCAAGGGGGAGCCTGGCAGCCTGCTGCTGTGGGGGTGCTGTCTGCCGGGCGGGTTGCCCTGTCGGCGGGGTGGGTAGCACTGTCGGCGGGGCGGGTAGCACTGTCGGCGGGGCGGGTAGCACTGTTGGCCAGGAAGGCAGCAGGCTCCCTCCACATCTGAGGCTGCCTGTGAAAAGGCATATGATCATATGCCTCATGGTACATGGTAGTGTCAGGTTGCAGGCTGGACAAGCGGATGTTCTCTGGGTCACCGCTAGACGCCTTGTTGTAGTATACATGGGTAGCCATGGTCAGCTGTAAAAGATGAAGATGTAGATTATAGAATAAACTCAGTAAGCTCACTACACATCGTTAGTACAGACAATCTTACATGTGCCACTATATGGGTTAATACGGTACTGCAATATCTAGATCAGTAACTCACTACATGTATATAGTACAATCTTACATGTGCCACTATATGGGGTAATACGGTACTGCAATATCTAGATCAGTAACTCACTACATGTATATAGTACAATCTTACATGTGCCACTATATGGGGTAATACGGTACTGCAATATCTAGATCAGTAACTCACTACATGTATATAGTACAATCTTACATGTGCCACTATATGGGTTAATACGGTACTGCAATATCTAGATCAGTAACTCACTACATGTATATAGTACAATCTTACATGTGCCACTATATGGGTTAATACGGTACTGCAATATCTAGATCAGTAACTCACTATACATGTATATAGTACAATCTTACATGTGCCACTATATGGGGTAATACGGTACTGCAATATCTAGATCAGTAACTCACTACATGTATATAGTTCAATCTTACATGTGCCACTATATGGGTTAATACGGTACTGCAATATCTAGATCAGTAACTCACTACATGTATATAGTACAATCTTACATGTGCCACTATATGGGTTAATACGGTACTGCAATATCTAGATCAGTAACTCACTATACATGTATATAGTACAATCTTACATGTGCCACTATATGGGGTAATACGGTACTGCAATATCTAGATCAGTAACTCACTACATGTATATAGTTAAGATAAGATAAGATAAGATGTTTTTTATTTGTCATAATCGAAGAGTACATAGTGGGTACAGTCGAGTAGAATAAAAGAGACAAATTGGTCGACACACCTTTATGATACAGCGAGGTACCATCTCTTCCGGCAGTTACCACAAATTTGGAATAGATTTAGAGTGACTAATCTAGGATGACTTAGTAAAGTGACTACGCGGGAGGGTAAAATTAATAAATAAATTACCTACTTCCCTGAGACAAGCAGTACAGCTTGAATTTACATGTATAGGTATTCAAGGAATATATAAACAAAACTGTATAAGACATTGTGTCTGTAGGCGTTCATGCAGTACAGTACTAAACATATGATGATAATAAAACTTTTGCATGTAGCATTATGTAGATTACAAGTAAATAACAATGGAATATTTATAACGCACATGATAATATATATATATAGTAGATGAAGTGCCTGGTCTTAGATGACCCATGTACTTGGGCAATCCAAGAATGTATGAAAGGCAGTACAAGTAGAGAGTAGAAGTAATATCAAATAGAGTACAGAATTACATGTATTCTATCCAGGTCCTGTACACAGATAACCCATGGGCATGGGTGAACAACAATATATATAAGTTTCATAACCTAAGTTCATGAGTGAACCGATAATATGAGCTAATGAGATTCAGTGGTTTGTTATACTATTATTTTAAATACCTTATAAATTCGGGCATGTTGTAAGGGAAGGAATAGTTCTATTCCAAGTTTTAATATATGCATAAATGACACACGTAAATAATGTTTTCAATAGTATTCAATTAGACGGGAGATCCATATTCAAGCCAAACCAGATCTCATACGAGCCCGGATCAGTGACAGTACATCTTTTCGAAATTCTTTTTTGATTTCAATATTTTGCAGATTTCCCTTTAAATCGTTCCATGCTTTGCGGGCCTTATAAAGGAAACTGTTTCGATATAGGGCTGATTTAGGGTGGATCATTTTGAGGATTTTTCTGTTTTCTGAATGACTCCTCGTGGGTAGGCGTCGTAGGTCTAGGTTTGATTCAGACCTTGCGAGATGGTGTGCGCATTCTAGTATATGGACCTCCCTTCTCATTTCATTCGATAAAATATTCAATTTTTGGAATTCTTTCTCAACACATTGTTTCTTACTAACATTCAGAGCTGCTCTTACAGATGCATTCAGGAGAGATTGCAGTCTTTTTAATTGGTATTTATTTGAACTAGAATAGAACATGTCCCCTCGATCTATTAAGGGGATGATCAGAGTTTTGATGATATCCAATTTCACTTTTTTGGGGAGCATATACCGGGCGTTACCCAAGAGTCTGACCTTCCATCTGACATTGTTGATAACTTTAGTCACCTGACTCCCAAATGACAAGTGTTTGTCAATTGAGAGGCCTAAGTAGTTATATTCTTCAACTCTGAGTATAGGTTCTTTACCCATGGTAAGATTGTGATTATCAGTTTCAGTTCCTGATTTTTTTCTCTGGGTGTTTTTGAAGGTTATATATTTAGTCTTAGAGACATTCATAGAAATTTTGTTTGATTTGCACCAAGTGTCAATCAAGTTTAGATCGTTTTGAAGGTGATTGGAGTTTTGTTCCGCAGGTTTTTCACTAATGAATAACACTGTATCATCAGCGTAGTGCTGAATCGTTGAATTTTGGACAACTTGGTGCATATCATTTATGTAAATTGTGAATAGAATCGGTCCTAAAATTGTTCCTTGGGGTACGCCGAATGTAACCTTACCTTGGGTCGATTTTGAACCATTAACTCTTACACTTTGGGTTCTTCCAGATAGATAGTTTGCAAACCATGTATTTTCATGGTTGCAAATGCCAATTCTTTCCATTTTTTCCAGTAAAATATCATGACTAACAGTATCAAATGCCTTTTTGAAATCAAGGAAGACTGCAGTGGTGACCTCCCCCCGATTTATACTTTCATATATAGGTGACAAAAGATCAATATGGGCTTGATCAACAGAGTGACCTGCGCGGAAGCCATATTGTTTTTGATAATAAATTTTGTTTTCCTCCATAAAGGTAGAGAGTTGGATTTGAACTATTTTCTCCAGAATTTTGGCAGGCATTGAAATACCTGAGATTGGTCTGTAATTATTCGGAGTGTTTTTGGGACCACTTTTGTGAAGCGGGGTCACCACTGCAATCTTAAAAGCATCAGGCACAATACCCGTTGACAGAGACAGATTCAGTAAGAAAGACACTTGCATAATCAGAGCCTGGAAACAACCTTTTAGTATTTTTCCTGGAATAGTGTCTATTCCAGAGCTTTTGTGGGGGTCGATTTTTGTAATAATTTTCATAACTTCATTTGGGGTGACTGGCTTAAAGTTAAAGTCATTATAGTTTCTTTTACCTTGGGATGATTGTCGAGCTCTGACCTCATCAGCAGATGCTCTATCAGGCTGAGGTATTTGTCTGGCCAAGGATGGACCAACATCTAAAAAGAAGTTGTTAAACTTAGTGGGAACATCGGAATCATTTATGATTTTATTGTCAGGACCAACTAAGTGAACTGTCCCACTGGATTTACTTTTTTCTGGGCTCAAGACAGTTCGAATCGTTTTCCATATAGCTCTCGGGTTTGCTTTGTCTTTTTGAAGCCTGTCTTTCAGGTAAGCAGCTTTGCTTTTTTTACAAAGAGAGGTTATTTTGTTACGCAATTCTTTTGCCTCAATCAGGAGGTCTTTATTGTTTGTACGCATAGCTTTTTTGAATAGTTTATCCCTTTTATTCATGAGTGTTGTGATATCTGGAGTCATCCAAATTTGTTTTTTTCTCACTCTGTGAAAACGTTCAACAGGACACATTCGGTCAGTGAATTTCACAATATAATCCAACATAATGTCCCAACAAGTGTTAGGATCGTTACAGTGGAAGAATTCCTCCCAATTTTGGTCTAGTAGAATCTCATTTAGAATCTTCTGGTCAAGGAACCTGGTGTTTCTGGCATCGAATGTACCAGACTCATATTTATTTCTATTCTTTTTTAAGGTAATATAGGTAGGGTAGTGATCTGAGGCTGAATTTTCAATAATCCCAGCTGATTTAACAATTTTCGAATTTGTATATATATGATCGATCAGCGAGGAGGAGGATAAGGTCTTCCTGGTAGGTTCGGTTATGTATTGTATTAGGCCATATTTATCAAATATTGCCTGCAATTCCAAGACCTTGCTACCAGGAGACCTCGCCTCACAGAGATCAATATTGAAGTCACCAGTTACTATGACATCGCCTGTATAATCCAAGTTAGACAATAAGTTTTCAAGCTCTTTTAGGCAAGCACTTACAGGAGAGCTCGGAGGCCTGTAAACATTTACAACAGTATATGGTTTGGATTTACCTTTTCTTATTTTCAAGATCAAGGTTTCAATATTTTCATTTGATACTGAATGGCAGGCATACAGGTCAGAATCGACTTGGTGGTCATCTTGTACATAAATAGCTAACCCACCTCCTCGTTTCTTTCCTTTCCTGTCCTGTCGAAACAGCTTGTATCCATCAAGATTAAACAAGTTGTCATGCAAGTCTTGGTGGAGCCAGGTTTCTGTTAAACAGATGACATTTATGTTATCATTCGATTGATTGATAGAGTGTTGGAGATCATTGAAGTTCTTAGTAACGCTTCTGATATTCCAACCTATCAGGTTAAAACCTTTGCTGTTTTTAAAGAGTGCAAAAGAATCCATAGCTTGCTGGGCCATGGTATATAAAAATCAATGTATGGTGATGTGCTACGGTAACATCGGCTAAGTTTAATCTAGCATAGTATATAGTAATAATATGTATTGTGTTTTGACTCCATAGACATACCCATTAATTGGGATCCATGTGAGGGTAGTCAAAAAACAATAATACAGAATACAATAATAATAGGTGGTACAATTTTACAGCAATGCTGTACATAATGACATTTTTTGCATTACACATATGCAGGAAAAGTACCCTATACTCTTTGTTGTTTGAAAGGTTACAATACAGATGTCGCCACATATCTATATAAAGAGGCATGATCGAGACAATAATAAAACAGTACAGTACAGTACACAGAATGTTGTAATATTGGTATTTTGTACTACATACATGTTGAAAACCCGTTCATAGGGTATATATGGTTCATGTAGGGTTACAGATGCCAGATTATAGCCCCACGATCGGTGATCAAGTGAGCGATCGGTGATCAAGTGAGCGATAATAAAGGGGTTGTGACATTGTACGAGATTTAGAACAGTTAAACAAATAATTTCGTTGTTTGGTGGTGAAATACATTACGTAGTTTCTTTTAGCCGTCTGTGGGTTTTTGCAATCATGTTCCCTTGAATGTTCTTCCCATTTAACCGGCGCGATGAAACATTGTGCGGCTCCGTCAACAGGTTCGGGAATCTGAACCCGGCTCCCCATTTCCGGTTAAGGGTTACCTCGTAGAATCGGTCATATTTTTCAGATTTGAGTTTATCCGCTAATGTTTTATTTTGCTCAAATTTCTTGGTGATTAAAGTGGACAGTAATTTTTCTTCACCGTCTTCAAATGTTTTGGATGGGACAATGTTCTTGGCGAGGTATTTTGCCTTGTAGGCAGATGCAGCATCTTTTATTTCGTCATAGGCGGCTTCGGTTGTTCCCGCGCTATGTGCCTTCAAGCATTGATAGGCATGTTCGACTGAGGCATATACGATGTTATCATGTTCAATGTTACAAGGAAAAAAGTTCGACATGTATGAGTGTTCTCCATAGTAGCCTATGGCTTTTCCTTGATCGATGTTTAATGTAGATGCTTCAATCGGGGTACAACCATCAGGGAGGGCATACAGGTCGTCGATTGTGTATGATCGATTATTAAACAAGATATGGTTGTAATATACATCCGCAGTGTGCTTGTTTTTCCTGAGTAGAGCAAGACAGTTCTGCAGGAGTGCTTTTTGATGGGGGAAAATTTGTAGCCCTGTATCGTTTATCCAGATCTTGTCGTAGTCGTCATCGGCCTTGTTTATTTTGAGAATATTATCAACTAATAATTTTCTGTCATCGGACTCTTTTAAGTTGAGGAGTATGGGCCTATGTTTATTTGTATCTGGGAGACCAATTCTGTAGACGTCCTGAATACTATCAGTAGTGAAATCCTCGTTAACTATTTTCAGTAGTTTTAGGACTTCATCACTGGTAATCTCGTCATCTTGCTCTTCATAATCCTCAATGATTACAATTTTATTGTTGTATTCTCGTTTGGGTCTCTCGGGCTGAGTTCTTCCTTGTTCTTTTTTTTCAGTTTTGTCAGTGCGGGTTAGACCTCTAGGTTTGATTTTTTTGTTGGCTTTTGGGATATTTCGATTAGTGTTAGTGTCCGGAGCATCAGTTATTGGCTCCAAACGAAGGCCATCTATACTATTCTGCAGTTGGAGTTGCTGGTTTCTTACTGACTCAAGGGAGTGTGCAATTTCCATCTGCTTAGTTTCAAGATCTAGCCTTGTCTCTTGAAGGCATTGATTGATAGTCAGGCCAATTTCTGGTCCTAACTTATTCAGGAACGCATCGGTATTGAGGTTGATGTTATTTACCTTGTCTGACAGAGAGCCCAGTTCCGAAGCTACCTGTTTTGTGTGCGAATTGAACTCAGCACGCATGTTCACGTTTTCGTCTCGATAAGTAGCTAAGTTATCTTCAAAGATCTTTGTGTGCGATTTAAGATTATTTGACATTTTTTCCATAATATCGGTTTGCCTTTGCATTTGTTCCTTCATCAATTTATATAGTGGGGAGTCCGTAGTTTGCAAGTCCACTGTTTGCATGTTTTGTGGACAGACAGACGTTTGGTTATACGGAGTCACCATCATACTTGCAGGCACAGGTTGAAGGTAAGTGCTTACCGCATTCACTTGGTGTTGTTGAGGCTGTTGTTGTTGGATATATTGCGGCTGTTGGTGTAAATTAACAGGAGCCATCATTTGGTATTGATTGTGTGCTGCCATGACTATATTTGTGTCTGGAAACTTGGTTGAGTTAAGCTCACTAAGTGCTGAATGATAGACAGAATACTCGTCTCTATGAGTTGTATCATTGATGGGTGATAGTGGTGGAGTGTTGTCGGTACTACGTCGAGGGTGACCCGGCATGGGGCTGGAAGTCATGAGATCCATACATGATTATCTTGGGAGAATGTTTTAAGTTCTTTTCTGGGTAGTACGGATACTTTTATTTCAATATACGTTGCTAGCTGTTATAATCCAGGTATATTGGGTACTAATTTGAACAGCTAGACCTCGAGATCGCGTTATATTTGTGTCCAGTCGGGAGTGGGCGATATTAGCAGATAATCCCTCACTAATCCTAATCCGGAAGCTGGAGAAATGGCGGTGAAGTCCCACGTTCAAAATTGTTCAAACTTAAACTGTCAGTACTTGTTTTGTGGTACAATTCACAACAAATGTATCCGATCTAGTTGATCCTGGTATGTTTATGGGTAATCCTTGATAGTTAGATTATAGTTAATCCATGTTAAAACTGGTTTTTAGAGCGGATGCTACCGTAGCTTGTGTAACACGTTACTCACGCATCGTTGTAGGTACTCCTAAAATGAGTTCAATCTTACATGTGCCACTATATGGGTTAATACGGTACTGCAATATCTAGATCAGTACAATCTTACATGTGCCACTATATGGGTTAATACGGTACTGCATTATCTAGATCAATAACTCTCTACATGTTTGAACGGTCTGTAGGCCTGGGGACATCACTGGGCCTACAGACCGTTCAAACGCTAAAATCATCGATGTTTATTGATTTTAGTCCATAATGGATGTGTCACGCGGGGACCAATGGGAAGCGCTCATCACTGTCATCAGACTATGGGTCTGGCTTAGGGTAGGTAGCCAATGGGAGTCCAGGAAAATAAAAAATAGACCGTGGGTACAGTCATGGTCTGTACTCCCATAATTGCACGCAAATTCAACCAAAATCTGATCCAAAATGGACTATTGTGACATAGACATCACAACTCAGTGACTTATCATTAATCACATCCGGCTCTCTTACTGCCACATGACTCACAGTCAATGTCATTTGTACCTGTCTGTGTGCCTGTCTGTCTGTCCCTCTGTATGTCTCTCTTTCTGTCACTCTCTCATTCACTTGTTCTGTCCCTCTGTCTGTCTCTGTCTGTTCCTGTCCCTCTGTCCTTCTCTCTCTCCCTCTTTGCCTCCCCTCTCTCTCCCTCAGTATGACCCTCTCTATGTAAATCCCCATCTTAGGAAATATCCCATACGTTTTCCAACAGACATTATTTCTACCGCTCATACAGGATGTCCCGCCAGACCTAGTTATACGAGGGGCAGTGTTAGTTATGTAAGCTTGAATACTTACCTGAGATGGACAATGGTTTAATTGTGGTCTAGATTGGTGTGATTCTGGTGGGCAGTGGCTACTGTTCTGTTATGTACAGACGTGAGGGAGGAAAGGAGTGAGTAGAAACTGTGCAGTAGAACGTGGTATTGAAGGATGACTGGCTCTGACCTCAGATAGTGAGATCCACAGATGGGTCAGATTTTTCGAAAATGTACAATTGGCAGCTCCACACATTTAGGAAATTGTGCTAAATTTGGCTGGGAAATGATGAATACCGGGTATATCTGAGTATATTTGGTGTCGCATTGATTTAAAGTATCAGTTCTGTTATGTTAAACTGCATTTTGAAGCTTATTTCTGTCTGAAATGTGGGTTATTTGAGAGGATTGGTGAAGGCGAATTGTACATTTTCTGAAAATCTGACCCAGATCTTACTTGTAAAACATGAAATCCTCCATGCCCCAATAACTTTGTATGCTCTTAAATAGGCCAATGTCAAGGGTGATATTAGATGTCCATGGTCCATGGTCCATATCCTTAGGGATATTAGGGCTGTTTTTTTTACCCCCAAACATACAAGTGAATTATTAAAATGTACACATCACGAATCATAGTATAGAATGTTATATGAATATAATCACCTTTTCCTAACCTTCCCAAAACAAAGAAAAACTCAATCGGCTCACCTTTCTTGTATATGATGGATCTTGATAAAAATACTCCACACTGCAAAGGTCAGCATTTTATTCATTTTTAAGGGTGGTCTCCACTGGCTGCGGTAAGCTCTGAACCATGTAGGCAGGACCTCATTATTCCTCTCCACCTACAGAACCAGCACAAACCATCGCAAGGCTTACCACAGAGCTTACCACAGAGCTTACCGTTTCGCACGTAATATTGTCTATGTCAGCGAAACAGAGGGCCTTTGTAACCCAGTGTTAATCGCCCCGAGAGATGAGAACGGCATTTGTTAACATATTGAATAAAGTAGTAGACCATCCAGATCCCTCTCTCTAGAATCCAAAAGCGTCTGCCCTACAAAGATGCGTGATATCACTCAGTCGTGACAAATAAGTATAATAAAAACTTTTAATGCATTGCATCGGGACAGACATGATGTTTGTTTGTTTGTTTTCTTTATTGATAGCATTTTATCAGTTACACGATAATAGTTCTCAGCATATCAGAAATCTTAAAGAAAAAGTACTAATCAAATATTTAAACAATTTAAGAATTACTAGACATCATAAAGCAATCGAGACCTCTATGGCTCAGCCGGCCTTACCTACAACAGAGGCTCATCCTACCGTTAGATAACAACAGCAACTTTCCTTTACATGTGCTATGTCGCCACCTGGTAATAATAGTCAACTACTCTTTACTACAATCAGATACTAAGCTATCCTAGTGGTGTAGTAGAACATATCGATAAAAACAAAGAACAATTTTTATGTGTTTTCTCATGAGATAAAATGATTAAAACTGGTTCGGGTCTGGGTCCACAAAATAATCCTAGTATCCTTTCTAAACTTCCCCACTCTCTCTAAACTCAAGCCACAATTTTTCTTTTATTCTATTTTTGAAATCGCCAAGGTCCACTATGTTTCTAAACTCCAAGTCATTCCACACAGCACCAGCTTTTGATAAGCAGGACCGAGAGGTAACATCTTTCTTCCAATTATAAACTTCCACTCTCCTCCCCATATTCCCCCTGATATTCATGTTAATCCTTCTCTCAAAAAAGGTGCCCACTCTGAGTGTCAGAGCTAATATCCTACTCATTCGTCTGAGTCGTATCGGGAGTAATCCACATCTCAGATGGAGGTCAAAATTTGAGATATGTCCTCTCACATTCAAGAGTGTCCTGAGCCCCCTGTTTTGTGTTTTCTGGAGTCGTTGGTGGACATTTTGTGGACCCAGATCCGTACAGACTATGCAGCTCTCTATGATCGGCAATACAAAAGACTTATACAACGATATAGCAATGTTGGACCCAATATATGGTAAGATCTTCCTAATTTTCGATGTTTCAAAATAGGCTCTTTTTATAGTATGGTTGATCATATGGTCCATACGTAGGTCGGAATCAATGAGAAGCCCAAGGTATTTGAATAAGTTGGTTACCTCTATTTCTTTATTTAGCAATTTATATTTTGGAACATGTACTTTCGGTTTTCTTTTACCATATATTCTTTGATGTCTAGTCTTCGCTGTGTTGAGTCTAAGCCCATTGTGCGAACACCATTTTTCAAATTTCAAGATATCTCGTTGTAATTCGTCAACATCGGTTTGCTTAGTGACTGGTCTCCAAATCACACAATCATCAGCGTATAGCTGGACGTTAGAAGAGAAGTTCATACCCAAAACATCGTTCATGTACAGGATGTAGTTTTTTTTTCAAAAAGATTGATTACCTGAGTTGTGGATTTACCGTATTGCAGATAATAAAAGCCATGCTATGTTTTATAGCCAATAATTTACGAGTTCTTTTTTATATACGAATTGATTTCATGAAGTAGACATAAAAAACCTCCCTCTACATGTAGATACATAGGAGGCTTCAGATTTTATCAGGTAAACTTTAAAAAGAAAACGTTGACTCTGCATGTTCATTTATTTGATTATATTATCGGTGTGTGTGTAGGGGGGTGGGGGGTGGGGGTCAACCTCGTTTACACAGGTAGTCACCAGCAAACAGGTTAAAGCGGGTCTCCACTGGCTGCGGTAAGCTCTGTGGTAAGCCTTGCGATGGTGCTGTGTTGGTGAGAAGTGGCAAGGCCCTGCCTACATGACCAGTGAACCAACTATAGGCAGGACCTCATCATTCCCCTCCACCTACAGAACCAGCACAAACCATCGCAAGGCTTTCCACCAAGCTTACCCCAGCCAATGGAGACCACCCTTTATACTTTTCATGGAATTCAAATCCTAAAGTACATGGGGTTACATGTCATATTTCAGCTGAATCCATCCCAGCATGCACTACATTAGGCATGCGCAGTGAAACATGCAAATCCCCTATTAAAGTAGGCCTGGAAAGATGATAGTATTTAGACTGCAGAAACACCAATCACTGTAAGACCCACATAGTAGGAAATACGGTATGTATACACACAGTAGGCAAGGAGAATAACCTAAATAGCTCCTATACATAGATGTATCCAATTTTTCCATGAAGGAAGATACATAGGAGAACTATAGAAGATTATTCTTAGAATTAATTACTTCAGTCTCAGAACATACATTGCATCAAAGAAAGAAATTCATTTCAAAGAAAGAAACATGATCTATGGAAAGAGAATATCATGGAAATTAACCAAACCGGTCCTTGTGATCATCCATGTTTTAGTGATCGTGTCTCAAACTGGAACTAGTACACCTAGTAAGTGACTTTTATATTGCCTTCCTTGCTTCAATTCTTAATTAAAGGGCAGTAGTTATTATCTACATATTATTTCTCTGAGGCTTTCTTCAAGGCTGTGTCGCAAGAATAAACGTGCTGTCATAGTAACACTGAGAAACACAATGATCTGCGGGTGGGAGAGAGACAGAGAGGAACAGAGATAAGATAGGAGGAACTCTTATTGAGAAGCGTCAACTACTGTATGTTTTAGACTATTTAGTGTAGCATTAAGAATCTTCTTCCATTGTCTGAGTCATCTTGTGGAATCCGGTACCGAGAAATGAAGGCTGAACTATGTATGTAGACTGAATTTAGGCTGAATGTATGTAGACAGATCTGGTTTGGTTTTATAATATCTACAGCAAACAAACGATTTAAAGTTTGAGGTTACTTGAATCTAGGAAAGTATCCTCAGCGAGATTATTACGATTTTGCATGGTTAGTTTAGTAAGATTGAGTCTGTATTTGTTATATGAACGGAAACAGCCAAAGGCTAATTATATTGTACAAAAAATCGTCGCAAACAAACAGAGGGTAATAGTGCTTTTAGACGCAAGTTGCTCAGATCAACTTATTAATACCAAAATAGAGGGTTTACCAACCTGCACAATTATTTATTTCAATCCAATATGCCTTGCAAAACAGGTATTGAGTGCTCATGTGGAACCGGAAGCCCAGCCACTGACGCCACCAAAAACTATAGGTGGTGCCACACTCTATGGAGCTTTAACACTGCCGTTCAGACCACTCCCTATAGACGCTACTTCCGTTGATAAAACGTGGTCTATAGGTTAGAAAAAACATCCCAGAATCTGATCAAATCGCGTCTAACTCTACCCGAGAGTGACCATTATAGCAATAGACAACGAGGATTTTAGCGTGAGAACGGTCTGTACGCCCATAGACGTCCCAAGGCCGAAGGCCGAGGGATGTCTATGGGCGTACAGACCGTTCGAACGCTAAATCCGAGTTGTATATTGATTTTAGTCCGTGATGGAACACGTCAGGTGGCGCCACTAGACCAACGCAGTCTGTAGTATAATAAGTGCACGCGAAATCTTACCCAAAATGGACTAAGACCACACAGACCCCAACAAACCACCAAACCGATGGTAATAGTGCTTTTAGACGCAATTTGATCAGATCAACTTATTAATACCAACATATAAGGTTTACCAACGTGTACAATTATTTATTTCAATCAAATATGCCTTGCAAAATAGGTATTGAGTGCTCCTACATTGAACCAGAAGTTTACCCAGTTAACGTTGCCAAGTACTATAGGTGGCGCCACCCTCTATGGAGTTTTAACACTGTCAGTTTATAGGCCAGACTTCAGGGACTTCCGTCCACACAAATGTGGTCTATAGGCAAGACAAAAACCTCAACTTTACCTCAATTTTACTCTTAACCCCATACCAACATTTCAAAAATCATCACTAATAAACCTATTATTGTCATCCTATTTCCAATAGCTGTCGCCATTGACGGGGACTACATCAAATTTACCTGCACCGATAGTGGCCAAGACACATTGCTCCTTGCTCCTGGTTCCATTTGGGAATGTGAAGATATAAATCTCATCTTGTTGAACACTATAACTAAACCCCATCTAGGCAGGTCAGAGGCCAGAATAATAAGTACACAATTAGATCCTCTGTTTAATACATCTGTGAAGGCTTGTAAAGAAAGTCTTTTCACTTGTGTGCCTGGTAAGTAACATCTTTTTATATATATTTAACTCATTCTATTAATGTCTATTTCAAGTAGTGTATGCACATGTACTTTAAAATGAGTTCTGCCTATTAGATATATTGCAAGCTGAATTGGATGAAATTTCTGTGATGTACCTTTTCAATTACAATTTTATAGACATTGATTTTTGCCAAATAAATTATGATGTCATTGTCATGCCATCTGTTCTGTAGTATAAAAGATGCAATTATGATTTCAATGCCATTTTCCAGATAGGGCCATCAAAAGACTATGTACTCCAAAGCAAAGACCTGATTCAATCAGAGTGGACATAAACAGTTGTGGTTACATTATGCCATGTTTAAATGGCCATATTGATCTCAGCAGGTGTGGAACGGCTTGCATAATAAGAATAGAGGCACCAAAAGAAGGGAACCTCCTTATCTATGTTTATAACAATGATGGTCAGCATATATACATAGACGGCAAACAACTTCATAGCTCTGACAGAACTATGACCAAGCAGCTGGTTCAGAATATTTACCAAGGATATTATGCGGATCTTTCCTTCCAAACCTATGGTATCAATGCATTCGTAGTGCTGGGCTATAAAGGTGAGAATATACACTGACATTTTTAAAATCAAATGTTGTTGTAAAAACAAAATGGGCAAAAATGGGCAAGATTTGCCTACGTGGGGCTGGCTGCCAGTGTTGGCAGTGAAAGGATTAATACTATATCATTTCTTATGTGGGTCAGATTTTCAGAAAATGTACAATTGGCAGCTGTACAGATTTAGAAAATTCTGCTAAATTAGGCTGCAATTTGGTCAATACTAGATAAATTCGAGTATATTCGACATTGCATTGATTATAGCAATCTGTTTGGTTAGGTTGAACTGCATTTTGAACTTTATTTTCGTCAGAAATTTGGGTTCTTTGAGAAGATTGGCAAAGTTGAATTGTACATTTTCTGAAAATCTGACCCATATATTCTATTATATTTGCTATCTCTTTACAATGGAAAACGCCAACAGGAAACTATTAGATATGACATTGTATGGGCGAAGTGTGTGTGTGTGTGGGGGGGGGGGGGGGGGTCATTATGTGTGAGTCGGATAATATACATATGGGTCAGATCTTCAGAAAATGTACAATTCACCTTCTGCAATCCTCTCAAATAGCCCACATTTAAGATAAAAATGAGCTTCAAAATGCAGTTTAACGTAAAAGAACAGATAATATAAATCAACGTGATACCAAATATACTCAGATATACCCGGTATTCATCATTTTTCAGCCTAATCTAGCAGAATTTCCTAAAGGTGTAGAGCTGCCAATTGTATATTTTCTGAATATCTGACCCATATAATACTTGTTTTCCCCTCTCTTGAGTGAGAGGAGAGAGAAATAGAGAGAGTGTGAGAAAGAGGGCGGAGAGAGAGAGAGGGGCAGACAAAGATTTTAACAGGTTTTTATTTCGTAAAATTTCACAAAGTAGTGATGCGTTTCATTCAACGAAATTATTATCCCATCAAAAAAAACAATATTAACATAGATTAAACATATCCAGATTAAACATATAACTACTACATATATAATAGATTGTGTGAAGATATCAATATAAATATACCTGATAATACAAAAAAATGGATATTTTAAATGGAAAGAAAGCTTGTAAATCCTCACTTAAAATGGTCCGATCTGAATAAATCTTGATTTCAATGAAAGAGCAGAACCTTCTTGTCACGTCTATGTATGCTGGCACATCGCCCCACCCATGTCTGTGAGGCCATCCCATGATTTGAACCTTCATTTCTATTTGATCTGATGTTATGATATGATTACCACCAATAATCACTCAATTGTTTTGCCATACTACAATAAGTATTCCAGAGAGATGAAACACCCTCAGGATCATGGCTGCCAAGTGACTGTTATAACCAGAAGGAATCATCCGAGTGTTCATCCGAGTGTTCCTATCATAAATCTACATCTACCTCTACACCTCAGATAAATGATGAAATGAATTCTATAGGTAAGATGTATACATACATACACACATACGTATACATAATGTCTTGCAATGATAATATTGTAGTTAAAATCATAAATTTCTGTCCATAAGGCATCAGGTTCATGGACATTTCTTATAATAGGGATGGCAAGCGTACCACAACTGGAACCTATTATTGCCTTAATGATAGAATCATAAGGGTCAGATTTTCAGAAAATGTACAATTGGCAGCTGTACACATTAAAGTCTGCTAAATTAGGCTGCAATTTGGTCAATACTAGGTAAATTCGAGTATATTCGGCATTGCATTTATTCTAGAAACCTTTTTGGTTAGGTTGAACTGCATTTTGAACTTTATTTTCATCTGAAATTTGGATTATTTGAGAAGATTGGCGAAGTTATATTGTAAATTTTCTGAAAATCTGAACCATAATCATATTTCGTAACAGCTCTGCATCCTTTAAGCCTAAGGGTTATTTTGACCACCTGGTAATATATAGTACATGATAAGTAATGTTGACATAATAAAGTGTGCCCATTAAAAGAAAAAGGGGAGAAGCTGTATGGCTTATAGGTGTTTTTGACAAAACATAAAAATGATAACTTTATCGGGTTTCTTGAATTTCAGGTGTAATCGTTGGTGGGGTTATAGCTGGAGTTCTGGCCATATTGCTCGTTATAGTAGTTACAATCGTCCTCACAAAGAGGTATGTATGACTTCATTTAGCTTTATTTTTAACATATATATAATGGCAAAGATGCTTTTTTCTGATTCATATTCTGCCCTACGATCCATGGTATCCATCTCTCAAAAGGTACATTATAAAGTCAAGTCATTGAAGTTGTATATTCATTCATTTGATGTCTTGGACATTTCCTTTAAAGCTGAAATTACGATATATATGCAGGATTGGAAATGATACGAAGCACAGTTGTTATTGCAATAACATTTATTAAAAAAAAAGATGTTGCAAGCAGAATCATGATGACTAATGCCTACAGTGGTACACAAATTTAAATATCAAAGAGATTTTCTAAGTACTTAACACTTAAGAGCACGTCTGGGATCTATATATATAGGGTCGCTGATTTCCACATAATAATATTATTAATAATAATAATTATTATCACGCCTTGAAAAGAGGTCCATGTGTTAATGTGGTATTTTGCAAAGATTCAGGAAGACAGAGGCGCATACTACCACTGATCCGAAGGGAACAATGGAGGAACAGTACAGTGAGCACCATTACCAAAATGTACCACCTCCTACTAGAAGCATCCAGAGTGACATTACACCATCTCACCACAAGAAAGAGGTAACAGGAGAGATTCAATATTATGATTGAATTTTTGTTGTAATTACTATTGAGATATTTTAACTTCAAATTCAATGACATTTCATGAAACTTGCAACTTGCAACTTTAATAGCCTACTTATAGAGGATTTGCATAGACGCCATTTTGAATCGTGATTTGCATGGAATTATGGGACTGAGGGTACAGTCGAAAAGCTACAGAAAACATGCCATGTTCAGCATGGAATATTTATCAATGCTCTAATGTCAACATCCATGTGTCATACATGTTTTCATAACACAAGTTCCCATCTTTCCCATCATACATTTGGTTTTCATAGATCATTTATAAAAGGTATGATATTGATGAAAACATTCTTGCAATTTTCGATAAAAATGTTGCCAAATATTTGTATGTCAGATTTCATCAAAATCCATCCCAGCATGCACTGTAACATATATGCGCAGTGGCACATGCAACTCCCCTATTGTATAATGGTTATACCATATCTTTATCATAATGTTCTAAGACAACCCAGGTAAAAATATTCATCAATCCCAATGAAACATTCTACCATTTCATTTTCATGTTCTCATTAATAGGTCATTTGTTATTTCAGAAACATGTTAAAGAGAAAGGTATGGATGTATCTAAAAGACCCACAGCAGAATATGTAAATATTGAAAGTGAAAAGACTAAGCACCAACAGGCCACAACACCTGAGACTCAATATGCTTCATTAAATGTCAACAGCGAGGATGAGCATGAGTATGTTACATTGAAGTAACCCAAGGAAACCCTACAGGAGAATTATGGCAACCCTGTAGTCTTACTCCTCTAAACTTTTACCAGTACAATGTACAAACACATATAAAGACATATAATAAATTTATAGATTAAATATTTTGTTATACCTAATAGCACAATGGAGGTTTGTAATTGACGTTGGGTTAAATTGCACAACACCCCAAAGATGTGGATCGTGACCTAATATCGAGATCGATTACAAACTGAACAGAGTGCTATTAGGTATTTATTACATACTAAATCAACAAGAGAACGCGATTTTAATCGGATTTCACCTTACTTCCCATCAATCTTGTGCATATTCGGCTCAAATAGCACATAGGTGCTTCAAATAGCACCCCTAGATAGGACCCCTGAAATCACATATATGTAATAAAAAGATATTTATGCATAACCTGTAGCCTATTTATCACAGAACATTTAACAATCAAGCATGAATACATTAGATCAAATCATATTTTACCGACGGCCAGACACTATAAAACATGGGGTCCGGTGTTTTCCCCGCCAACATTCTCCCCGCCAAACGACCTCCCCGCCAGTAAAGTAAATACCGCCGCCATTTTCCCCGCCATTAATTCCTATTTAATTATCGCCCAAGACTTATGACATATGGGATCTTATCAAATGGGTAAAATACATTGGTACACTATATTATTTTATATCACCCATAATGATATCATTATCATAATAACATTGCAATGTACTGCAATAGATGTACAAAGCTTATATCATTATTCATATTCTTACTTAGACATCAATAATATTGTTAATATGGCAATCCTGTGTCACGATTTGAAAATAATAAATCAGACTAGACAGTTTATATCATATGTATGTTTCTTATAGAGTTTATATATAGAGTTTCTTATAGAGTTTATGTATATCATAAATCGAAACCTACCATGTGGTTATTATAGCATGCTGGACTGTACATGCTGACCGTATATATCCAATGTATTAATGGAGCTACCGTTTTTTCATTAATAATTAAATCATTATGTAAAATATTACATGGCTGATCAATTGAATACAAAACAAAATTGTGTATTTGTGTGAAGAGGATTAGAAGAAAATAAAAACCATTTACAATTCCACCCAATACTATTCTTTAATTCATTCGCTTTGCTGCGTTTCACATGATGATTTTTATGGTTGATTCCACTCAACCTGTACAAATAAATTCAATGGTGAGGTTATTCGTGTACCAGGCTCTTAGCTCTTACACCGAATAGTGCCAACAAACAACACCAAGGACTAGTCACAACAAGTAGCAGTCACTTACACTAGATGGAGCCACCGTAGTTTGAGCACAGTGCAGGCACCACAAAGTAGTAGTAATAGCCTCTTGCATACATCTCACAGGCAGAACCACTTCCTCTATCACAAGGCATGGGAATTGAAACTAATTTGGTTTAGTTTTATATTATATCGTTCCTTAGAAATTTGCTTCTAACTAACCAAGGTTTATTTACAAAATGTATAGATGCTCGCAGTATAGCGAGGAGAACAAAATTAATGGCCTCCTATACAAGCTAGGACCCCATTGTACATATGTGTAAGGCATTATGGAAGTATATACAGTGCTATATTAAAACTAAAAATGATATGTTATCAAACAACACAAATTGTTCGTAGTCATAGGATCCTTCAGATATCTATATTTTATCTCTCTTTCTCATTTATCTCTCACTCGGTCCAGTATAGGTCGAACACATTCAAAATAAAAGGTAACTGTTGGTAGAAATTGAACACTTCTTTCATATAGACATGTAGACCTGTTTGTCTCCTTTTTTCGCAATGTAATATCGAGTGATTGGCAAATAAAAGATTTTCTTATCTTATCTTATCTTATCTTATTTATCCAGCTTCTCCAGACATATATTCAGAATACAGTGGAGAACTGGTAACACATTACAATTCTGTGGCGTTCTACCTGCTGCTGCAGTCTACTTGTTTAATAATGTTAATGACAAATACTACAGTTTGTGATATATTGAGACATTGCATTATAGATTAATTGAGTGATATACTCAATAACAAGAAGAGCAAGAGACAAATACATCGACAAGGGAGCAAGTGGTTATATTTACAACTAGGCTCCATTACCACAGGGATACATTCGGTACTGACAATAATATTTAGACAGTATGGCAGTTGACGGCATCTAACTTAATACATGGGTCAGATTTTCAGAAAATGTACAATTGGCAGCTCTACACATTTAGTCAATTCTGCTAAATTAGGCTTCAATTTGGTCAATATTAGGTTAATTCGAGTATATTCAGCATTGCATCGATTCTAGAAATATGTTTGGTTAGGTTGAATTGTATTTTGAACTTTATTTTCGTCTGAAATTTGGGTTATTTGAGAGGATTGGTGAAGGTGAATTGTACATTTTCTGAAAATCTGACCCACATACAGTGCAATTTGATAATAAAATACATTATTGTATCATCGATGTGAATGGTTAACCTACTATACTGTAGGTTAGTGATATTTATTTATAATATCTGATTACTAGAGCTAGAGAGAGATTATGGCTCACCTACGCCTCCCTCTCAACTTCCCGCTCCGTATACATCTACAGTTAGGTCCAGACACCCGCATTCCTCAATTCCACATCCAGCGATAAGCTTAACCGCAAGGCTAAGACTAAGGCTAAAGTGTTAATGACTCCCTGAAACTTAGGTGACCACAACTGCCTTCTGAACCTGACTGTCTACATATTAAGGAAATTCTCCTAAATTAGGCTGAAACATGATAAATACAGAGTATTTAGGAGTAGGCCTACATTTGCCATCGCATTGATTTAAAGTATTAGTTCTGTTATGTTAAATTGCATTTTGAAGCATATTTTTGTCTTAAATGTGGGTTATTCGAGAGGATTGGTGAAGGCGAATTGTACATTTTCTGAAAATCTGACGTATGTACTGTTGATAAAGTGTGAGAATATCTTAAAATAGGAAAAGTATATATCAAAAAGAATAGTGTTGAATCTTTTGGATATTTCCTGTTTTACATAGATATTCTTGCCGTACCAATTGCATATATCAATGATATTGATTGTCCCAAATGTTTTACCACTAGAATTTTCTACAATTGAATTGGTGTTTTCTGATATTCTAAAGGGTCTTGTCCACCAAGCCGATTCTCATGCGATTTTGCGCCACAGAGGACCCTTTTGCACTAAATTCTGTGAGAATCGCATCAGAATCGGCTTAGTGGACTATAGGCCCTTTACTCCAAATAACAGGACAACACTGTTTCAGTGCGAACTGACTTGCTGGAAGGCTTGGATATGTAACCTAGATATCACTATCACACGCACTAATGTGTTGAGTTCAGATTATTTAAGTCTTCTAAATTGGACTTGAACCTGTAAAATGAGAGGTCTCACCTGGGTCTGGGAAATAACAAGATATATGACACCTGTGTTTGCACCTACTTATCAACCTCCCTCCTCTTAAAGGGATTAAAGAATCACATGTCAACTACTTTTCGGACAGACTATAGTCATGTTACCGAATGTAAATTAATATCGATGTGAATTAATATCGAAGCAGGAGGAGCGTATTTACCACTTATTATTCTTAACTCATGACTCATGATCTGTGTCTCCTCTTGGCATGGAAATATCATTCATATCATAAATGTGATGCGTTTCAGGAAAATGAGTCATAAGTCGCAAAATGGATATTTTTCAAAGTTATTTATTCATAAGCTATCTTTGTTGGAATATTCTATTCTTTGGGGTGCTTAATGCCGCTAGTAACATTAATTAATACGTGTACAAAATTTCAAGGCAATGTTTTAAATATATCTATGCTTTTCTAAGGTCATCTTATGGAATATATTTAGGTACATTATTAGTAATTGTCCACCCAAAAGTATTAATAATTTTTTTTTCAAAAATAAAGATATCAAACTTAAAATATAGAAACACTACTTTGATGTCCTATTGTTTACTACCATTAGAATCGGCTTGATCTCATCTTTTCAAATATAATGTTATCTTAAAATCCATTTTTTGCGACTTTTGACTCATTTTCCTGAAACATGTCACAAATATACTGCACAATCAGCTTGCAGTTCAGCATTGTTTCAGGCAGTAAGAATCGACGATGCTATAAACCAAATAAACCTCAATTGGGTTTAGATGAAACCAACATATGGCTGATATTTGGATTTTTAGTATCCACATTTAAGACTAGTTCATCTCTAAATATGAATTTTGTCAGTTTTTGTATGTCTGTTTAACGATTTCGGTGATTTTGGTGGATGTGGCATTATTACCATTACAATTTTATATTCATTTCATTGGTTTCAAGTGTGTTGAATGACTGTATACATGTACATGTATGTATGTATGTGTACATGTATGTATGTATACATACATGCATATATGTGTGTATGTAAGAATATTGTGTCTTTTCTATGTAAAAGTCTAAATTAAAATAAAGCCTGAAATGAATAATAATAAAATGAATCCACGCAGTCATATAGAACATTAGTTGGTGAAGCATCAAGTGTTTTGGACGTCAGGGTGCTTATGAGTAGACTTTTATGGGTTTGGGGGAGACTAATCCTTTTAGTGACTGCCTAAGCCTATGCCTAAGCCCCAAGACCATTCAATGGAGCGACTAACACCTAATATAACACCTTTAGCTAACATTAAAGGGGTGCATGGTATGGGAGTTAATCCACCTCCCGTCTCATCATCTATTATAAACCATAATACTTCATGCCAACCATTTATGGGACAGAAGGCTTCGTGTTCCCACTCCTTCAGTAGCAGCCTTTGAAACGTGCTGAACACAGGAATCCAATTTACCCGTAACCTTTGATGGGTAATAGAGGCTAAGAGCGCACAATGTGGAACGATGAACTCTTTACGCGCGTATGATATGCCTATCTCCTTTCAATCTGTTCACATTTCTCAAGTTACTTCAGTGGGGATAGTAGTGTGTGTGTGTGTGTGTGTGTGAAGGGGGGGGGGAGCATTATAATGGCATTGGTTTTATTATTTGGGTCAGATTTTCAGAAAATGTACAATTCACCTTCACCAATCCTCTCAAATAGCCCACATTTAAGACAAAAATGAGCTTCAAAATGCAGTTTAACATAACAGAACTCATACTTTAAATCAATGTGACACTGAATATACTCAGATAAACTCAGTATTGATAATTTTTTCTGCCCATTTTAGGAGAATTTCCTAAATGTGTGGAGCTGCCAATTGTACATTTTCCGAAAATCTGACCCATTTGGTGGATTATAAACACTACTGTACTGTACATTCCTTTATTGCAGGATCGGGGTTTGTACATGCTGCAAATGAGTGGATACATGCTATCTATATTGTGAATTGGATCCATGAGCAAAAATATGATGCTTTTTTAAGCCTAATTATAAGAAGTTGGTTGATGTTACGCTCGCTTACTATCACTTGAATCCTGTGGCTTTTTGTGACATCCCTGGTTGAAAAAAAAACTTTCGGGCATCGTATATGGGTCAGATTTTCCGAAAATGTACAATTGGCAGCTGTATACATTTAGTAATTTCTGCAAAATTAGGGTGAAATTTGGTCAATACTAGGTAAATCCGAGTATATTCAGCATTGCATTGATTCTAGCAATCTGTTTGGTTAGGTTGAACTGTATTTTGAACCTTATTTTCGTCAGAAATTTGGGTTATTTGAGAGGATTTGTGAAGGTGAATTGTACATTTTCTGAAAATCTGACCCATATGGTGAGTCAGATTCTCATATTATTCCATTTTCCTTTTGCCATGTATACCTTTGACAGAATATTATCATCAGATGCTAAATCATCAAGCGATAAACTACCATCAGGAAAATTACTTTTGGGAAAACACACACGTCTACATTATCTAAACTTCTCATCTGTCTAGACAGATATGGTTCTGTTCCTTTTCCTCTCTTCCTCCTCTATACCATATGTCAGATTTTTTGGTTATGAACGCTGCCTTCCACTTTGCATGCTTCATGACACCGGTGTGTGATTATTTTAGAGTAAAGATGTATTTGTATTTATTGTGCCATGGTTGAAGTGGAGATCAAACCCAAAATGTTAATAGAATGATGGTGTTTTGAATTGGTTTCAGAGGCTATAAATAAATGGCGGTGAATTTTTTGCCTCTCAAATATTAAGCGTGAGAACACTGTCAATCTGGGCACGCCTCGAGTAAACTTAAGTTTACAATACAGAGGTTTAATTGCTTCTGCTTTTTTATCATTTACATGTACTGTGAAAGGGAATGGAAAATTGTTAAATAATAAGACGACAATTAAGGATTAAAGAAATGGAAATGCGGAAGATAAGAGGCCGAGACACCAATGGCGAATTTGTTGTATCTGCAGGTAGAGTAATGACTAAGATGGGTGAGACTGTAATAGAACTGCTAATGTGCCGAATATATAATTCAATAAACCGGAGATAATTTCAGAGGGAAAGGATGAATGTAAAGAAATGCATGTAATGACGAGATAGAGTAAAGGGAGTGTTCTTATGTTTTTTAATTTTATACATGTGCATGATAAAACTTGGCCGAAAATTCTGAATGAAGCTTATGTGATTTACAATGTCTAATTGGTTGATAATGTATAAGCGATTTTTTAAAGAACATTTTTCAAGTTAGTTTCAATGTAACTGGCAACACTCTAGGATATCCATGATGGACGTAGTGTATTTACATGTGAACATATAAATTGTCTGGCTGTAATGGAAATTTAAAAAAAAAACAAAAAAAACACGTATGTTGTCAGGACGAGGATGAAGACGAGGACAAAGACAAATTTTCTTTCACATACCACTGCTAATTCAAATACATTTTATTTCTACATCTCTTTCCACCTGCTTTATCAAATGGCATATTGTTTTGTAGCGGGTTAGGAGCCCACCAATCCCCCTTCCCATGGATTCCCCATCTGCATTATCATACCTCCACTACTTCCCGAGCGTGTCTTTTTGCCAGACTGAGATTTCACAGGCGCTCTATGGGTTGACGAGAATGGAGAATATGTGATCCGTTTTAGGAAAATGAGTCACAAGTCGCGAAATTGATATTTTTCAAAGTGTTTTTTCACAAAATCTCTTTATTGAAATGTTCTGATTTTCAGAGGGTTTAGCACTTGTATAGTCATATGAATCCATGTAACAAATTTCGAAACATTGTATTAAATATATCCTTGCATTTTGAAGGCCTTTGTATGGAGTATATTTACTTAATTTACTGGTAATTACCCATCCAGAAACATTGCAAACCTTTTCTTTTCAAAAACAAAAACATCAAACTTAAAATATAGAAATCCTAGGTGTTTACTATCATTGGAATCGGCTTGATCCCCTCTTTTCAAATATGGTGATATCTCAAATCCATATTTTGCGAATTGTGACTCATTTTCATAAAACGGATCACATATGGCGGAGGAGGAGGAGGATGACACAAAAACACGCCGCTCTGTCTCTTGTAATTCAAAGCCGAACATGACACAAGTATTGCAAGACACTAATGGGGTGTCTCTTTGTCTCGCTTCATTTTTAACAACACAGTGTAATGCAGCAAAGAACTACTTAATGCAGAGGGCCAGCTAAATGGATGCTATATATATTTATATATGGGTCAGATTTCCAGAAAATGTACAATTAGCAGCTGTACACATTCAGTAAATTCTGCTGAATTAGGCTGCAATTTGGTCAGTACTAGGTAAATTCGAGTATATTCAGCATTGCATTAACTGTAGCAATCTGTTTGGCTAGGTTGAACTATATTTTGAGCTTTATTTTACTCTGAAATTATTGTTATTAAAAGGTGAATTGTACATTTTCTGAAAGTCTGACCCATATATTTTCACAAACACAGGTGCTACTGTATGCACAAAAGCTATTACAGCTGTGTACATAGAATAGAACATCTTTTATTTCTCAAATAATAGATATTACATTTGTATTGATAGGTTAGACAAACAGGTCGACATACCTATGCGCTGTATTTCTTCCAGCGGTTACCCTAATTTGGAATAGATTTACTAAAGAGGGCTACTTTTATTTAATTATATTGGTTAAATAAGATGTCCAAAAAGGACGTTTTATAAGCTCTGTAGCAATGTGTTATTCTGGCTTTCTTGAAAAGAAAATAAGATCTATATAAGATCATATTTGAAAATATGTAATAAATGAAAAAAGGTTCAAAGAAATATCCAAATAAAAACTAGAGAAAATATTTCGCGTTCAGCTTGTACCATTTATTCCATTGTAAACCACTGTTCTCACCTTTCCCATCATGCACTTGGATTTCACGCATTCATAACTACGGTACCTGTGACGAAATTCGATCTATGTAGTTGTTGTATAATTAATATTTGATATTGAATATTCCAGCATGCACTGTATTGTGATGTGGTGTATTACAGGACAATGCCTAGAGCTGTTACTAGCATGAGTACATGTATCAAATTTCCAGACAGTTGCATAAAATTTTATCCTAAGAAGAAAAATATTACAAGTTTTATAGTTTTCGCAGTTCGAGTCAAGTTTACACTGTGATGATACGACTGTATAACATGTTTAGATAGGGGTAACGAAAGAAAATTGAAAATCAAAAAAAAAAAAAATGGGTTAGAGTAGGATGTGCCTTAGATTTGTACGAGCCCGGATGGCAGGTATATTTGAATAAAACCCTTTAAAAACAACAACAAAAATATTTCCAGACAGTGTATTAAATGTTTCCATGCATTTCTATGGTCATCCCATAGAGTATATTTAGCTACTTTAAGAGTACTTATCCACACAAATATATAATAAATATGTTATCTTAACTCGTTGGTTTCAGTCACTTAGAATATTGCATATTGAACGTGTGCCATATTCTCATTTTTTTTTATTCATTTAGGGCTAGAAAATTTAGTTACATCAATTCTGAAGAAAAACGTCATATCCACCATGGATGTGTTTCAGACGGTGCCACATTTAAAATATAAGATAAATATAATTCAGCCTAATAAAAATAAAGAACCCTAAATTTCTTATCAACAATATAAGGGGAGATTAATAGTACAAGACCAAGATTTGACCGAGACTAATCAGAATGTCCAACACTTGTGACATTTGTAAATAATTCTACCAATATAATCAGTTTACATACATTATGCAACATCTATACAATTATGGTAGAAGGAGAGAATATCGCTGTATATCGGTTGGGCCGGGGTGGAAATGATGAATCGATGTAGATATCATTAAAAGTTGTTGATTATGATTTTATTGATTACAATTATAACTGGGTTATAATTGACACCAGAAAGTTATCAACAAAATTATACAGAAAATCATCATACAATGTTACAATAGAATGGAATCCGTACACTTAGCTCAATTAAATTTATCTTTACAGTGAAATTTACTCTTTATTCATTGCCCAATCCTTTACTTTCCTAACGAAGGTGGGTCTATCCTCCTCCAGTCTGATAATGTCAGGGAGATTGTTCCACAACACTAAACCTCATAGTAGTAGTCCGTCCGCGGTCGCGTGCAGACGTGTTGGATATACCCTCCGAGTGAAACAAAGGATTATCGCCCACACTCATACTACGCATTTCAATTCATTTGTGCATATTGGACTTACTTGAACATTATTTCGTGTGAGTAGATTTGACTCTGAACAATCACTGAACTGTATATATCTGGTGTTTATTGGAATTTCCCACTACGCTGCAATCATGCGTTTTGGGGACGAAAAAACTGTTTCGGAAGAAAGGGCAGATGAGTTGTACAAACACCCTTGTGTGAGTCTTGTGAAGAAGAAAAATCCCCGTGTATTTATGTCAGTACCACCCTTTGGGTTCAATGATCTTACGACGAAGACTACGTATGGTATTAAAGAAGAAAATTGCACCACCCAAGACTTGAAAAGATCGCTTGAATTCACCCAGGCCAATCTTGACACAGTTGTGAGGAAAATGGGAGAGCTGATTGTTAAAGACCGGGATAATACCGAGATTATGGCTAACTTTGACAGAAAGAGTCGGGAGCAGGAGGCCCATATTCTCAAGTTAGAAAACCTAATGCTTGAGTCAGAAATCGATAGGAGAAGAGCTAATCTGATTTTCACTGGTGCCTATCAAAATTATATGGAGAACACGATCGGCGTGGCGTTGGAGATACTAAGAGAAATTGACGGACGCTATGGTATAGACGATCTAGTAAGTGCCAGACGAATTGATTCATATCAATTCAACTGCAAAAAGATCAGAGTAGTATTCCGCTCCGAGGACAGGAGAAACTATGCCTTCAGTAATCGTTCCCTCTTGAAAAACTCTGCCTCATATTTCAAGGTCTATGTGAATGCGGATGTCCCAACTACCATTCAGGAGAGAAAGGACATGCTCGCCACGGTTGGGAAACATATAAAAGAAAAAGGTGACAAAAAGGTTGGAAGAATCTACAAAGATCGTATCAGTGTCGACGGAGTAGACTATAAGTACAACCAGCTAGAGCACTTAGACGAAGGATATCGACTCTCAGACGCCAAAACCAAGAAAATTAAGGGGAAAGTCTACTTTCAGTCGGAGTTTAGTGTTTTGTCTAATTTCTACCCCTGTGACATGATCATCCAAAATATTCCCTTCAAGTCTGTCGAGCAAGCATATCAGTTTGCCCGGGCAAATGCCCTCGGCAGGCCTGATGTCGCTAAGGAGATATTTGAGAGCATGGATGCCAAAGCGGCAAAAAGTCTTTCGCATGCAACCCGATCGAATCCGGAATGGGATAAGGATAAAGTTAGGGTCATGAGAGTCCTAATAGAATCCAAATTCGAACAGAATCCCCAACTGAAACAAGTCCTGCGAGATACTGGCACAATGAAATTATTCGAAGCCACTAATGATGGGTTTTGGGCCTGTGGAGCATCACTTTCATCAAAGTTAATTACTGAAGGAACGCACACTGGTAATAATGCTATTGGGGCTATTCTCGAAGATTATAGGGAATATCTGAACGCTGAAATCGGATATGAGAGAAAAGATCTGGTCATGACCAATGCTGCTGGAGTACAATGGGACCCCGCCTTGAGTAGATCGCCGAGACAAAAGGTCCTCCCCAATCCACAAACAGCTGTGAATGCTAACCAAGCTGAGCAAACAGATGCCGCTAACAATACTGCACCGACAGAAAATGCCGAAAATGCTGAAGCGCCCGCCCTAATCCCTATGGACCAGGGCAGGGAAATGGATCATAGTGGTATTACCGCTGCAAGTCCCCCTAAAGTTACAAGAGCCACTGAAACACCAAACCAAACTCAGGGCAATGCAACTCAAGGCAAGGGCCCTTGGCGGAATAATAGGGGAGGGGGCAGAGGAAAAGGTGATGGCCGTCCCAATCCTAATCCCAGAGGGGGTAAGCGAGGGAGAAGTGCATCTGGTGAGGTCTATAGCGCTAGTAAGCGCGCCAATAGCCCTGAATGTTTTCAGCGTCTGAATAGGTTCCCACCCAACCCGATTGAAACGCAACGTGTGATAGCGGAATACAATAATCGTGCTAGTTTTGCTTCTCCACCGCAAAATTTCCTGGAAAGTCAAGATAGAGAACGAAGTTCCCTCTATTACGATGGCTATGGCAACTTCTAGCAAGACAATTGTTGTCACGGATTCGCGGGGCAAAACTCTCAATGCGTACCTCCCTTTGAGAGAGGATATTACCTGCATAGCATACAGTGGAGCCGGCCTGAATTTCTTAACTGATAAATGCATAGAGCTGTATAGGGCACATAGGCCAAACAGGCTTCTACTTATTGGAGGCGTATGTGATCTGTGTGTAAAGGATAGGGGAACTAGGGCCATTAGTCTGTCTTACTATGATCCACAGGAACTGACCGATTTCATGATTGATCTATATGAGATGTCTATAGCTAAACTTAATGTACTGCCGAATGACTGCTACGTGGGTATAGGGGGATTAATTGGTGCGGACATAAACCCAGCTAATCACCTACCGGGTACCTCTCCATATCAATCGGTTATAAATGACTCAATCGTCTCTATTAACAGAAGGATCATCGAACTAAATCACAGCCGTGGTATCAGGCACATAAACCTGATTCACAAAGTTCATGCGAGAAATAGATATAGATATATCCACCACTACCAAAGACTCCCGGATGGCATTCACTTAGACAGTTTAATATTACAAAATTGGGCCAAGCAGATTATACTATTTCACAATGACCCGACGAATAATCATTGATTGTCTTATATGTAACTTAATAGATCACAATTCAATCAACCACTCTCTGTAAGCTATGGTATATAACAATGATTCACTCTCACAGGATAACTAAGGTCACTATGTTCAGATCAAACAGCTGTTCTCGCATAAAATGTAATTATATGTTAGAAGAGATTTTGAATTGGCTGGCTGTTAGTAACTATCATGTAATAGGTATCAAGAATATGTTGATTGGCTGTCCGGCTCGCCATGCGAAATGGACAGGTACTGAATGCATTTATAATCCCTGCTATGATGGTTTGAAGGGTAATTTTGGACCTTTGAATATATGCTTGGATGTACCTCCAAGCAGAGTTGAACGAATGTCAATCCAGTATGGATGGGGCCCTAGAGAGTCACGAGGTTTACTGTTGAAACACATTGGAACGGTCTTTTCATGGGCATATGCTAATATCTTCGCATTGGTGACTGGACATGAGGTAAATGAAGGTACTGTGGCAAATATATCTTTATTTGTTAAGGGTGTGGACCGGTATGTTGTAGTTGTTTCCCCCAGAACTGCTCGCCATGCGAAATGGGAAGGGGGATACTGCTGCAGCAGGCCGGAATGCCCCTGTATTATATTGACTCGCAAGTCCAAAGGTAAAGCCATATCCCGGCTCGCCATGCGAAATGGGACACGAAAGTCAAAACATGTGATACATGAATGGCAAACGGTACTAGAGTTATTTATTTTTATATTAATTCTCACATGCGCTATGATATATTGGTATGAAGAGTTGGTATGTCATGTTCTATCAAACCTATGAATAGTATACAGCCCAAAACGTGGAGAGAACTTAAGTCTATGAAGGGCGTTAAAATAGTGCAGTATAACATTAGATCACTTTTGCCTAAGATTGATACTATAAGAAATGAGGTAATGGATAATAATTTTGATATAGTTTGTTTCTCTGAGAGTTGGTTGAAAGAGGAAATTCCTGATGCGATGGTTGACTGTAAAGGATACAATGTTCTTAGAGTAGATAGAACTACTGGTTCCAGGGGGGGTGGGTTATGCTGTTATATTAGATCGGATTATAGTTATAATTTTGTCAAGAGTAATCAAATATCAAACCCCCACTGTGAGATCCTGACGGTTAGTGTTAAACGAGATAAGGTTCCTGTGTATAATCTAATTCTCACATATAGGCCGCCTGCAGGAAATATATCCAATTACCTATCGGATTTAGATCGCGCCCGAAAATGCCTTAATGATGGGAAAGATCTTACCGGTAACTTAGTGATTTGTGGTGATTTAAATATAGATATCAATGTCAATGATAATAAAACGAAGGCTCTCTTGAAATATACCAACTCTAAAAATCTGACAATAGCAAGTAAGGAAATTACACGCTTTGGCCTATGGAAAAACTCGATCTTAGACTTATTCATAATAGGGGGTAAGACGGATTATAATTCTGGATCATTTCAATACTCTCTATCGGACCATAATCCCACTTATGCAATATTCAAAAAGATTTTTATTCCGAAGGTCAAAGTTAATATAATTGGGAGGGACCTAAGAAATTACTCAGCTGATCGCTTGGAGGCTAATCTTGCTGAGTCGGATTGGGATACCTTCTACACCACAGTAGACCCCAATGCTTGTTGGGATATCATTTATAATGAAATCTTGGACGCAGCTAATAATATAGCACCTAAGAAGGAATTTAAGGATAGACCGGTTAAACCAGACTGGTACACTAGAGAACTTACTGAGATGCATAAAGAGAGGGAATTATTATACAAGAAAGCAAATAAAACTAAAAATATGACAGATATTAGGAAAGCTAGAACAGCTCGGGATAATTGTAACCGTCTCATTCGTCAGGCCAAGTCAAATTATTACAAGGATTTATTACAAACGCATAGGAAGGACTCCAAAAAATTTTGGAGGGTAGTTGAAAATATCGAAAATAAAAGTGCCCAGACCATAAATAATTTAGTAATTAATGGCACCGATGTGGATGGTCTTGATTTGGTTAATGGTGTCAATGAATTCTATTGTGATATTGGCAAGAGTATAAATGATACTATTCAAAATATACCTCGTATAAGAACTTTTGAACCGATCATTGTGAACTGGGAAAACCTCCATGTAGACAGAAATTCACTTACGGAGGAAATTGCGAGAATTAATATCAACAAAAATTCTGGATGTAGGGAGATTAATACCAGGATCTATAAAGATGCCTTTACATTCCTCCCTGACCAGATGTTATATTTAGTAAGACAATCCTTCTCTCTGGGTATTTTCCCCAACTCTTGGAAGTCTGCCATCGTTAAATTAATCCCAAAGATCAAAAATCCTACTACACCCTCAGACACGCGCCCCATATCTTTATGTCATATTGCAGGGAAGATAACTGAAAAAATAGTAGTTAATCAATTGGTCCCCTACCTACATAGAAATGATATAATGTGTTCTAAACAGTTTGGTTTCCAACCAGGGCACTCGACCACAGAGGCATTATCGGAGTTTATTAGTGACGTCAACCGGGCTAATTATTCAAATCATATTACTATTGCTTGTTTCATTGATTTTTCTAAGGCATTCAATTCAGTTGTACATAGTATATTAATGGAAAAATTAAAAGAGTGTGGTATCTCTGATCAATCAATTAAATGGTTCAACTCATACTTGAATAACCGTAAGCAATCAGTAAAAAATGGGGAGTTTTCTTCACTTCTTAGAGATATTAAGTACGGAGTCCCTCAGGGTTCTGTCCTAGGACCCGTCCTCTATTTAATTTATGTTAATGATTTGAAAAACCTAGACCTGAATGTTAAATTCCTGCAATATGCGGATGACACGGTTTTCTACTATAGTTCTGATAATATTACTGATTGTGAGCGGATTATGAATGCAGACCTAAATAAATTCTTCTTATGGAGTAAATCCAATAAACTCTTGGTCAACACTAAAAAGACAAAAAGTATGGTCATTGGCCCAAAGAGGAAAATAGATAATTGTGTGATTGATATACGTATGGGTCTAGACCCTATTGATCAGGTGAAGAAGTATGTGTACCTAGGTCTAACAATAGATCAGTGTTTAAGTATGGTACCGCAATACAATAGTCTAATAAGTCAACTATATTCTAAGATTTTTGTATTTAGTAAAATTAGGCACAACCTAACAGCAGCTGCGGCCCTGGTAATAGCAAAATCTAAACTTCTATCAATATTTGATTATAGCCTTTTCTCCCTTACCCCTCTTACTAATGCTCAAATGTCTAAACTACAAAAAATCCAAAACAAAATTATCAGAATAGCCCTTGATAGAAACTACCGTATTAATAACAGAGACTTGCTGATACGTGCTAGGGTCATGGGAATTGAAACCAGATTATGTTTCAACATTTGTAAAATAGCACACCAGGATGTATACATAAAGAATAAAGCTGTGGTGCCTAATAGGCCAACCAGACAGGCAAATGCTCCCACCCTACCGGTAACGCGTATGCGAATCACTAGAGATCAAAAATGCCTTACAGAGCGCAAAGCAAAATTGTGGAATGACCTGCCCCAACACCTACGCAGCATTGAGGACCCCCTCTCATTTAAAGTTAAATTAAAATATCACCTACTTGGTCGTCAAAATGAAATAATAGCTGAATGAATGTGCCTGGTTCCCTTATCTCTTATCTGTTATCTGTTATCTGTTATCTGTTACCGGATATCGAATTTCACCCTTGTACAGCTTGTATACCTGATTTATTATACTGCCTCCCTGTATGTATGTATATATGACCTATAGACTACTGCCCCGTGATGAAAACTGTAGATAATAAATATGTCAATTATTCTTCGAAGTAAGCATGACGAAAAGGTCATACTGGTACCCTTCTTCTAAACTATCAATTAGTGTATAACTATACCGGATTTTACAATGCAAGATTATTGTTTATTGATATTATTGTTCGGAG
Source organism: Sthenelais limicola (assembly GCA_942159475.1). NCBI lineage: Eukaryota > Metazoa > Annelida > Polychaeta > Phyllodocida > Sigalionidae > Sthenelais > Sthenelais limicola. Next base: position 9,941,299 of record OW804094.1, on the reverse strand, counting down.
TCAAATCGCTCATCACGACTGCTGAATTGTATAACGCACTAGACAGTATGTAACAAATTCATATCACCCCATTACATCTCATCTCATTAAAAATCTGTTATCACCCAATGTATAAAATATTGTAAAGATAGCTAATTTATTGTAACTTAATCTGACCTAGGAAACTTATATTTTTGTAAAACTGTAGAATATTGAAAAGTAGTAGAAGTAACACTGCACCGATGTATATAACTGTATGTAACATGCTTAGCTCCCTACGAAAATCACCTTCGGAGTGAGAGCGGCTGGGCACCTCTGAATAAAAGCTTTTGAAAAAAAAAAAAAAACATTAAGGACATCTAACAAGTATTTCTATATTTCAAGTTTGATATTATTATATTTGAAAAAGGTTTGCAATATTTATTTTTTTAATAAAGTTTTATTTCCCAAACTATTTCACGCTTGTGATACATTTCATGTTCAGAAATTTTCAAATTTCGATTAATTCAACTTCATCATGAAAATAAAAATAAATTAATAATTTAAGTTTAAACAATAAATGTGACTTCATAACCACACCCTTGGCATATTACACACTACAACACAGTTCATCTAGCAGGAACAAACTAAACTCATGCAAGATACACAATACAACTACATTATGGAAACTGGGAAAAAATTAATCATTTTAAAGTTATTCAAAATAAGGATAGATAGCAGCAAAAAATACGCGAGTATTTATGGGTGGACATCTACTAGTAAAGTAGCTATATACTCTCTATACGCTGACCATAGATATACGATGACTGCAGAATCCATTTATTGCGACTTGATGGCTTATTTTCCTGAAACACATGACATATGGGTGAAGTCGCCATAAAATGTACAATTCACCTTCACCAATCCTCTTAAAAAAACCCAAATTTCAGACGAAAATAAAGTTCAAAATACAGTTCAACCTAACCAAACTGATTGCTAGAATCGATGCAATGCCGAATATACTCGAATTTACCTAGTATTAACCAAATTGCAGCTTAATTTAGCAGAATTTACTAAATGTGTACAGCTGCCAATTGTACATTTTCTGAAAATCCGACCCATATATTCATTGCTACATATTAGCTGTTCTACGGGCCACTTTTCAATAATCAATGACGGAAACGAATTACAAATTTATATGATACCAATTTACACATTAATCGAGAAGCAATAATTATTTGTTGATTATCTCGAGATGTACATCTGTCTAATTGCTTTCCCATACAATGCCTGGAATGAAGTGGGCATGACTTATCGGACCACCCCGGCGTGGACATACAATACTTGCCCTACAGTGGACCTGACCTGTTGGACCACCCCGGCGTGGACATATAATATGATAAATACTCTAACAGGGGGGCTTAGCTCTGGATCTTCCATGCTGATGGCAACATTTTTTGCCAACGTTGGATTAACGTTTGGATAACCGACGTTGGTTCAACGTAAATCCATATACGTTAATCCAACGTTCAGGAAATAATTGTCTTTCTCACCATGTCAAAACAACGTCAAAACAACGGAACAAAAGAACCCCTCTTTACTACAAACGTTGGATTAACGTATGACATATTAACGTTTTTCCATAGACGTTTAATGAATGTACAAAAAACGTTGGTTAAATTTACTATAATGCTTGGAGATTTGGGTCAGATACAACTGGCTATGCTTATGTCAGCAACTGGCTTGTACCAGGAAACTGGTACAAGCCAGTTGCTGACATAGGCACATGGGTACATGGCACTGCTAGTGGACATGTTTAAATCAAGGTTTATATAGGCAGGAGAGAGAGAATTTAAAAGCATTTCCCAAATAATGTGAAACAGATTTTATCCCTTAGAACATCAGATTACTTTTATGTGATGTGTCACATGAAAATGAGCCATATGGAATTATTTCAATTATGTGGGTTTGTGACTTTTTTAACGAATTTCTGCACATGGATCCTGGGATGATTCATACACAAACTTTACATTTTCTTCAAGCTGCATGTCTCTAGATGCCGGGGTTCTTTAGTTTGAATAGATTCAAGCAACTGGAAGGAAACCAGAGACCAAAACATGATGCAACCTCCAATGGGGCCAAGAGGAACATGTGGGCTCAGATTTTCAAAAACGGAACAGTCGATTACACCAATTTCCAGGGCAACTAGGGCTTAAATATTCGAATGTAAGATGCAGGGGGCCCTGTTATACCCTGGTTCCAAAGGAAATCCCATTCCAAGCATTCCTTCATTTTCATTTTCAGATTTATTTGAGATCGCCAAGTTGGTAGGAAGGGTTACACTATTTAGGTGCATCTCTATGGCACAATTTCTGAAAATGTTGACTTTTTTCTGGTGGCCCATAGAAATTTTGTGAGATGTTGACCTAGACCAGTTTTTTCTCCTCTTTTCTCTCCTGGCCTCCAATTTCCTCTATTGGCGGCGTTATCGGTAATCCGACTGTTTTCACTAGGTGGCAGTACCATAGAACTTGGCTTTCACTAGGTGCCCTCACAGTTTACTACATGCTATTTACAATTTCTATTAAAAGAAAAGTCTTACTAGTATAGTTATATGAGGCATTTATACCTTATAGATATTACACTTTATAAACTTGAGAATATTGAAAGCAATGAAATTGATACTTTATCTGTATAATTTACCTGCTTGATGTTGAAAAATGTTGTGAAGAAAGCGCCCTTATAATTCTAATATTATTTCTATGGGTATACTGAGGAGCAATGATTGTTAAACACCAACTTGGAAAGGATACCTATGTTAGCTGCAGGAGAGGATTCTATTAAAGGTAAGTTTAAGTGATGGAAATGGATGAGGAACTCTGAAAAATTCAAGCAAAGGGACTGCATATAATATGCAGTCTCTCCTTGAATGCTCTTGGGCAAAATGCTTCTGTGATGAAGCTTGCTTCCCTAACATTTAGCACAACTCTGCAGTGTAGGAGCTGACCAGTGGTACCAAAGATCTTGCAATCATATTATTACAGTTCAATTAAACTCATTGTATGTGAAGTAAAAAAATAACCCTCTGCAAAGCTATTTCAAAAGACGTTGTTTTCCCGTTCATTCAACGTCAGTAATAAATACCTATACTAACGTTGTTTCAACGTAAAATAAAAAGACGTCAAACCAACGTTGTTACAACCAACATTGTTTCAACGTTCGATAAACCAACGTATAACCAACGTTGGTTTATAAGGTTGGTTTGACGTTGGTTTGAGTCCAGACGATAAAACGTCTTCCCAACGTTATGACAAAAACGTCATTCTGCTTGATCCAAGACGTCATTCCAACATAGAATAAACGTCATTTTGTTACCTGGGAAGGGTTAAATGATAATATTATTTCACCTTTTAGTGTGGTCAATACATGGGTCAGATTTTCAGAAAATGTACAATTCGCCTTCACCAATCTTCTCAAGTAACCCACATTTAAAGCCGAAACTTCATAGGATATCATGTAAACATTTTGTAGGAGGGGAAATCGTACCCAACGACCTCACCTATGTATTTTATGTAATTCTCACATATTAAAGAAGTGGGGACCAATTTTACATGGGATTAATTATAGCAGACAACTTGTATGGATGCCGCCATTGCTATAAGTCACATGACTGGGAGTGACGTCACATACCCTAATACCCACAACATAAACAATAGCCTGCAGTGCCTGAATGGACACACTCCTATTTTTCCTCAATTGATTTGAGCCATATTCATATGTAAATGAATGATGCTCTATATAAAAAGGTTAGGCTGGGAAAATATATGCCATTGACAAACGCAGGGAAAGGTGTTAAAGCTACTGAGTGTCAAGACAGGGAGTGGAATTGTAAAAACAATCGCCGTCGCCGACGCCATATATAATATAGGGGTCGGCGCTAGCTTGCCGTATATATAATTATTCAGTTTTAGGGTAGTAGGGGAGAGAAGGTCTACTTAAAATCTTTTTATACTGCATATATACTTCTCACTGTATATATATTCTACATTTATGTACATATCAATGACTGAAATAAACCTGTTGTACTAAGATCGATGTTTGTTTACATGTGACAATCATGCATATGTATTCAGACTAGAGAGGGACAGTGACATCATCAGTAATTGTAATTTACCACCAGTGGCGCTGTTGTTCACCAATATGTCTGCCTCCTTGTAAGACAGGAGGTGACTCCTTTTCTCATGGTTTTGTTGGTAAATAATGATAACGATCACTAAAATATGCTGCACAAGTACTCCTATGACTATAATGTTTCTGTTATTTGAAAAAAAAATCTTTGGATTCCTATATTGTGTTTCGGCTTTAAGACAGAAATGAGCTTCAAAATGCAGTTTAACATAACAGAACTGATACTTTTAATCAATGTGATACCAAATATACTCAATTATACCTGGTATTAATCATTTTTCAGCCTAATTTAGCATAATCTCCTAAACGTGTAGAGCTGCCAATTGTACATTTTCTGAAAATCTGACCCACATACGGCCCATTGAGTTAACACTGAGAGTGTAACTCAGTCTTGAGGCCGATATGATGGCCGTATCAGGCCTTAGGCTGATATGCAATGAATATAGTTCTCCAATGATAATAGTATTATGACATATAAATAAGTTGCAAAATTAAAAAAAAAAAATTAAATATATTTATTAGAGTATTTACTGCAAAAAAGTAAGTAAAAGAGCAGTCCAGAAATAAATAATTTTGCATTCTAAAATATAGTCCTCGCAGGTCGGGAAAAACGGTGCGTAGAAATACACAATCACAAATGCGTCATGACATCCCATGAGGGCATGCTATGACGGGCGTCACGATGTAAACAAAGACATTGATGTAAACAAAGATGAATGTAATTTAATTTTACCAATATATCTATCATGTTTGAGTACATTTTGATAAGTAACGGCGAAATTAAATACAAAGAAATCCGCAGGACATAGCGGGAAATCTGTATCGTCCCTTGGTTTTGGTATTAGACCGCGGGTGCTACACACCCTTGGTCGAATACCTCCACCGCGGGATGATACAGCTTCCTGCTATGTCACATACAAATATTTGCAACATTTTATCGACAATATCATAGCTTGTGTAAATGATCTATGTTAGCCAAATGCATGATGGGAAAGATGAAGGATAAATATTCCATGCAGAACATGACAGGTTTTCAATAGATTTTATACTATACCCCTAGTCCAATAATTCCATGCGAATCAAGATTCAAAATGGAGGCTATGCAAATCGCCTATTGGCAGCTGTACACATTTATGAACCTCAGCTAAATTAGGCTGAAATTATGATAAACACCAGGTATATCTGAGTACCGTATATTTGGCATCGAGTTGTTTCAAGGGATGTGTTTGTTTATGTTGAAATCTGTTTTGAGTCTCTTTTTTGTATTAAATTTAGGTTATTTGGGAAGGTTTCTGAATGTGAATTTTCTTGAAATTCCACCCATTAGTACATGTATGTGCACGCTGGGATTCACACAGACTGACAACTTATCTAACATTTAACTAATGCTAATTAGGTTTCTATTGTGATCTTTTAAAAAACTGTTTGCTTACTTTAGTGTCCTCAGTGGCAAAATGTTGTTCAACCTACCCAGTGACTGATTCACTGCATTCAGTATTTATATCTAATAGCCCGATGGAGATGTCAAATCGATCGAGACGGAGGATCAAATCGCACGAAACCCCGAAGGGGTTGAGTGCGATTTGATCCGACGTCGAGATCGATTTGACATCGAACAGAGGGCTATTAGATATTTATTACATACATATTTATCGATTTATTTGTTATATTTACCTTGTTAGTACCGTTTTTCTTGACGAATTATCGAAACAATGTCTGAAAACTTTCGAAACATGCAAGGCAGCGCTACGCTTCTGCCGCTAGGAAGCGCAATGTACGCTTCTGCCGCTAAGAAGCACAACGTCATGAACCAATTAAGTTACGTTATTTGGGTCACGTGCTTCCATGACAACTCGAATCACATACACGTGTATGTGATACGAGATTTCTAATGGCACCCCCGAATCACGCACTGGATATCATGAACGTATGAACTAATATATGTAATAATATATGTAATAGTTTAATTAGTGTATTTTGAATCTACCCTACCACTTACTATGGGTCGTCTTAAATTAGCTCTACCTCCAAGGAGACCACAATTGATTATTTACGTAAAAGAAGTATGCGTCGATGTCCATATCAACCGGACGGAAATATCAATTGAAAAAATGGAAACTGTTAATGAGATTTGTGGATATAATTTATATAACACTGTATTAATAATTAGTGCCAACTGTAGTTTAGTTTATGTAACAAGAAGTCAGGAGAAGTGTAGTAAGAAGGCATGGGCTGGAAGAGATCCTCGGATAAGTTCATAACCTGTTTTTCTTGTATTGTACACCTTTTGGAAATAAACAATTTATAATTATTATTATTATTATTATTATTAATGTTTAGCCCACTTATGAAAATTATTTGCGAGCAGGGGAGATTAATAAATGAAATGGGATTGTCAAGAGAGAGAGAGAGAGAGAGAGAGAAAGCAAAGAGTGAGTGAGTGAGATTGGTTGCTTTAATACGCCCTTATCAACACATTTAATATGGTTATATCAAGGGCGGGAGAGCTGAGAGGGAGTGAGTGAGTGAGATTGGTTGCTGTACACCCTTATCAACACATTTAATATGGTTATATCAAGGGCGGGAGAGCTGAGAGGGAGGCAGTTTATGATCATACCCAGGAAAAAGAGATAGAGAAGAAGGGAGAGAGAGAGAGAGAAAGAGACAGAAAGGCACTTTATGGTCTTACCCAGGAAATAGAGATAGAGAAGAAGGGAGAGAGAGACAGAGAAAAAGACAGAAATGCACTTTATGGTCATACCCATCGCAGGAAATAGAGATAGAGAAGACGGGAGAAGGAGAATGAGAAAGAGACTGAAAGGCACTTCATGATCATACCCATAAAATTGAGATAGAGAAGACGGGAGAAGGAGAAGGAGAAAGAGACAGAAAGACACTTTATGGTCATACCCAGGACCAACTATGATAAGGAACCACAGCCTAGTTACGTTACATTTATTCGCCAACGTCATAGCTCCAAACCCCTATTGACGTCATTCACGGTTCTTCATAACGAAATGATTATTATTTCTGTTTGAGGCCAAGGTACATTCCGGGGCATGGTTTGTTTGGAGTTCCAAGATATACCCCCGGGAGAGAGTGACTCATAATTATATCATATGTTTTTATTCGTAGTGTGAGTATCTGTAAAACCTTATACTTAAAGATAACTGAGATAGTTTGACGTATTATAGTTTGCTGATGTTTAGATATATATAAATTATGGAATTTCTGATTATATTAACACCTAGAACAATGTAAAAAAAAATTGTATCATTTAAATCAGGCTGTCCTGAGAATATTCGTACTTTATGTGTGAAAATGTTCAAACGTCCTGAATAAAATATTTTAAAATCAAAATCATATGAGTTCATATACGGAGTTCATATACGGGTGCAATTTCCAGAAAATGCACAATTCACATTCAGAATATGCCTACTTGGTGACCTGTCCAACCTGAATTTCCTGGGACTGGTGCCTAGTCGTACTTTGTCTAATTGCTACATTTGCTATTTCATGACGAAGCCCTTTGCCATGTTTCAACTGAACATACGCGTACTATATGAACTACTTTGTCACCAAGTCGGCTACTTTTTTTTTTCCAGATTTACCCATGAAGTTTATGCCCATTTAATAAATATAGAATGGAACATGAGTCACAAGTCATATCAATACATGTGCCATATTTCAAGATAGTGCATTAAATATATCCCTGAGTTTAGAAGTATTTCTATGGAGTATATTTAGTTACTTTACTTTACTTGAAATTGTCCACCCAGAAATATTTCAAACTTATTTTCAAACATCAATATATCATACATAGATTTTAAGTCTAATATTTTTGAAAAAAAAAAAAGATTCCACTATTCCTCGGGGCAATAAACAGTAAACTAACTAATTATACTCCATATGAGGAGCTTTAAAACGAAAGGATATATTAGATACATTGTCCAGAATCGATTGATATAATTGTAAGTGATAAACTCTCCAAAATCAGAACATTGCAGTAAAGTGATCTTGTAAAATAAACACTTTGAAAAATACCTTTTTTGCGCCTTGTGACTTATTTTCCTGAAACGCATCACATTTTAACATTTTCAAACGGTAACATGGCATGGGCAAAACATTTGGCAACAGGAAAAACATACAGTTTACATTCATTTGTATCTATAAATGACTCAAAGCTCTTGTTTATCCTAATAAACAAAAGAATTATACAGATCAATAGCACCTAGCAGGATAGAGACGACATTTGTGATCCGTTTTACGAAAATGAGTCATAAGTCGCAAAATTGATATTTTTGAAAGTGTTTTTTTTCCCAAGATCACATTATTGGAATGTTCTGATCTTTGGAGGGTTCATCACTTATAGCTATATCAATCGATGTATCAAATTTTAGGACAATCTATGTAGTATATCCTTTAGTTTTAAGGGTCCTCATATGGACTACATATAGTAATTGTACTGTTTATTCACCCCCAGAAATATTGGAAACTTTTGTCTTCAAAAACGAAAATATCAAACTTAAAATCTAGAAATACTTACGAGATTATTAGACTGTTTACTATCATTGGAATCAGCTTGATGTCATCTTTTCAAATATAATGGTATCTCAAAATCTATTTTTTGCGACTTATGACTCATTTTCCTGAAACACATCTCATTTGTGGTCCGCTCCTTTTATTTCCCTGAGCTCTTAACAAGCGAAGATGAAGATAGAGCGAAGGTCCTATGGAATCACTTACTGTGCTTTCTATATGCTCTTAAAAACTGCGCAACTACATGATGTTCTTTCTGCCTGTTTAAGTAGCAGTCCAATAGCGCAGTGAGAGCGGACCAACTCACTTGCTATAGATTTCATAAGGAAACATTGTATTCCGCTAAAAATAAAGAGGATGAAGAGCGAATGAAATGCACACAATGTACAAGCAAGCTAATAGTGAGTCAAAGCTTTAGTTAACCATTTACATATAACTAACTTTATTTCCATTTCCATACAATATTTAACGGTAAAATCAAGGTTTATATGTGATGTGTTTCAGGAAAATGAGTCATAAGTCGCAAAAGAGATATTTTCTTTAAGTGTTTTCCCTACAAGATCACATTATTGGAATGTTTTAATTTTTGAAGGGTTTATCACTTATAGCTATATCAATCGTTGTATTAAATTTCAGGACAATCTATTTAATATATCCTTTCATTTTGAATGTCCTCATATGGACTACATTTAGTTACTTTACTGTTTATTGACCCTCAGAAATATTGGAAACTTTTTTTTTCAAAAACGAAAATATCAAACTTAAAATCTAGAAATATATATTATATGTATATATATCATTGGAATCGGCTTGATCTCATCTTTTCAAATATAATGATATCTCAAAATTCATTTTTTGTGACTTATGACTTATGGCGCATAGGCATGTCGACCCATATCAATATCAAATGTATTTTCTATTATTGGACAAATAGAAGAATCTCTATTCTATTCTATAGTCTTGCAGTTTTTCTATAAAATATAAAAAGTATGTGTGGTGAAGTTCTTACATGCCTACATAAGGGTCAGATTTTCAGAAAATGTACAATTCAACTTCACCAATTCTCTCAAATAACCCAAATTTCAGACGAAAATAAAGTTCAAAATACAGTTCAACCTACCCAGACAGATTGCTAGAATCAATGCAATGCCAAATATACTCGAATTTACCTAGTATTGACCAAATTGCAGCCTAATTTAGCAGAATTTCCTAATTGTGTACAGCTGCCAATTGTACATTTTCTGAAAATCTGACCCACAAGTGTTATAGGAGTATATAGTCTCCTGTTAAGCTTAAAAAGATAGTATTGATACCAGCAATGGTAGGAATGACAAAAATAACAGTCGCTTAGGTCTTCCTTTGAAGCCTTACCTCACCGCTCTCCGCTTCAAGTTCCTAGGATTTGATATATATTACATCCCTGGAAAGCATGCTACTCCGCAACTGATGAAACATATGGTAGAATAGATGAATGTGGATCTATATATGACATATTATTTACCTCAGTAGCAGTATAGTAGGACTAAGTTGCTTCCAGGGAATTGTTTGTTTGGAGTAAATATAATAAAATAAATACAATTTATTACAGGTGTTACAGGAAAATGATTTAGATTTTAGATTTAAAAATATGAGTCACAAGTGGCAAAAAATGGATTTTGGGATGTCATCATATTTGAAAAGATGAGATCAAGCCTATTCCAATGATTGTAAACATTAGAACCTTCAATAATTACTTCCACATTTGTCTATGCATGAAAAAAGGTTAATGTTATTTCTTAATGGTCAATCAGTCTAGTAAAGTAGGTAAATTTAGTGAAATATACCCCTTAGGATAACCTCAGATATGCATAGATATATTCAATACACAGTCTTTAAATTTGGTACATATATTCATGCTACTGACAGCGCTGAACACCCCAAATGTGAAAACATTCAGAGTAAGGGTTCTTATGAATAAATCATTTTGAACAATAGCATCTTTTGCGACTCGTGACTCCTTCATCTGGAACACATCAGAATTGCTCATTCACGACCAGAAAGTGCTCCTCCAGAATTCCTCAATTTACACGTGAACTTCCCGGGACAATGCTATATTTAGCCTGGGACCTACCAATTAAAGGTCTGTGGTTTTCCTTAAGTAAACCTTATGTTAACTCTTTCAAACTTTGTATAATGTTCTTAGCCGAGCTCTGATGGCCGCAGCGGTAGTGAACTGAGATCTGTTTTTAAAACTGCGTTCTCAATTGTGATGTGTTCCAGGAAAATGAGTCGTAAGTCGCAAAATTGATATTTTTCAAAGTGTCTTTTTCACAAGATCTCATTATTAGAATGTTCTAATTTTTGGTGGGTTGATCACTTATAGCTATATCAATCGATGTATCAAATTTAAGAACAATCTATGTAATATATCCTTTCTTTTTGAAGGTCCTCATATGGACTACATTTAGTTACTTTACTGTTTATTGACCCCCAGAAATATTGGAAACTTTTTTTTCAAAAACGAAAATATCAAACTTAAAATCTAGAAATATTTATTAGATTATTAGACTGTTTACTATCATTGGAATCGGCTTGATCTCATCTTTTCAAATATGGTGATATTTCAAAATCCATTTTTTGCGACTTTTGACTCGATCATCTTCCTGAAACACATCTCAAATAGGATTAGACCCTATTGCACGGGCAATCTCATTAAAATACCGAGTATCCAATGTCAAGTACTTAGGACAAAATCGAGGGGTGAGGTCGCAGATTAATTGGTCCTCAAACCCTAAGCTCAAACCGCATACGTGATGCGTTACAGAGAAATGAGTCACAAGTAGCAGAAAATCGGATCAAGCGGATTCTAATGATGGTAAACATTTAGGACATCTAGGAAGTCTTCCTACATTTTGTGTTTGACTTATTTATGGGCGAAATGTTTTTAATTTCAAATTACCAGTAAAGTAACTAAATATACACCATAGAATGACCTTCAAAACGCACGAATATATTTGAAACAATGTCCTGAGATTTGGTAAATAGATTCATATGAATAAAACTGTTAAACCCTCCAAAAATCAGAACGTTCGAATAAAGAGATTCTGTGAATAACACACTTTCAAAAATATCATTTGTGTGACTCGCGACTCATTTCCTGAAACACATCACATATGGCTTTGGTAAGTGGCAGTACCATAAGCCAGTTTCAATGGTTGTTTTCTACTCCTATGGAGACGTATTAGTGGGTAAACTGAATAGAAACATCATCATTACTGTGCCATCTATTGCAGAACTGTATTGAGAATTCAATCTTTCTCTTAGCGTATTAAGAAAAGGAAACTTATATTGAGAAATGATGATGATAGGTGGCAAATTTGTAACAGTCCCTCATATAGTATCTGTGTTGATATGTAGCTCTTCAATTCAGCAAAATATCTAATTATTTGTATAACCTCTCTACTGGCTGCGGTAAGCCTTAATTGGTTGTGGAGGTGGAGAGGATTGACGAGGTCCTGCATACATGGTTCCCTGGCCAACTCGTGCAATAATCTATGCGACTGAAAACAACGAGTTAGTAAACAGATTTTGTATGCATCCTTTCAATCATGAAAATAGAAAAAAAATGATTTATAAATTTGAATTTTACCGGTAATCTTAGTAAAAAAAAACAGATTGGTTGCCATGACAACCCCGTGTAAATCACTAGTGAAATACGCACTATGCGTAAATCACTCTAGTCGTTGTTTTCAGAGCAATGATTTTTTTTATTTAGAAAATATTTTATTCAGGTCTACAACATTTCCACACGTATGAGTATGAATATTTTCAGGACAGCCTGATTTAAACAAATAGAGAAAAATAGATATTATACATCAACTCTGTTTAGGACAGTACAAGTTACGAAGTACATTCTCATATTAATATAAGATAGTTGTATATAGTTACTCATTTAAGGTACAATTCAATATGATATAAGATACAGGATAATTTATGGAAATTAAAACAAATATTCCAACTCATATCACCTTGTCGATGGTGGGTTTTTTGAGAGGAAGAGATGAGTTAAAAACATGATTTTATACAATATTATCGACGCCGTGCTCATTCATATTAACCATTAATAGTCGAAAAAACCTCATATAGCTATACATTACATTCAACGCTTTGAATGTTGTCAATATACCTTTGCACTATCAGTCCTCAGGCTGATATAGCATATACAGACCGCTAACTATAATACATAGGCCGTAAAAATAGAAAAATAAATACTCGGTCTTGAATATGAGTAATTTATTGCAAAACAATAACACATAATAACCTGTCATGGCACTACTTTAGAATTAACTGATTTTGACTGAGAAGTTACTTCCTAAAACACAGTCCCGACCATAAAGCACTCTTCTGCTCACTGGGTAGAAAAAACGATGCGTAGAAACATGCAACTGTGATGTGTTTCAGGAAAATGAGTTACAAGTCGCAAAATTTATATTCATCAAAGTGATTTATTCACCAGATCTCGTTGTATGAATGTGCTCATCTTTGAAGTATCAACCACTTAGAGCTGTATAAATGCATGCGCGGAATATCAACACTGTCCCCAAAAAGCGTAGAACTATGGCGGCACACCGTCAAAATAAGTGTAATTCGCCTTGGCTTTGTGTCACCCTCCCTTTGGGTAGATAATTCAGGGGCGGATCCAGGGGGGGGGTTCGGGGGGTTCGAACCCCCCCCTTGGGCCCCATGATGCCCTTTTTTCCCTACCAAAAAGTGCCCTTTTTCCAGCCCAAAAGTGCCCTTTTTCCAGCCCAAAAGTACCCTTTTTCCAGCCTCAAAATGCCTTTTTTCCAGCCCCAAAGTGCCCTTTTTTCCCACCCCAAATTGCCTTTTCTCCCACCCCAAATTGCCATTTTTTCCGCCCTAAAGTGCCCTTTTTCCCACCCCAGATTTTCTTTTTTCTGCCATAAATGGCCTTTTTCCTGTCCCAAAACGATAATTTGTCTCAAAATTAGCCTTTTGGGGGCTACAGCAATGTGACAAGGTGACCATTCACTGTGTAACTTACCTATTTGCCCCCCATATTCGCCCCCATATTTAAGGAAATTTCCCCAAATATCTCCCATGTACTCACAGTACCTTCCTAATCATTTTATTAAATTTTTTTTTTAACAATGTTTTATTCATCATATCCTGCTTTCTTGGCTTCTAGGAGAGAGAAAATGAAGAAAAACAAAAAAATGAAAAAAATGATTTCATGAAAAAATTGAATTGTCAAATAACATGTCTTAGAATTGTAGAAGCCAAGAAAGCAGGATATGATGAATAAAACATTGTTAAAAAAAAATTTTAATAAAATGATTAGGAAGGTACTGTGAGTACATGGGAGATATTTGGGGAAATTTCCTTAAATATGGGGGCAAATATGGGGGGCAAATAGGTAAGTTACACAGTGAATGGTCACCTTGTCACATTGCTGTAGCCCCCAAAAGGCTAATTTTGAGACAAATTATCGTTTTGGGACAGGAAAAAGGCCATTTATGGCAGAAAAAAGAAAATCTGGGGTGGGAAAAAGGGCACTTTAGGGCGGAAAAAATGGCAATTTGGGGTGGGAGAAAAGGCAATTTGGGGTGGGAAAAAAGGGCACTTTGGGGCTGGAAAAAAGGCATTTTGAGGCTGGAAAAAGGGTACTTTTGGGCTGGAAAAAGGGCACTTTTGGGCTGGAAAAAGGGCACTTTTTGGTAGGGAAAAAAGGGCATCATGGGGCCCAAGGGGGGGGTTCGAACCCCCCGAACCCCCCCCCCCCCTGGATCCGCCCCTGCAGATATATGGCGCAGTGCCATAGCACAAGCTTATAACTGAGAAAGCTAGGTGTGAAATCATTGCATATACCATTAGCTACCATTTCTACACCATAATTTTTTAGTTTTTACGTGGTCATGATTGCACTTCATATTAAAGTTATACAAGTACGGGTTACATAGCCACATCCGCCTCAACCTAAGCTTCATTTTGATGGGAAACATGCCATATTACCCAAAAGTGATAATATTTGTAGGAAACCTCATAAGTCTACCTCCCGTTTTTAGAACTATTTAGGCTACGCCTAAGCTGTGTGAATCATACTTCAATTCGATTCTAAGAACGTTTTTTCTGCAAAAGAACATTAAGAATATATTTTATTGAAATGCTAAAAATAATAGGTCGGGCATATGTATAGTAAGGCCCTACTAGGAATCTAGAGTATGACATGCATGGAAATGCGGCTTTAGTTGCTTCCATACCACTACAACATCCCTGAAAGCAGAACACTATTAAGAGTTAGTGTATTTTTTGTAATTCAACCTCAAAGAAGGGATTGATGGAATTTGGATCCAATTGTACATTTCTAGGCGACCTGACCCATATATATTCCGGAAAAAAATATTTCCTGTTCTTCCTCTTTCCCACCCATCTACTTCTTAACTTTCTTTCAATTGCAATCTACCTGTCTGCCTCGCCCCATCCTTCTCACTCTCTTTCTGTTCCTGTCTCTGTTTCTCTCTCTCTCACACACAGCCAAGCCGTGGTGTAGTGGTTAGCACGTTGGCTTACAGAGTAGAAGGTTGTAGGTTCACACGTCAGCCAAGCATCACAGCTTTTTTCTTCAGAAAATGTAGCGCAATCTGAGTTATGTATCCTGCAATTACACCTCCCCCGGCTACGGCGGCATGAATTACAGAACATGTGTAAGTTCATGGCGGGATGAATTACGCATTTGAAACATGTGCTGTCCGTCCAGCACTGTAGCTCTACTTGCAGAACGAGTACAGTGAAGACAGTGTATTAATTATATCCTTGTAGTTCTAAGGTCATCCTATAGAGTATATTTAGCTGCTTTAGTAAAAACATCAAACTTGAAATATAGAAATGTCCTACTGTTTACCATCATTAGAATCTGCTTGATCTCTTCAAATATGCTTGATCTTTTCAAATATGATATCTCAAAATCCGTTTTTTGTGACTTGTGACTCATTTTGCTGCAACACATCCCAATTCCGTCATGAGCACAAATTAAGCTGAACGGATAACAACGTCAATAAATCATGTTCAAGTACATTTTAATAAACGAGAGCGGAATAAATACAAAAGAAAAGGCGGGATTACTCGGGCCTTGCTCCGTCCCTCGGGCGTTGTTATATTAGTAGTATACAGAAATGGGGCTAGTGGACCGAATAACAATAAGTAGTATATGGACAATGGGGTAATATCATGGCGTCCTATTGGGGATTTGCAATGGAACTTTCGATAAAAATGTTGCCAAATATTTATATCAGATTTCATCAGAATCTATCCCAGCATGCACTGCAGTAGACATGTGAAATCTGATATATGAATATAATATCGGGCAATATTTCTATTGAAAATTGCTATAGATTTTATACTGTACCATTTGTCCCATTATTGTGCAATAAATTACTCATATTCAAGACCGAGCATTTATTTTTATTTTTGCGGCCTATGTATTATGGTTAGCGGTCTTTATATATATGTGATGTGATTCAGGAAAATGAGTCATAAGTCGCAAAAAATAGATTTTGAGATACCATTATATCTGAAAAGTTGAGATCAAGCTGATTCCAATGATAGTAAACAGTCTAATAATCTTATAAGTATTTCTAGATGTTAAGTTTGATATTTTTGTTTTTGAAAAAAAATTTCCAATATTTCTGGGGGTCAATAAACAGAAAAGTAACTAAATGTAGTCCATATGAGGCCCTGTAAAACTCAAGGATATATTACATAGATTGTCCTGGAATTTGATACATCGATTGATATAGCTATAAGTGATAAACTCTCCAAAAATCAGAACATTCTAATAATGTGATCTTGTGAATAAAACACTTTGAAAAATATCAATTTTGCGACTTATGACTCATTTTCCTGAAACACATCACATATATGCTTTATCAGCATGAGGACCGATAGTGCAAAGGTATATTGACAACATTCAAAGGTGAATAACAATTTATTATACACGCATTGCTCTGAAAACAATGTATCCCATTATTACACACATGAGCAGTTAGAAAGGTGCAGTTTGGGGGTGTAGTTCGGTTTATCTGAACTGTTCATGTGAACAGTTTGGCCAACGACGCAATCTTATTGGCGCAGCATCCCCACCGCGTAACTTAGGCCTACAAATTGTGGGGAATCAAGCCTCCTCAAGCTAAACTATAGGCTAAACAAGTTAAATTTACTTTCTAACATCTAAATAGAGTGTGTAATAAATAGCAAATGGCACTCTGTTTGGGTTCAAACTGATCGAGACCCATCAGAAAACGGGACGAACCCCGAAGGTCTCGATCAGTTTGAACCCTCCATCGTGCCATATGCTATAAAAATTCCATGAGAATCAAAAATCAAAATGGCGACTATGTATGCAAATCCCCTATTGTATTGCAAGCAATGTTATAGCCTACGCAGATCAGTGGTAAATGATTGAGGCATGGATAAAGCCTACTATGTATTCATTAGTAGCACATAAAATGGGACAATTGCATGAGGCGTAAACCAATTATGGCCCTTCGTCATCTTTATAGGGGATTTGCATGTGCCACTGCACATGTTTGTTACAGTAAATCATGAGATGGACTCTTTTAAAATCTGACATACAAATATTTGGTGAGATTTTTATCGAAAATTGCAAGAATATTTTCACCAATATCAGATAGATCTAATGATCTATGAAAACCAATTGCATGATGGGACAGATGGAGACTTGTGTTATGGAAACATGTATAGTACATGGATATTGATATTAGAGCATTGATAAATATCCCATACTGAATATAACATGTTTTCTATAGATTTTAGACTGTACCATTAGTCCCATAATTCTATGTGAATCAAGATTCAAAATGGTGCCTAGGGGATTTGCATAGCGACCATCTTGAATCTGGATTCGCTTGGAATTATGAGACTAATGGTAGAGTAGCATAACATTGTTGGGTTTAGCAGTCTTATAATTACATGTGGATCAAGATTCAAAATGGCGGCTATGCAACTCCCCTATTGGTGGAAATGGGACAATTGAGGCATAAACCAATTATGTCCCTTTGTCATCATGGCTTGTCAATGCATTCAGGTAGGTGGGGAGCCCATAGGACAATTTGAATTGTTTAGAAATTGCGCTTGAAAAATTCATGATCTAATGAACATATGAGACAACCCGCTTATTGTAACTTTAGATCGTAATCATTTCCTTTATACCTCCCATAATTTATCACAACTTTGTATTGATTGATTGACAATATCAGACAACCATCCAATTTAGTAATGATTGGTTGCCTGCCAAAACTATATGGGTCAGATTTTCAGAAAATGTACAATTGGCAGATCTACACATTTAGGAAATTCTGCTAAATTAGGCTGAAAAATGAAGAATACCGGGTGTATCTGAGTATATTTGGTGTCTCATTTATGTAAAGTATTAGTTCTGTTATGTTAAATTGCATTTTGTACCTTATTTTTGCCTTAAATCAGGGTTATTTGAGAAGATTGGTGAAGACGAATGGTACATTTTCTAAAAATCTCACCCACATAAATCTTAGTCAATTGGGGATTTGCGTGTCTCACTGCGCATGTCTGTTACAGTGCATGGTGGGATGGATTCAGTTCAAATCTGACATACAAATATTTGGCAACTTTTTTTATCGAAAATTGGAAGAATGTTTTCATCGATATCATAGCTTTTATAAATGATCTATAAAAACCAAATGCATGATCGGAAAGTTGGGGATTGGGTCATGGGAACATGTGTTACACATGGATATTGATATTAGAACATTAATAAATATTACTTATATAATTATATAATTCAATGCAAATCAAGGTTCAAAATGGCGGCTATGCAACTCCCCTATTGGGGATGTGCATGTCTCACTGTGTATGTCTATTACAGTGCAGTATTGGGAGTGAAAAGGAGAAAGGAGTGATTTTTTTTTTTATTTCTTTTGATTTAGTATTTCTATACAGCACATCTTCTGTAATAACGACAGTTGAGTTATCGACAAACAAGTACATTGTACAATGAAGTTCTAATAATCAATTGAGGACATTATCATTGAGATATGGGCTCACAAAAGGTAATTTGATACAGAATAACCATGGTCCTCCGCCCACCGCTGTGTCTATCTAGACCTAACTCTACTGAACAAAGTCCAAAGTAAGACCAAAGGTCAAGAACAGAAATATAATGAAATGAAGTAAATTTAGAAATTATTAGTTTGGTAAATCTAGTGGCAGCATGAAGGTACTGCATGAATTGTAAGAGTAAAGTTAATAGTTATGCTTAAATACATCGCTTCCAAGATCGGGTGTGAACTCTCCCACGCGGGAGAAAGGAGGTAGAAATAGCGCAACCACGACATGGGTCAACGATATAGCACTTCCGCCGGCCTATGCACCACTCACCTCCTTTTGTTAATTCTTTCATGGGTCAGATTTTTAGAAAATGTACAATTGGCAGCTCTACACATTTAGGAAATTCTGCTAAATTAGACTGAAAAATGATGAATACCGGGTAAATCTGAGTATATTTGGTATCGCATTGATTTATAGTATCAGTTCTGTTGTGTAAAACTGCATTTTGATGCTTATTTTTGTCTTAAATGTGGGTTATTTGAGAGGATTGGTGAAGGCAATTTGTACATTTTCTGAAAATCTGACCCATATGGTGATCAACGTTTTAATCGGATATTATCCATAGTTACCTTAGCTTGTCTAGCATAATCAGAGCATGTTTATTTCAAACTCTGTAGAAATTTATTAACTCGACGAAAGTAGCAAGCAACTTTGCGCCATGTTGCGTACTTCTTAGCTACGGAACCGGAGGTGTAGATGCTGCAAGCACCGCAATGGAAATAGTTTTTTTCTACCTCTTTTACATGCGATCACCCGATACTGTTAACGTATTTATTTTCGCGCAGATAAATTTTCGCGCACAAAGTACTTTGACACTTTTTCGCGTGGATTTAATTCCGCGCAGCAAGGAAGTCTCACACTTTGTTTATGCAATAATTATACCTTTCGCGCAGGATTTATTTTCGCGCACAAAGGTGGCTGCGCTAAAATAGCGAAAATAAATACTGCGCAAACATTAATACGTTTACAGTATCGGAAGTGACGTATATGGGTCAGATTTTCAGAAAATGTACAATTCGCCTTCACCAATCTTCTCAAATAACCCAAATTTCAGACGAAAATAAAGTTCAAAACTCAGTTCAACCTAGCCAAACAGATTGCTAGAATCAATGCAATGCCAAATACACTCGAATTTACTTAGTATTGACCAAATTGCAGCCTAATTTAGCAGAATTTACTAAATGTGTAGAGCTGCCAATTGTACATTTTCTGAAAATCTGACCCATTAGATAGTAGGATCAGTTGTCGTTGTGAATCACGATTCAAGATGGCGGACATACAAATACGCTATTGAAAGATTCTTGATTCAAAGTAAACTTAATTATCCTGCCCACTATAGACCTAACCAGTAGTATAAAGAATGGCAGTGATATTGCATCCTGTTCAGTAACTAAAATACCGTCCTGCAAGCAAGATCTGAAAGGCAAAACCCTAACAAATGCAGACACAGCGATATTGGATAATGCATACAGACTAGCATATGAGTTAATTAAACCAATAATGAACGGACAGATCACTGATTAGTAACCTAGGAGGCGGAAGGTAGGAGATGACAATGGATAAAACAAGTGCCTTTGGAATTCTCACCTATTGATATGGAATTAAGTTATGGGTCAGATTGTCAGAAAATGTACAATTGGCAGCTCTACACATTTAGGAAATTCTGCTAAATGTAGCTGAAAAATTATGAATACCGGGTATATCTGAGTATATTTGGTTTTGTGTTGGTTTAATATATCTGTTTTACTATGTTAAACTGTATTTTGAACTTTATTTTTGTCTTAAATGGGAGTTATTTGAGAGGATTGGTGAAAGCGAATTGTACATTTTCTGAAACTCTGACCCACATGCACTAACTTTCCTCCTTATTGCGAAGTAACAAGGGAAGTTACCGCCTTGGGATCACTTTGTATGTTCGCTGAAATTCCTCGCTGATGTTTTTTTAAAAAAAATTTTGATAAAGGTTTATTATGAGTATACATGTAATTAACTGGTGAAATAGATCCCTTGTTGCTTGGAGGAGGATCTTTGACAAATGTGATGTGTTTCAGGAAAATGAGTCACAAGTCGCAAAATTGCTATTTTTCAAAGTGTTTTTCACAAAGTCTCTTTATTGAAATGTTCTGATTTTTAGAGGGTTTAGCACTTATAGTCATATGAATCCATGTACCAAATATTTCTGAACATTGTAATAAATATATCATGTATACAGGTATGTGCAGGCAGGTGGGGTGGGAGGAAGAGTTCACCCCATCCAGTGACATTATTTCTCTGAGAGAATTTCAGAAAGAGAGAGAGAGAGAGAGTCTAAATCCCTCTGTGTACAGAGGCCCAACCTCTGGTGGAGATCATTGAGGGGTCGGAGATGATGCACAGGCCTGTGGGGAAGATTGGCATGTGTGACATCAGGGTAGTGAGGCGTGACGATCTCAGCTTGACTGTATATAAAATGAGAAATAAAGCAAATACATACACATACACATTAACTAATGATGGAGTAATGAAATGAGATGTGATGATAATTAAGAGAATAGTCTTTCCATCACCATAAAGGTCTGTAATACCTGAGATAACTAAGATCGATACATAGATGTATAATTTATTTATTCATCTTTCCTATTGTTCAATTGTCTTCTATTTC
The DNA here is from genome assembly GCA_942159475.1 of Sthenelais limicola. Lineage (NCBI taxonomy): Eukaryota > Metazoa > Annelida > Polychaeta > Phyllodocida > Sigalionidae > Sthenelais > Sthenelais limicola. The sequence goes on along the minus strand of OW804094.1, from coordinate 9,919,812 downwards.
CGCAAAATTGACTAATTAAGAGTTGGTGTATACAAACTGGGGTTAGTTAATGCAAAAATTATTATATAAAATGTAATTTGGTGACCTTGTGATAGTAGTGACCTTGCCTCTTGGAATCTTTTCATTGATGTCATAATTATACTGCCAATTAAGATGTGCGAGTACCAAGATTGGTATTATTAGTATCGGTCAGCCAGTGTAAAGGCCAGAATAGCTGGATCAGTAGCCAGTTTCATAAGCTAACGCAGCGTGGGCATATTGGGCCTAACGACAGATGTCTGTTTCGTAATCAAATAACGCATCCACATATGTGATTTGTTTTAACAAAATGAGTCATAAGTCGCAACATTGATATTTTTCAAAGTGTTATTTTCACAGGATATATTTATTGAAATCTTCTGATCTGTAGGGGGTTTAGCAGTTATAGTCATATAAACCCATGTGACAAATTTCGAGACATTGTATTGAATATAATCTCTGCGTTTTGAAGGCCTTTGTTTGGAGTATTTAGTTACTTAACTTGTATTTATTAGGTGTCCTAGTGTTTACTATCATTGGAATCAGCTTGATCTCCTTTTTTCAAATATGATGATATCTCAGAATCCAAATTTTGCGACTTGTGACTCATTTTGCTAAAACGGATCACATATTTTTACACAAGGTGTGATGCAATACTATAATGTTTTTAGAATTTGTTTTAACCTTGATTATGAAATCAATGCGATTATGAAAAGTATATACGCTAAACTAAACAAAACCTAAAAGAACGGAAATCTAAAATAATAAACCATTATATATGGGGATATTAAAAATCCCTGATATTGAATGACTTGAGGGTGATGGTGGGAGGGCCCTAAAATCTGAAGGTGGGAGGGGCCCTAACATCTAAAGTTGGGTGGGCCCTAACGTCTGAAGTTGGGTGGGCCCTAACGTCTGAAGTTGGGTGGGCCCTAGCATCTAAACTCGCATCAGGACTCTGGGCCCTAGCGTCCAAGGTTTCTGGGCCCTAGCATCGTTGGGCCCTAACGTCTTGAGCCCAATTTAGGGCCTCGGGATTTTGATGAGGAAAACACATCAAGAATCTGTCAATTACACCTCGTCCCTTGCCACCAAGTGAGGGTTTCTCCGAGGCAAGTAATTTATTGTTCATTTCAATGTTTAACAGCTACATTCTAATGAAGCACTACTGCCTGGCTGTCAATTAACATTTAATGCCGTGATTTATTATTTCCCACCCACACACTAATGGCCCTGTCACCAGCTCTGCCTTTAAGTCCTAAAGATTTTTAGATTTAGAAAATATTTTATTCAGGTCTACAACATTTCCACACATACAAGTATGAATACTTTCAGGACAGCCTGATTTAAACAATTAGGGAAAGGTATATGTTATACATTAACGCTGTTTAGGAAAGTACATATTTAAATACATTCATATATTGATGAAAAAAGTTTACTAAAAATTAAGTTACAATTAAGTACAAAATGAATAAGGTACACAATAATTAAAGAGAATTAAGAACAAACCTCCAACTCATATCACCTTGTCAGTGGTGGGTTATTGAGAAGAAGGGAAAAATTAAAAACATGATGTTATACAGTGTTGTCGACGCCGTGCTCTTACATATTAACCATTACTAATCAATAATATGCATAGTATAGTTATACATTATGTTCAAGACAGGATTCGTATGCTAATGCTTACTGCTGACAAAGGCCTGCATGGAGCATACCTAGAAAGTTCAATATGTATTATATATATGGGTCAGATTTTCCAAAAAAATGTACAATTCACCTTCACTAATCCTCTCAAATAACCCACATTTGAGATAGAAATAAAGTTCAAAATACAGTTCAACCTAACCAAAGAGATTGCTAGAATCAATGCAATGCCGAATATACCCGAATTTACCTAGTATTGACCAAATTGCAGCCTAATCTGGCAGAATTAACTAAATGTGTAGAGCTGCCAATTGTGCATTTTTGGAAAATCTGACCCATATGTGATGCGTTACATGCAAATATGTCGCAAAATCGCAAAGTTGATATTTCCAAACTGATTTATCATTCTTGGGGTGCTCTACACTGCTAGTAGCATGACTACATATATTTCAAGACTTATTAGGTGTCCTATAGTTTACTATCATTGGAATCGGCTTGATCTCATCTTTTCAAATATGATGAAATCTCAAAATCATTCTATGCGACTTAAATTGCGACTTAAGATGCGATATCTAATAAGTATTTCTATATTTAAGTTTGATATTTTTATTTTTGAAAAAAAAGTGTTTAATGTTACTGGATGGGTAATTACCAGTAAAGTAATGAAATAATACACCATACAAAACCCTTCAAAACGCAAGGATATATTTAATACAATGTCCAAAAATTTGTTGCATGGATTCATATGACTATAAGCACTAAACCCTCTAAAAATCAGAACATTTCAATAAAGAGATCTTGTAAAAAAACACTTTAAAAAATATCAATTTTGCAACTAATGACTCATTTTCTTGAAACACATCACATGAATCATATGTGATGTGTTCCAGGAAAATGAATCATAAGTCACAAAATTGATATTTCTCAAAGTGTCTTTTTCACAAGATCTCATTATTAAGATAAGATAAGATAAGAAGTTGTTTATTGTCTTGAAACAAAGGTACAGAGGGGTACAGTTGAATGAAGTAGTTAAATAAGACAATAGGTCGACATACCTATATGATGCTACAAGGCATCATTTCTCCCGGCTGTTACCCGAATTTTGAATAGGTAGAGAACTAATATAACTAAATAACTAATTGACTTAGGAGGATACAAATGAGAAGACTAGTAATGGTAGTTAGTCTAAGAGAATCGAGCAGTACAGCACGACAGTTTTCCAACATAGACAATTTTTACAACATAGGGTATCTAATCGAACAGTACAGATCGATTTCTACAGACTCAGACCACAAATCAGAATGATGTGGAGAGTAAATGTAAGGCACGTTGTAATAAGGTACATTATTACAGGTTAACTGTGTAGAGGTTTTATGAACATACAAGGGTTAGAATGAGCAGTACAGCTCATTTCTTATATCTGACTGAGTATAAAATAGTATCAAATTACAATTACAAGATCACATACATGGATTAAGGTACAAGGAGAACAAATTTCTCTAATACACACATATAATATATATATGTAGATATATATATTGGAATGTTCTAATTTTTGATGGGTTGATCACTTATAACTATATCAATCGATGTATCAAATTTAAGAACAATCTATATAATATATCCTTTCGTTTTGAAGGTCCTCATATATATATGGACTATATTTAGTTACTTTACTGTTTATTGACCCCCAGAAATATTGGAATCTTTTTTTCAAAAACGAAAATATCAAACGTAAAATCTAGAAATACTTATTAGATTTTTAGACTGTTTACTATCATTGGAATCCGCTTGATCTCATCTTTTCAAATATGGTGATATCTCAAAATCCATTTTTTGCGACTTATGACTCATCTTCCTGAACCACATCTCATATGTGTAATTACTTTGAGCAGGGTCGTGATTCTAATAAGTACGACTCCAATATATCCATCCTAGATTTAACCTTGCTTCTGCTAATTACATTAACGGGTCAGGGTGACAGAAAATGGATAATTTGCCTTCACCAATCCTCACAAATAACCCACATTTAAGGCAGAAATAAGGTTTGGAATTCATCTCAACATAACCAAACAGATTGCCTGAATCAAGGCAATACAAAATATACTCAGATATATCTAGCATTTACCATTCTCAGAATAGTTGTCCGGAAATTCATAAATGCGTAGAGCTGCCAATAGTACATTTCTAGACGATCCGACCCCAATATTGTAATGGAAACTCTGCCAAAGATCTACAAGGGTCAGATTTTCAGAAAATGTACAATTCAACTTCACCAATCTTCTCAAATAACCCAAATTTCAGACGAAAATAAAGTTCAAAATACAGTTCAACCTAACCAAACAGATTGATAGAATCAATGCAATGCCGAATATACTCGAATTTACCTAGTATTGACCAAATTGCCATCTAATTTAGCAGAGTTTACTAAATGTGTACAGCTGCCAATTGTACATTTTCTGAAAGTTTGACCCACAAGTTCCAGGAGGCCTAGATAGTATCAATATATGGACTGGATTGTTCTTAGTGTATGCTGAGTGTAGTGTTATACGTCAGGACCTGGGTTAAAGGACCCTGGAGGACCGCCTCAACGAAATTAGCAAACGGAAGACACCCACACGTGTGAACGTACAACCACACATGCACTTAAGATCGCGTGATCTTGAGGTCACTTGCGAAAGGTAACACGTGATTTAGAGTGAGTGAGTGAGATTGGTTGCTTTACACCCTTATCAACACATTGAAGGTTATATCAAGGGCGGGAGAGCTGGGAGGGAGTGAGTGAGTGAGATTGGTTGCTTTACGCCCTTATCAACACATTTAATATGGTTATATCAAGGGCGGGAGAGCTGAGAGGGAGTGAGTGAGTGAGATTGGTTGCTTTACGCCCTTATCAACACATTTAATATGGTTATATCAAGGGCGGGAGAGCTGAGAGTGAGTGAGTGAGTGAGTGAGTGAGATTGGTTGCTCTACGCCCTTATCAACACATTTAATATGGTTATATCAAGGGCGGGAGAGCTGAGAGGGAGTGAGTGAGTAAGATTGGTTGCTTTACACCCTTATCAACACATTTAATATGATTATATCAAGGGTGGGGGAGCTGAGAGGGAGGCAGTTTATGATCTTACTCAGGAAAAAGAGATAGAGAAAAAGGGAGAGAGAGAGACAGAGAAAAGAGACAGAAAGGCAGTTTCTGGTCTTACCCAGGAAATAGAGATAGAGAAGAAGGGAGAGAAGGACAGAGAAGTGAGATAGAAAGGCACTTTATGGTCTTACCCAGGAAATAGAGATAGAGAAGAAGGGAGAGAGAGACAGAGAAAAGAGACAGAAAGGCAGTTTATGGTCTTACCCAGGAAATAGAGATAGAGAAGAAGGGAGAGAGAGAGACAGAGAAAAGAGACAGAAAGGCACTTTATGGTCATACCCAGGAAATAGAGATAGAGAAGAAGGGAGAGAGAGAGACAGAGAAAAGAGACAGAAAGGCACTTTATGGTCTTACCCAGGAAATAGAGATAGAGAAGAAGGGAGAGAGAGAGACAGAGAAAAGAGAAAGAAAGGCACTTAATGATCATACCCAGGAAAAAGAGATAGAGAAGAAGTGAGAGGGAGAAAAGAGACAGAAAGGCACTTTATGGTCATACCCAGGAAATAGAGATAGAGAAGAAGGGAGAGAGAGGCAGAGAGAAAAGAGGCAGAAAGGCACTTTATGGTCTTACCCAGGAAATCGAGATAGAGAAGAAGGCAGAGGGAGACAGAGAAAAGAGACAGAAAGGCACTTTATGGTCATACCCAGGTAATAGAGAAGAAGGGAGAGTGAGACAGAGAAAAGAGACAGAAAGGCACTTTATGGTCTTACCCAGGATATAGAGATAGAGAAGAAGGGAGAGAGGCAGAGAGAAAAGAGACAGAAAGGCACTTTATGGTCTTACCCAGGTAATAGAGAAGAAGGGACAGAGAGACAGAGAATAGAGAGAGAAAGGCACTTTATGGTCTTACCCAGGATATAGAGATAGAGAAGAAGGGAGAGAGGCAGAGAGAAAAGAGACAGAAAGGCACTTTATGGTCTTACCCAGGTAATAGAGAAGAAGGGAGAGAGAGACAGAGAAAAGAGACAGAAAGGCACTTTATGGTCATACCCAGGAAATAGAGATAGAGAAATAGTGAGAGAGAGACAGAGAAAAGAGACAGAAAGGCACTTTATGGTCTTACTCAGGATATAGAGATAGAGAAGAAGGGAGAGAAAGACAGAGAAAAGAGACAGAAATGCACTTTATGGTCTTACCCAGGATATAGAGATAGAGAAGAAGGGAGAGAGGCAGAGAGAAAAGAGACAGAAAGGCACTTCATGGTCTTACCCAAGTAATAGAGTAGAAGGGAGAGAGAGACAGAGAAAAGAGAGAGAAAGGCACTGTATGGTCTTACCCAGGTAATAGAGATGAAGGGAGAGAGAGACAGAGAAAAGAGAGAGAAAGGCACTTTATGGTCTTACCCAGGTAATAGAGAAGAAGGGACAGAGAGACAGAGAAAAGAGACAGAAAGGCACTTTATGGTCTTACCCAGGTAATAGAGAAGAAGGGAGAGAGAGACAGAGAAAAGAGAGAGAAAGGCACTGTATGGTCTTACCCAGGTAATAGAGAAGAAGGGAGAGAGACACAGAGAAAAGAGATAGAAAGGCACTTTATGATCTTACCCAGGAAATAGAGATAGAGAAGAAGGGAGAGAGAGACAGAGAAAAGAGAAAGAAAGGCACTTTATGATCTTAGGCACCAGTCTGTAGGACCAGTCTGTAGATTGATTGTGGTGAAATAGTTTAATACTGGGTAATATAAACAGTGTAAGCTTCTACGGAGGGCCCAGATAGCATCTCCTTTTCCCCCTGCGCGCTTGATTGCGCTTTACCCATAACATCTCTTAGGCTGTCACCACAAGGTGTAGGGTTACTGAGACTGGGGCTCTTGAAGTTGCACTATACTAACTGAGCATTTGGGAGGATTGCGAAATGACACATATTTATGAGTGTGTATTTCAAGCACTGTTTATATCTGTGTGTAATTTATATCTTCGATATTCACAAAAGAATAGGACAAATATTTAAGTATGTTGGAAATAAATTACTATTCAATTAATTCAATATCAATACAAATCCAGGTCCATATCTTGCCTGTCTAGTCCCTCATAGAGAGCCTCAAACTCCAAACATGTGTTAGTGGTTAAGGGCCAGCGAGGCACCGGCCGCTCTGTGGTCCCTTCTTACCGCATACCAATTTAATCCCAAAATTTGATTGCTCAAACTCGGTAGTTGCTAGGACTGTAAAGTGCAGAACACATTCGCTGATTATTGGTCAATGTTGGTACATGGAAAGCTCACTTGGGGGTGCGTCACTCAACTCTTCTTCTATAGACTACAAAGTTGGCTCTCCTTGCTCTCTCCACTCTCTCGATTAATAATATTTTGATATTCACTAAGTAATACTAATTCAATATAAATTCTCCATTGGAAAATATGTGAAAAGAATTTCCATTATGAACCTGTCTGTTTAGCGAATGTCCTGATAATAACAATCATCAATATCAGATATTAATAGTTCTCACATAAACATTAATAAATGTCTGTCTGTCTAGGAGATGTATGTCTAATGTATGTCTAGGAGGACTGTACTGGCCCACGAAAATACTGCTTAATTATTTATTTGTTTATGCAATCATTGACTTTGGGGAGGGCGAAAATTTATTATTCCTTAAAAAAATCATCATTTCATCCCTTTGGTGCATCTTCTTTTCTGATGTATTTCTTATGCCGGCTTCTGTAAAGAGAAAAGTACAGGTATATATATATATCAAATGAAACACATTAATATTTGCTGTATTTCAATACAATTAACTTAAGGGCCTAGTCCAATAAGCTGATTCTCATGCGATTTTGGGCCGCAGAGGACTCTTTTGCACTAAATTCTGTGAGAATCGGCTTAGTGGACTAGGCCCTTTAGTGATTAAATATTACAATATCTCTGTAAATAATAATATATCTGCATCGCTGTAAACTAAAGATTCTAATAACACAAGTTGACTAGCTCTAGTTCTTGTAAAACATTAGAATTAGCACCAGAGTGAATATCACTCTTGAGAGGTTTCTCCCTGCTTCCAGAAGCTTTTTTTTTTTTTTTTTTTTTTCACTTTCTTTATTATTCTCTCTTTTTTTTCTCTTATTGTATTTCTAATATTCCAGGTCTTCTTTCCATCCTCAGGTCTTCTTTCCATCCTCATTTTTCTTGCTCTCCTTTTATTGTCTGTTATCTAGCTCCTTCTCTCCATCTTTGTCATCCTGTCTTGTATCTCCTTATATCTTGTCCTTATCTCCTCATATTTCACTTTCTTGGGGTCGGTCCTCTCTTCCTCTGACTGTAGTGGGTCCATTTTTCGGTTTGAGACATGCTTGCCAGTTGCCAGCCTTCATGATCGCTATCACTGCCACAGGTCAGTGGGTGGTCGCCCATCCCTGGCCTGTGGTTATCCTGATTAATCAGGCCCAGAAACACTGATGCAATGTAATTTTATGTAACAATACCCAAGGAAACCTATAGGTCCTGGGTATGACCATAATATGCCTTTCCATCTCTTTTCGCTGTCTCTCTCTCCCTTCTTCTCTATCTCTATTTCCTGGGTATGACCATAAAGTGCCTTTCTGTCTCTCTCTTTCTCTCCTCTTCTCTACCTCTATCTCCTGGGTAAGACCATAAAGTGCCTTGCTGTCTCTTTTCCCCTGTCTCTCCCTCTCCCTTCTACTCTATCACTATTCCCTGGGTATGATCATAAACTGCCTTCCTCTCAGCTCTCCCGCCCTTGATATAACCATATTAAATGTGTTGATAAGGGTGTAAAGCAACCAATCTCACTCACTCACTCCCTCTCAGCTCTCCCGCCCTTGATATAAGAAAGCTGATGTAAGCTAATCGTAAGGACACAAAGGTCTACATGTCTATATGAAAAGTTAATTCCATTTCTGCCGACAGTTACCATTAGTTCACTTATAATTTATTTTTTATGTTAATGTTGAAACTGTACAATTTAAGAATAATCAAGAACTGGCACCCGACGGAAGAACTACTTAAACCTCTGTTTATCTAGATTGTCGAATTACCATATTGTAATAAGATCAAGACACAATAAAGAATTCTTGAATTGAATTGAATTTCGAGGGCCTTCGTCCTGTACTTGACTTAGACATTATATATGAAAAAAAGGATAAAATTAGACAAATAGTGAGAACATAAGGTGTATCAGATGGACCTACGACTATCAAACATTGAATTCTTATTAACATTTTGTGAGTATAGCATTGGATCTACTTCCTTGATGCCTTACATGTTCTAATAATAGTTGGTGTCAATCTCGAAACACGCTAGAACAAAGTATATGGAAATGGTGCCCACACACAGCCGATTTGCCTCCCGATTCCCTCCCGATTTGGGTCTCCTGATGAATCCTATGATCCCATTTCTAATCCTGGTTGATGTTTTTGAAATAACATCAACCAGGACGAGAAATGAAATCCTAGGACTCATCGGAAGACCCAAATCGGGAGGCAATCGGGGAGCAAATCGGCTGTGTGTGGGCAGGGTTTAAGATACTAGTTTTATTAAAAACAAGATAAAGCTGTATCATGAACCGGAAAACAGAAGTCAAATATAGTAGATGCTTGTGTTGATTGTATCCTAACATGAACCTTTCTACATGTGTGGTAAACATGACAAAACAAGTATAGTGATGAAGAGTGCACGATGTGAAAATAGTATTAATCGGCCCCTGAGAGGAAGTTATGTAGGCCATCAGCCAATGCACTCAAAATAGACTTTTTTGTTCCCGTAATTTGGGTGCTACAAAATTTTTACATATTTTGGTAGACAATAACCTTAATAACTCAGGATTAAAAGTTCTCCATCCAATATCCTGCAGTTTTTGAGTAAAGTGGATTTTAAAAAATTAAATATTAAAAATTAAAAAAAAATTCTGTAGCTCAATATGAGGGGTTTAGTGGTCTTTTAAAAATATATTCTAGTACACAATGCCATAGATAATACAGGGAAAAAAATTCCGTCCAATCTCCAACAGTTTTCATGTGGACAGACTCAATAAAAGACTCAGTTAGGTGTGTGTGTGGGGGGGGGGGGGGGGGGGGGCGGGTTGAACATGGAATATTGATGAGAAATAATGCTAAAGAGCATGTTAATTAAAGTAGAGTAGAATGCAATATGTGGCATACCTAGGAATAGTTTCGGTGTACTGCCCAGTTGTTGAAGAAGGACTGAGAGACCTATATGTGTCAGATTTTCAGAAAATGTACAATTGGCCTTCACCAATCCTCTCAAATAACCCATATTTCAGACGAAAATAAAGTTCAAAATCCAGTTCAACCTAACCAAACAGATTGCTAGAATCAATGCAATGCCAAATATACTCGAATTTACCAAGTATTGACCAAATTTCAGCTTAATTTAACAGAATGTACTCAATGTGTACAGCTGCCAATTGTGCATTTTCTGAAAATCTGACCCATATATATATATCCTTCCCATGTGGCTGGAATCCCTAGTGTGGGTTATACACGTGTTGTATGACAGGAAATGGGTGAAATTTCCAGAAAATGCACAATTCACATTCAGAAACCGTCCCAAATAATTTGAATTTAATACAAAAATGAGGCTTAAAACACAATTCAACATAACCAAACACATCCTTTGAATCAACTCGATACCGAATATACTCAGATATACCTGGTATTAATCAGTTTTCAGTTGAATTTAGCAGAAATTACTAAATGTGTATAGCTGCTAATTGTACATTTTCTGGACATCTGACCCGTATATATGCGGCTTGTCCAGGTTTAGGTTGTATGGGTATAAATAGAATATAGTAGCTGTGTTTGCCACGTGCAACGTGACCTGTAGTGTGTGCTAAAATGGAGAGAAAGCTACAGCGCTGATGGTGCCGCATCCCTCTTCCTCATCCATTTCCTCCCCCTCTTCCTCCTCTTCCTTCTCCCCCTCCTCCTTCTCCTCCCCCTCTTTCTCCTCCCCCTCGTCCTCCTTCTCCTCCCCCTCTTTCTCCTCCCCCTCGTCCTCCTTCTCCTGTTCCTACTCCTTCTCCCCCTCCTCCTTCTCCTTCTCCTCCCCCTCTTCTTCCCCTCCTCCTCCTCCTCCTGCTCCTCCTCCTTCTCCCCCTCCTGCTCCTCTTCCTCCTCCTTCTCCCCTCCTCCATCTCCTTCTCCTCCCCTCTTCTTCCCCTCCTCCTCCTGCTCTTCCTCCTGCTCCTCCTCCTCCCCCTCCTGCTCCTCTTCCTCCTCCTTCTCCACTCCTCCATCTCCTTCTCCTCCCCTCTTCTTCCCCTCCTCCTCCTCTTCCTTCTGCTCCTCCTCCTTCTTCCCCTCCTCCTCCTCCTCTTCCTTCTGCTCCTCCTCCTTCTTCCCCTCCTCCTCCTCCTCTTCCTTCTGCTCCTCCTCCTTCTCCTCCTCCCCTCCTCCATCTCCTTCTCCTCCCCTCTTCTTTCCCTCCTCCTCCTCCTCCTCCTCTTCCTTCTCCTTCTCCCCCTCCTTCTGCTCCTCCTCCTTCGCAGGAGCAGGAACGGTGCTACCAAGCTTTGTATGCACCTGATATGACATCGTAATCCACATAACTCATACCCCAAATGCCTCACTGGCCGTACAATGGATAGTACCAGATAATCTACTCTATAATAGTACTTTTCTTAGCCCATTACGTCGCATATCAACGATAGTCTGTTAGAGTGTATCCCTCCTCCTCCTCCTCCTCCTCCATCTCCTTCTCCTCTTCCTGTTCCTCCTCTCACTTCTCCTCCTCCCCTCTTCCTCCTTATCCTCCTCCATCTCCTTCTCTTCTTCCTGCTCCTCCTCCTCCCTCTCCTCCCTGTCCTCCTCCTCCCCTCTTTCTCCTTATTCTCCTCCATCTCCATCTCCTCTTCCTGTTCCTCCTCCTCCATCTCCTTCTCCTCTTCCTGCTTCTCCTCCCTCTCCTCCTCCTCTCTTCCTCCTCCTTCTTCTCCTCCTCCTTCTCCTCCTTTACCTCCCCCCCTCTTTCTCCGTCTTCTCCTCCCTATCCTCCTTCTTCTCCTTGTCCTCCTCATCGGCCTTCTTCTCCTTATTTCTCTCTCTTCTTCTCCTCCTTCTCATTCTACTCCTCCTTCTTCTTCTCCTTCTCCTTATCTCCTCCTCCCTCTTCATCTCCTTCTCTTCCTCCCTCTCCTCCATCTCCTCCTCTTCCTCCCTCGCCTCCTCCTTATTTCCCCCTCTTCTTCTTCCCCTCCTCCCCCCTCCTTCTTCTACTCTTCCTCCTTCTTTCCTCCTTTGCCTTCTCCCCCTACTTCTCTTCCTTCCCCTCCATCTCCTCCTTCTCTCCTTCATCTTCTCCTCCTCCACATCCCCCTTCTCCTCCATATCTCCTTCACCTTCTCCTCCTCCATCTCCTCCTCTCTCCTCCAACAATGTACCACAAGCAACATTTCCCCACATGCCACATGTTGCTGTAGCACAATGCATATCAATGATAGTCTGTTAGACTGTATCCCGCCTCCTCCTTCTCCTCTTCCTGCTCCTCCTCCCTCACCTCCTCTTCCTTCTCCCCACATCTTCCTCCTCCCCCTCTTCCTCCTCCTTCTTCTCCTCCCCCTCTTCCTCCTCCTTCTCATCCTCCCTCTCCACCTTCTCCTCCTTCTTCTCCTTCCGCTTCTTCCCCTTCCCCTCTTCCTCCTCATCCCCTCTTCCTCCTCCTTCTCCTCCTTCTTTCCCCTCCTCCTTGTCCTCCTCCTCCCTCTTCCTCCTCCTTCTCATCCTCCCTCTCCCCCTTCTCTTCCCTCTACTCCACCTTCTCTCCTCCCTCTCCACCTTCTCCTCCTCCTTCTCCTCCCTCTCCACCTTCTCTCCTCCCTCTCCACCTTCTCCTCCTCCTTCTCCTTCTCCCCCTTCTCCTCCCTCTCCACCTTCTCTCCTCCCTCTCCACCTTCTCCTCCTCCCTCTCCCCCTTCTCCTTCTCTTCCTCCTTCTCCTTCTCCCCCTTCTCCTCCCTCTACTCCACCTTCTCCTCCACCTTCTCCTCCTCCAACAATGCACCACAAGCAATGTTTCCCCACATGCCACAGGTTGCTGTAGCACGATGCGGAGGTGGAGGTGCCGCAGAAGGAGTAGGCGGGGCATACAGCCGTCAATCATCCTCTCAGACCCACCCACAAGCCCACGCAGTTGCCCAACGATTGGTGGGCGGGCGATCGTGTGTATATATGATAAATGGGAGAGTGTGAGTGCAAGAGTGTGTGTGGAAATAGAAGAACCATGCAGATGCCTGACGACCAGGAGATACAAGCCTGGTTTGGGCAAGCAAAGCAGCGGGGATTTCTCCTCTCTCCTCCCAATATGGATTACCTCGAGGACTCTATCAGCCTCGGACAAAACTTCACTTTCGATGCCTTTCTCAAGATAGTTACTGAGAACAATGAGCAACTCTACTGGTTTGGACCCGGAGTGGAGATTCCTATGATACTTCTATACGCTGTAATCATAGTCTTTGGATGCTTTGCCAATGGATTGATTTGTTACGTAATTTTCCATAGAAAAAAGCTGAGAACTGTACGGAACATTTTCATCGTCAACCTGGCTGTCTCTGACATGATAATGTGTGTGTTCTGCATGCCTTTCACTCTAGTTAAACTTCTCTTAAAGAACTGGCCGCTGGGTGAGACACTGTGTAAAGTGGTGCCGTGGTTACAGGCAGTGAACGTATTTGCTTCTACAATGACAATCACTGCAATAGCCTTGGATAGATACCAGGTTATAGTCTACCCGTCCACTCTAAAGGACGGTACCAAGAAATGGGGAGCTGCTGCCATTATTTTCTTTATCTGGTTTGCCTCTGTCCTTGTCGGCTTGCCGCTCTTGATTTTCAGCCGACTCGAGCGGACTGAGTATATACAATTCATAAGCTATGATATGTGTCTCGAAGAATGGCCGTCCGCTTTGTCGCGAACCGTATATGCCGCGGCTATAATGATCCTCCAGTTTATCATCCCCGTGATAATCCTTATTATCATCCACTGGAGAATCTGCACCTTTCTTAAGAACCGCATTAGGGTTAATCCGACCACCCCGATGGAGATGAATCGCGCGATGAAGGAAGCGAAGCGACATCGCAAGAATAGCACGCTTCTGATGGCCATCGCTGTGATGTTTGCCCTCTGCTGGTTCCCTCTAACCCTCCTCAACCTCCTCGCTGATTTCAATTACTTTATTTTCATGTACAAGAACTTCCTGCTGTCGTTTGGTATGGCACATGTCATAGCAATGATATCTGCTTGTTTGAATCCGATCATTTACGGCTGGTTTAACTCCAACTTTAGGAGAGAGTTCACTAAGATTGTATGTTTCTGGCGTGATGACTTGTATGAAAAGGACCCGCACCTGCACCACCACATTGTTAACATTCAGCAGCACAGGAGGGTGGTGTATAAACAGACGGTCAGCTATAAGGCTATACAGACTGAGGTCCAGCCCATTATAGACCAGCCGGACTCACGCGATTCCGACGACTACCCGACCAGTAAGAGCACCTCAAATTTTGCCAACTATCTTGTAAAAACCAATTGAAAGAAATTTGAATGTTTGTGATGTGTTTCAGAAAAATGAGTCGCAAGTCGCAGCAATTATATTTTCCAAAGGGATTTATTCACAGGATCTCTTTATTGGAATGTTCTGAGTTTTGGGTGGCTTAGCGCTTTCAGTCATATTAATTCATGTCCCAAATTGTATGACGGTGTGTTAAATATATCCTTGCGTTTCAACGGCCATCCTATGAAGTAGATTTAGTTACTTTACTAGTAATTGCACACCCAGAAATGTTGCAAACTATTTTTCGAACATAAATATATCACACATAAAACATGGAAATACTTTTTAGATGTCCTTAATGTTTACTACCATTGGAATCAGCATGATTTCATCTTTTCAAATATGATGATACCTCAATATGCAATTTTTGCGACTTGTGACTTATTATCCTGGAATACAAGACATGTTCTAAAAGGTTTTAAACATCCAATGTAAATTAGGGCACACGTTATTGAAATATTCTTAAAATGATCTAGCCATGAGTGTATTATTAATATTTTAGTTGAATGCAACTACCCAAATCTAATAATAATATTTATGTATGTGCATTGGTATCAAGAAATTGAATATAATATATATACACGCACATAACTAGGTATGAGCCAGAACGGTATTATGTTTCGATAACTGCCACCCTAAACTGTTTGATTAAAAAAGAAAAACTAGTTGAATATAATATGTTTTTATAATATGTATGCCTTCCAACAAGTAAATTATGTAAATATTCCCAAGACTTTATAAATGTATATTTCCGAACTAAGTGACGATTTCATTAAATTGGTGTAAAAATATTACATATATCAATGTGCGGATTGGTTTATGTTTGGATGGATGTAAATATAAATTGGTAAACTTGTGGTTGGGTTGGTTACAGCCGTCTACATGTAATGTGGAGGTAGTGGGTTCGAATCCCAACATGGCCCTAGCGACTGTTATCCTGTGATTAATTATAATGTATACGGTAATCAAAGATGGAGTAAAAAGGCAATACGATAGAGAACGGAAAGGTTATATATAATATATTTAATATATAAACCTTAAGTGGATTTATCCCTGAATGGAATGTACATAGTACGTTTTTAAAAATCAGAGTAAACTATATTTTGACGTGAATCTATATATTTCTATATTGATGAGATATTGTGATTATTGGACATTGGTCAATATTACTAAGTGATATCATGTGCTCCCTTTGTGATATACTATTGAACGTATCAAGGTATCACCAGTGTGATACTGCCGCAAGCAAACCTATCTGACGTAACGTAACCGTAATTACGTAACCGTATCCGTATCTTTTTTTTGAATGACCTCGCATTTTTATGCATGAAAAATAAATTGTGAGATGGAACATTTTGCTTGATATTTAACAGTACGTATTTCCCACCATGTTTTGCTGAACCTCTTTCTTCCTGTTAACGTATATGAGAGATACGGAAACGTTTACGTTTAGGTTAGACTTGCTGAACCTCCCTAATTTTAAACTATTGTTACTGCCAGTATTATAAAAGGGTTGGCCACCAAAACATGTATTTAGAAAGTTTAAAGTTGAAGTTGAGTCAAATAATAAATATCATAGATAGCTTTTACAGCTCTCATATTATACAAAGTGATCAATACATGAAATGTTGCACAAATTGTTTGGGGTGAATACTAACACAAAAGATACGAACCTCTTTGCACAGTGTCCTAGTTTTGCATATGTTCTTCCTTCTTCTCCCCTTCTCCTTCTCCACCTCCCCCTACTCCCTTTCCCCCTTCTCTTTCTCCTTCTTCTTCTCCCCCTTCTTCTCATTCTCCTGCTTCTCACCCTCCTCCTTATCCTTCTCCTCTTCCTCTCTCTCCTCCTTCTCCTCCTCCTTCTTTTCCTTCTCCTCCCTCCCCCTCCTCCTCCTCCTTGATTCCACCACTCTCGATTTAAATATGCTATTGGCATTAAATGAATAAAAAAATGCTTAGGGCCTACTAAATTGCCCGCGATAGCTCAAATGTAGTTTGGATTCGATACAAATTGCTCGATTGCATATTTCGTTGTTGCACTTTCATTGCCACAAAACAAGAATCTTTATAACGATGTGTTGCACATGTTTTGATGGCCAAACCCAATAATTCTATTATATATTGTGAATGGACACTGCTATATACCAGGTTCTCGGACGGATTATGTTTAGAACTTGTTGAAATGTACAGTAATAATTATAAGATGTATACTACAGACTATTTTTATACTGTTCTCTGTATTGGCGTTAGCTACATTGAAATATATCTTGATTGAAGTTGTTACTGTCGTATTGAAACCTTTATTGAAGAATCTAATATGGTAGGCTCATTGACAGCATCTATAATAAGCGTGTTATAATGGGCGATTTGCCGGCGTAATTCCATATTACCGCCCGGTGTGGGATCGGGTATCTAGACAGGTGCATCGTCAGGAAAATGAGTTACAAATCGCAAGATTGATATTTTTGAAAGTATTTTATTTACAAGAGGTCTTTATTGAAGTGTTCTGATTCTTGGAGGGTTTAACAATTGTAGTCATATGAATCTATGTACGACATTGCAGGACATTGCCTTGAATATATCCTTGCGTTTTGAAGGTCTTCGTAGGGAGTATATTTAGTTATTTTACTAGTAATTGCCCACCGCGAAATATTGCCCCACCTTTTTTGAAAAATAAAAATACCAAACTTAAAATATAGAAATACTTATATGATAACCTACTGTTTACTATCATTGGAATCGGCTTGATCTCTTCTTTTCAAATATGATGGTATCTCAAAATCCATTTTTTGCTACTTGTGACTCATTTAAAAAAACACATATAGGGGTCAGATCGTCAGAAAGTGTACAATCAGCAGCTCTACACATTTGGTAAATTGAGCAGAAAAATGATAAAAGCTCGGTGTACCTGAATGTATTTGGTATTGTGTTGTTTCTAATAATCTGTTCAGTTGTGTTGAACAGCATTTTGAACTTCGTATTTGTCATAAATTTGGTTTATATCAGAGGATTGGTGAAGGCGAATTGTAAATTTTCTGACGATTTCACCCTTAGAATGACTGACTGCGCCAGCCCTGATGTACAATAATGGTGTCTTCCCCTCAGCCTGCATATGTGATGTGTTTCAGGAAAATGAGTCACAAGTCACAAAATTGATATTTTTCAAAGTGTTTTTTTACACGATTTCTTTATTGAAATGTTCTGATTTGTAGAGGGTTTAACACTTATAGTCACATGAATCCATGTCACAAATTTCGGGACATTGTATCAAATATATCCCTGCGTTTTGAAGGCCTTTGTATGGAGTATACTTAGTTACTTTGCTGGTAGTTACCCATCCAGAAACATTGCAAACTTTACTTTTCAAAAATAATTTCTTTAACTTAAAATATAAAAATACTTATTAGGTGTCCTTGTGTTTACTATCATTGGAATCAGCTTGATCTCCTCTTTTCAAATATGGTGATTTCTCAGAATCCATATTTTGCGACTTATGACGTATTTTCCTAAAACGGATCACATATATCCATACATTGTACTTATATATACATCTTTACCTATTGGGCTCACCTATATATCTATACATCTATACATAATGGGCTCATGCAGGCTGATCGCTGTTGTAGATTAATTATATCCATGGCAACCCTAATTAGGCCATATTCAATGGAAATTTATCAAATGAAAGGGAAAATCTTACGATAGAATGTCTTGAAATGTTTTTAGAAAAATGGCTGCGGCATAGTTTTGAAATCTATGGAAAAGGTTAACCTATAGTAGGACTATGTGTTGGAGTATAATGATTATTTGTGTGATTTTCTGAATTTGGACATCCCATCGGGAGAAAATTGGGAAATTGTGACACTCATTTTTCCCAGAGGGTTTTTTTTGTCTTGGGAGGGGGTGTTGACCCAATGGAAATTGGAAATTGTTACTCATTAACTGGTTGATCATTGAAAATTGTTAATAAAATGAACAATGAAACGGAGATGACAATTATGATCATGGTTGGAGTTATATATTATTAGTGATTCTAATTCTTCTGTCTGGGAAGGGCTTATATTAGCTCATATTGGGGTGAAATTTCCAGAAAATGCACAATTCACATTCAGAAACCCTCCCAAATCACCCAAATTTAGTACAAAAATGAGACTAACACAATCTCAACATAACCAAACACATCCCTTGAATCAACTCGATGCCAAATATATCTGGTATCTATCCCCTTTTTTACCCTAATTTAGCAGAATTTCACAAATGTGTAGAGCTGCCAATTGTAGATTTTCTGGTGATCTGACCCATTTCTCTCTTGCTCTTGTTGTGTGAACAACAACAATTATGTATTCTTAGACCGGTGACTTCCATTTTTATATTCATTGTATAAATATGTTGTCATGGTATGGACCTTGTCATGGTACACTTATTGTATTCAGAATCAGTTCCGAATGGATTTGGGGTTTATTCCCATCGCAATTGGAATTGTTTTAGGATTGGTTCACTGACACAACTTTGAAATAGTGTGTAAAATACGTGAATGGCGTTCGGCCGAGCTTGATTTAGCTTTAATGATAAGATTTGATGTTCTATATTTGCATCGCAATATGGGAAACCCAAATATAAATTGAACGTTTTAATAGGGAATTTGCATGTCTCACTGCGCATGTTTATTACAGTGCATCCTGGGATGGATTCTGATGAAATCTGGCATACACATATTTGGCAACATTTTTATCGAAAATTGCTAGAATGTTTTCACTAATATCACAACTTGTATAAATGATCTATAAAAACCAAATGTATCATGAGAAAGATGGGGACTTGTGTTATTGAAACATGTAAAACACATGGATATTGACATTAGAACATTGATAAATATTGCATGCTGAACATGGCATGTTTTCTATAGATTTGAAGTGACAGAAAATATTTAAGATAAAAATATATCTTTGGGTGTTGGTGAAACGGTGAATTAACGTCAATCTATAAATGTACATTAACTGAACTTTTTGAACCCAAGTGACAGAAATTATTTTAAATAAAGATAATTATGTGTAACATTTTTGGTGTTGGTGAATTAGCATCAATCTACATTAAAATCTGGGGTAAAACTGCTATTTTCATTTGTGTTCTTTATTCTTAACCAATACACTCAATTTGAGATCTACTCGGATTACCATTGGTTTGCTTTGATGTTTACTCTAAGTAGGTCTCGAGCAGAGTGTAAAAGGTGGGATTTTGAAGAGGACAGTTCAACATACATGAATTATTTATTCTCTTAAAAACATATTTTATAAGCCAGTCCTTTAGAAATACAAAATACGCGAATAAATATTACAATTCCATTGCCAGGTTATTTGAGGAAAGACTTTTGAAAGTTTTGTGCCTGTGATTTCGGGAGAGAGTTTTGTAAGGTCTCTAAATGTATTGTGTATAAATCGGAGGTCAATATTACCAAATTGATATAATAATTTGGTCTGTGTTTTCAGTTCTTTAAAATTAAGCTTATTTTTCACTTGTATAAACGCATCAATTTCTCAGTTTTCTTTAAATATTTTGCAAGATTGGGGACATTTTGTGTGCCTGAACCTGAATTTAGATCTATACTTTGTTAGTTTTTTTTAAGGTTTTATTCAACTTAAGCCGCCATTAGGCTCTTCAATTTGTAATGAAAATTGAGTCGTGTCCCTTGTATTTTTTTTCATATTTTTCTTACTTTTCCGACATAAGCTCCAACTGCTGTCAATTATTTTCGTACTAACTGACATACAGCAATGTTAGATCAGATATTATGTCTGCATACATGGCTGTTATTTTGTCGCCGAAAATTAAATTGTATTTAAGAGACCTGTACCTCACTATCACTCAGTTTGAGTTTTTTTTTCCCTGACATAATTCAAATAATTTAACAATAAAACGGGTACATATATCATGATACTTTGTCAGCTAATGTGCGGACAAAATTTGTGATGTGTTTCAGGAAAATCAGTCATAAGTCTCAAAAGATGGATTTTGAGATATCATTATATTTGAATAGATGAGCTCAAGCCGATTCTAATGGTAGTAAACATCTACGTAGTGTTTCTATTTTATAAGTTTGATATCTTTATTTTTGAAAAAAAATTATTGATATCTTTGGGTAGATAATTACTAATAAAGTACCTAAATATACTCTATAGGATGACCTTAGAAATGCATAGATACATTTAATACATTGCCTTGAAATTTCGTACATGTATTATTATCACTAGCAGCATTATGCACCCCAAAAACTAGAATATTCCAACAAAGATATCTTGTAAATAAATCACTTTGAAAAATATCTATTTTGCGACTTATGACTCATTTTCCTGAAACACATCACATTTGTGTAGAAAATTGTGACAAGTGTTGTGTTGGTTCTTATGGGTAGTATAGAGAAATCTGATACTGAATTGAAGAGATATGAGTGGTGTTCACGAAAACATGTACATAGACATAAATATATATATATATATATTTGCTTGTAACAAAGTGGAAGCTTTAAAACTTAAACAATTGTAAATAAAGTTTGAATTTGTAAATAACGAGTTTCATTTGTTGTTATAATTAAGCCACGCCAATTCTATAATTATTAAGCCACGCCCATTATCGAGTTAGAAGGACGCATGTCAAAGAACCGTTCAATCTGTTACATGGGTCAGATTTTTAGAAAATGCACAATTCCCCTTCGCCAATCTTCTCAAATGACCCAAATCTCAGATGAAAATAACGTTCAAATTACAGTTATACCTAACCAGAACCGGTTGCTATAATCAATGCAATGCTGAATATACTCGAATTTACCTAGTATTGGCCAAATTGCAGCCTGATTTAGCAGAATTTACTAAATGTGTACAGCTGCCAATTGTACATTTTCTGAAAATCTGACCCATATCGATCGATAAGATACCAATATTCAATATATTATTCAAATATATATAATATTTAATTAGTGAAAATATTCTTGCTTAATCTCTCATTTTCATCGGCCGTAACCCCCGTGATACGGGAAATATATGCAAATTTTATGATTTCCATTTTAATAAATTTATTAGATGTCCCCCGTCTAAGACGGGTAGTAATTCTCAGCATGTAGTTTATATTCGATTCCTCCATCCCTTCTATACTTTTTCACTCCCACCTTTAAAAGTGTCCCTCCCCCATCCAGCCAAGAGAGAGAAACACAGCGGACTGAGAGCGTGGGAATATTCAGCTATTGGACATTGCATCATCTCACAGTGTCGTAAAGGCCAGCTGCCGTAGTTCGACCACCGTAAGTGGGTCGAAGCATGTCTGATTTTCCCATTGAAATCCCCGAAATCACTTCCTTGAAAAAAATATTTTGGGGACAAAATACCCAGGTAATCTCACTTGAGATCTAAGTAAGCCATACCGAAAGTATACAGAAGGTAAACAGCCTTTTAACACTTAGCACTTATTGGATGAGTTGATGCACAGCGCGTAAGTAAAGAACAAGATCGTAGATCGAGGTCTTTACTTACGTGTCCATGCGGAAACTGAGTCCTATAAGTTGATTATTATACATGACTAAATTTGTATGTAAAACGTGCTTAATTAAAAAGATAATAATATAATTTACTGTATCTGGTTTTCGTACAAGAGGAATATAACTAGATACAGGTGAAACAATCGAGGAAGTAAGCACTCGCTCAGGCAAACTGGCATCGGCAACCTTGCGCCACCAAACTTGCATTGCCATGACAACGAGCCAGTAATGTACTATTACCGCGTTACAAGTAATGAAATGCCATCGGGGCCTCGGTAGTGAATGCATGTATAATAATTTGACTTACATGGCAATTCATTAGTGTGGATGAATTTCATCAAGAAGAAAGCTGCATTACATGTTAATTAGAAAATGTTTGAGATCTTTCTACAGCCATTTTTGCTTGGCTGATTCCATGCCAAATTCATGTGTAAACATATATAACAGCAGCAGAATATTGATGAATGCAGTCCTATAAATCACAATATGAGTAACTCTTGTATAGACATATAACAGCAGCAGAATGTTGATGAATCCAGTCCAATAAGTCATAATATAAGTAACTCTTGTATCAACATATAACAGCACAGAATATTGATAAATCCAGTCATATAAGTCATAATATGAGTAACACTTGTATAAACATATAACAGGAGCAGAATGTTGATAAATCCAGTCCTATAAGTCATACATAATATGAGTAACTCTTGTATAAACATATAACAGCAGCAGAATATTGATACATCCAGTCCTATAAGTCATAATATGAGTAACTCTTGTATAAACATATAACAGCAGCAGAATATTGATAAATCCAGTCCTATAAGTCATACATAATATGAGTAACTCTTGTATAAACATATAACAGCAGCAGAATATTGATACATCCAGTCCTATAAGTCATAATATGAGTAACTCTTGTATAAACATATAACAGCAGCAGAATATTGATAAATCCAGTCCAATAAGTCATACATAATATGAGTAACTCTTGTATAAACATATAACAGCAGCAGAATATTGATGAATTCAGTCCTATAAGTCATAATATGAGTAACTCTTGTATAAACATATAACAGCAGCAGAATATTGATGAATCCAGTCCTATAAGTCATAACATGAGTAACTCTTGTACAAACATAACAGGAGCAGAATATTGGTAAATCCAGTCCTATAAGTCATAACATGAGTAACTCGTGTACACACTTATAACAGCACCAGAATATTGATAAATGCATAGTACATATTGGATACTATATATTACCTACATTTGTACTTTTACTCTCTTGTAAAACATTTTTTCGTAATTCAGGCTGTCCTGAGAATATTTGTACACACGTATGAAAATGTTTAATATCCTGAATAAAATATTTTCTAAATCTAAATCAAAGTCAAAGTCCTATAAGTCATAACATGAGTACATTTGGTGAGATGTACTCTGGCGTAATAGCTTTAATCTTAAGACCTGAAATCATCGATGTTGCTGCTATTCTACATACTTTCACAAGAATAAGGTGGGAATTGGCAGAAATTAGACAAACAAGAATAAGCGTTTGGTGGGGCGGGGGGGGGGGGGGGGGGGGGGGCAGAAAAAGATGACAGAAAAAGTAGGAAATTCTGGGTAGGATTTCCGATGTTGACATGTTAAAGGTCTAACGTGCAGTTTGATATCATCCATCCTCTCACTCCTTGGGAGAACTTATAGCCATGAGCGATAATTGAGGTAATTTCAGTTGAATGTTATTCCATATTATGTTGCTCAAGATTGTTTGTGACACAGTGCTTGGTGGAGTGAAAGCAGTTGTCTCAGCAGACACTCTCCTGAGAGGAAACGGTAGTTGGTGTCTCAAAAACGGTTTCCGCTGCGCTGGAAAACCGGAAGTGCTTATTCTAGGATTAATGAGAGAGATTGAGAGGCTGCTGGTGCACTGTTTGTTGTACCAGCAGCCCCGCAATGGAGGTTATTAACCCTTTTAGTCTCTGCATTAGGTGGTTGTAGCCCCTGTTTAAGGCAGTAATTAAATATAGGTAATTCCCTCGTAGTCACAAACAATGGATTTGAGATACCATCATATTGTTAAAAAGATGAGATCAAGCAGATTCCAATGATGGTAAACAACATATTTCTTATTTCTATATTTTAAGTTTGATATTTCTATTTTGAAACCAAAAGTAGCTAAATATACTCTATAGAATGAGCTTCGAAATTTATGAATATATTTGATGCACAGTCTTAACGTTTAGGAGATGTATTCATGCTACAAACAGCGTTAAGCACCCCAAAGATGAAAACATTCCCAGAAAGATATCTTGCGGAAAATTATCAATTTCGTGACCCATTATTCTATAACACATCATAAATAGATACAACTTCATCGGTGAAGACATTTGAGATGTGTTTCAGGAAAATGAGTCATAAGTCGCTAAAAATGGATTTTGAGATATCACCATATTTGAAAAGATGAGATCAAGCCGATTCCAATGATAGTAAACAGTCTAATAATCTAATAAATATTTCTAGATTTTAATTTTGATATTTTCGTTTTAGACAAGTAAAGAGTAAAGTAAAGAGTAAAGTAACTAAATGTAGTCCATATGAGGACCTTCAAAACGAAAGATATATTACATAGATGGTTCTTAAATTTCATACATCGATTGATATAGCTATAAGTGATAAACCCTCCAAAAATTAGAACATTCCAATAATATGATCTTGTGAAAAAAACACTTTGAAAAATATCAATTTTGCGACTTATGACTCATTTTCCTGAAACACATCACATTTTGTCAGCCCTTTATTACTAATTACCAGAATGATTGATAGAACATGAACCGTATCCTCTAGTTAAAGACAACAGACAATCCATCCATCCATTTTATTTTTTAATATTATAGCCAAGCTCAGCTTAAGGCCTTATCCCTTCATTGTTCCAAAGCCACTAAAGCTTATCGAGGAGACCAGGCACTGTGGGGTCAGATTTTCAGAAAATGCAGTTCTGCACATCTATCAAATTCTGCTAAATTAGAGTGAAAAGCGATAAATACTAGGTATATCTGTGTATATTCTGTATTGTATTCATTCAATAAACATGTATGGTTATGTTGAACTGTATTCTGAACCTTATTTTCTTATTAAATGTGGGTTATTGGAAAGGATTGGTGAAGGCGAATTGTACATTTTCTGGCGACTTGACCCTGTGACATCTCCGTCTGTCTCAACTGATTGATAAGGGTCAGATTTTCAGAAATTGTACAATTCAACTTCACCAATTTTCTCAAATAACTCAAATTTCAGACGAAAATAAAGTTCAAAATACAGTTCAACCTAACCAAACATATTGTTAGAATCAATGCAATGCCACATATACTCGAATTTACCTAGTATTGACCAAATTGCAGTCTAATTTTGGAGAATTTGCTAAATGTGTACAGCTGCCAATTGTACATTTTCTGAAAATCTGACCCATCATCCGCTTTATCTCAGCTTCCAGCTAAAGACTATAAAAATGGGCAGACGACAATTGGCCATTACTCATCCTGTGCAAATGCTATAAAGGAATTAAGTATCTCGTAACGTTTAATGATACGGCCAGTAAGTCTGTTTTAACGTTACCAGTGCATGAACCTAATTATAGCCTCCCACCATTCGTTAGAAATCTGCATACTTGTAAAATGGCATCTAAAGGTTATGGGCCAGATTTTCAGAAAATGTACAATTGGCAACTCTACACATTTAGTAAATTCTCCTAAATTAGGCTAAACAATGAAGAATACCGGGTATATCTGACTATATTTGGTATCGCATTGATTTAAAATTCAGTTTTGTTATGTTAAACTGCATTTTGAAGCTCATCTTTGTCTTAAATGTGGGTTATTTGAGAGGATTGGTGAAGGCGAATTGTACATTTTCTGACGATCTGACCCATATGCCCCATTATCTGGGATAGTTCTGTGAAGGAGGTAGCCACCCGCCACCCGTAACTATACTATAATTGGGTCAAGTCTTCAGAAAATGTACAATTGGCCTTCACCAATCCCTTCAAATAACGCAAATTTAAGACAAAAATCAGGTTCAAAATACAGTTCAACATAACCAGACAGATTAATTGAATGAATACTATACAGAATACACTCAGATATACTCAGTATTTATCATTTTTTGCTATAATTTAGCAGAAATTGAAAAATGTGTAGAACTGTATAGGTTGTGCATTTTCTGAAAATCTGACCCAATTACTGACAACTAGTTACAAGAATGTCATACTGGATAACCTCAATGAGTATATAATGCCTTATGTATGACGTGTTTTTTTACCTGTCGAGTAGTATATTATCATTCTTGTTGAGGAAAAAAATCCAAAAAAATATATTGATGTCACTGTTCTATATTATCTCATATGTATGTATGTAATAATTGACATTAGAAATTTTGTAAATGTATCGATTGACTTGTTAAAAAACTGACAAAATTTATTATCCTAGATGTTTCGACACTATTTTGCTTGGATTCCTATGAAATTATCACTTGTGAAAATGATTCCAATAAAATTTATTAAAAAAAAAAGTCGTGGCCCTGTGTGAAAACAATTTTCGCTGAAAATAAAGACAAGCTTAGTACTGCCACCCAACAGTATGGTCCAGAGAAACTATATGTGAGGTGTTTCAGGAAAATGAGTCATAAGTCGCAAAAAATAGATTTTGAGATAGCATTATATTTGAAAAATGTGGGGGTCAATAAACAGTAAAGTAACTAAATGTAGTCCATATGAGGACCTTTAAAACGATAGGATATATTACATAGATTGTCCTGAAATTTAATGCATCAATTGATATTGCTGTAAGTGATAAACCCTCCAAAAATTAGAACATTTCAATAATGAGATCTTGTGAAAAAAACCCTTTGAAAAATATCAAATATGCGACTTATGACTCATTTTCCTGAAACACATCCCATATATCCCAGAACCCCATTTAACTCACTTTTCTCACTTATTTCGATATTAGCCTTTTTAATTCTTTCTCCAATCGAAAGGGAATGACGTCAGCAACTAAATGTGTGAGTTAAAAAGAAAACAGAATCCCTGATGTGAAGATATTTGTCAAATTAGAAATAAAATAAAAAAGCTGTCTGCTCTGGGACTCAACCTCCCAATGTCCAGTTTGAAAGTCCAACACCCTAACCACTTGACCAATGAGACTGGCTTACGAGAGCATACATATGGGTCAGATTTTCAGAAAATGTACAATTAGCCTTCACCAATCCTCTCAAATAGCCAACATTTAAGACAAAAATGAGCTTCAAAATGCAGTTTAACATAACAGAACTGATACTATGAATCAACGCGACACTAAATACACTCAGATATTCCTGGTATTCTTCATTTTTCTTCTAATTTAGCAAAGGTTCCTAAATGTGTAGAGCTGCCAATTGTACATTTTCTGAAAATCTGACCCACATATAAACGCTATTAAAGCTGCATTTTCAGCTACTTTCAGTAAAAATGAAATTGTCTATTTAGTGGTCTATTCATTCCAGACCCATCCAAAGGTCACCCAGATAGAATGTTAAGGTAGTTTCACCTGTTCATCGTCGTCTAAAATGTCATCATCTGCACATTAAGCTGATGAAAATTTGGTATGCCTGTTCATGATTGTTTATGATTGTTTATTATGATTACTGTCCCTGTATCTTATTTTGTGTTCTTGCTGTTGTTGTACATCTGCTGCTGCAACTTGTTTATTGATTGATTTATTGTATTCTTCTGTTTTATTTTATTATTCTATACTTTTTTATTCGCTAGGTCATCTTAATAACTTGTAAACTTAGATCTCAACTAGATCTCAGCTAAGAAGCGATTGTATTTGTTTATATAGAAGTAATAGGATCAGATCTTCAGAAAACGTACAATTCGACTTCACCAATCTTCTCAAATAACACAGATATAAGACAAAAATAAGGTTCAAAATACAGTTTAACATAGCAGAACAGGTATATTAAACTAACAGAAAGCAAAATATACTCAGATATACTCAGTATTCATCATTTCTCAGCCTAATTTAGCAGAATTTACTGTACGTGTAGAGCTGCCAATTGTACATTTTCTGACGATCTGACCCAATACTCTGTGTCCATCTTAGCCGGAAGGACACACATTAAGATAGATAAAGTGTTATAATCTCCTTTTATCTTATGATATTTTGCATTGAAAAGTACTTCATGATGTAATTTTAGGAAACAAACAACTAATCTAAGGTTAAGAAGAAGGCATTGGCTGGAAGAGATCCCCGGATAATTAAGCTCATAACCTTATGTCCATGTAAGATCTTTGGAAATAAAGAATCAGTTGAATTGAATTGAATTGAAAATAAGTATTTAGAGAACCCGTCAAAATCTTTTTTCAGACTGACTCTCTATTATCTTCTAAAACGTTGGGAATCCTTTTGGAATCGAAAATAGGTAAGGATACCATTGGCTAGATAGGTATTTGAAGTAGCCAACTAATTTCACTATTAATCCCATTTGATCCAAATTGCCACTGTAGATCAGCAAAAAACAAAAACTATAAAATTAGTCTAGAAAACGCCATGAATTCACGAACAAACTAGAAATGAAAACATTCCTACAACGACATTCTGTGAATATATCACTTTGAAAAATATCCATTTTGCTACTTGTGACTCATTTTCCTGGAACACATCCCATATTACCAGCATCTTATAGAGGTTTGTTTATGTGCTGGCGAGTTGTTAATGCAGGTTCCCCCAGGGATGGGTCTACGTGCCATTATAGCGGGGAAAGACTGATGTGAAAGGGTGGGGGGAGTGTAATCAGGACCGTCCATATTTACCTCAGCTAATAACTCCACACTCTACCTCCAGCCTCATTAAGGCATTGGGGTCTGATTTTCAGAAAATGTACAATTCGCCTTCACTAATTCTATCAAATAACCCACATTTAAGACAGAAATGAGCTTCAGAATGCAGTTTAACATAACAAAACAGATACTATGAATCAACGCGACATTAAATACATTCAGATATACCCGGTATTCATCATTTCTCAGCCTAATTTAACAAAATTTACTAAATGTGTAGAGCTGCCAATTGTACATTTTCTGAAAATCTGACCCATTGCCAGCCCTATACTACTGATAATAAAAGGGAAATTTAGTAGCGACTCTTATAAAGGAATGTGCTAAGGGAGTTCCAACCTCCTATCCCGAACCATGACATATATTTATTTGAATTTAGATGGCAAGACTTTTTATTTGTTAAAATTTCTTAATTCAGGGAAAGTATGTGTCACGCTCTCTCAAAAGAGTGGTTTTCTTTGTATCCTGAATTAAGTAAAGACTGTACGACTGGATGTGATTCTTAAATCAAAATTCATATAGAACTTAGAGGTTATGAAAGCAAATAATATATGAGATGTGTTTCAGGAAAATGAGTCATAAGTCGCAAAATATAGATTTTGAGATATCATTATATTTGAAACGACGAGATCAAGCCGATTCCAATGATAGTAAACAGTCTAATAAAATAATAAGTATTTCTAGATTTTAAGTTTGATATTTTCCTTTTTGAATAAAAAAGTTTCCAATATTTCTGGGGCTCATTAAACAGTAAAATAACTAAATTTAGTCCATATGGGGACCTTTAAAACTAAGGGATATACTACATAGATTGTCCTGGAATTTGATACATCGATTGACATAACTACAAGTGACACACTCTCCAAAAATCAGAAGATTCCAATAATGTGATCTTGTGAAAGAAACGCTTTGAAAAATATCAATTTTGCGACTTATGACTCATTTTCCTGAAACACATCACATATATAGTTGAAATACACCTGTATTGTGGAGGTACAACTAACTGCAGTTCTGTCTGTATGATCCTTCTTCACCGAGTTGAGGGCAGGAGGAATCCCAAGGTGCATAACGTAGCATAGTACCTTGGGATTCCTATGCCGGAAATGAGGTGAAGAATGATCACACAGACAGAACTGAGGTTAGTTTGAGATTTATTTGACCTCTTCCAAATGATTTTAAATATCCTAGATTGCTTTTAATAATGATTATTTCCTGCGAATGAAACACAGCGAGGGCGTGGCATGGTTCCATTGACGCTTGAATTTATGATGGCCGCAGTTTCAATGCTTAGCAGAAGATGTAGCGTCATGGCATGATGTGTAACTATGGCAAAGCTGGCCTACTTTCACATTAACCAGTGAAAACGCAGAAGGATAAACTGGGGCATCTGTTTCTTCCCTAGGGAGGAATGAAACATATTTCTTCCCGCTTGCTCGCATATGACAAGCCTATGCTAAGTCTATGGACACTCTGGACTCCAAATAAAACACTTCCTCTGAACGATATAGGACCTACCTCTAGGAGTTATTATAGGCTTATATTAGGAGTTATTATTAGTACATGACAATGTATAATTCAGACGCCAACATCTTCTGGCTGTATCAATTTGCCGGTACAAAAATCTCAACTACTTTGCCTTAAACATCCCAGGAATCTTCAAAGTGGTTTGGTCAGCATTGCTCCTACAACTAGAGCCATGAATTCAAAGGTATTGAGTTGCGACCCTGCAGAGTATTGGTATGTGCATAACGTTACAAAAATGCTGATGCATACTAATTAAACATAGCTACATGACCAATAATGTATTATTATCATTATCTGTACATGACCAATGATTATATATTATATATAGCATGTTGAATTCCATAATTGGCAGGTGGTTATTTGTCTACTAATGTGTTAAACTACATCAGCACATTTGTCATGTGTTCCAGGAAAATGAGTCATAAGTGGCAAAATTGAAAAATGATGTTTTTCCACAAGATCTCTTGATTGAAATGTTCTATTTCTGATATAGTTTAGCACTAGTCAAATGAATTTATGTACCAAATGTCAGGACATTGTATTCAATATATTCCTGCGTTTTGAAGGCCTTTGTATGGAGTATATTTAGTTAAAATACTGGTAATTACCCATCCAGGAACATTGCACACATTTCTTTTCAAACATAAAAATATCAAACTTAAAATAAAGAAATACATATTAAGTGTCCTAGTGTTTACTATCATTGGAATCCTTGATCTCCTCTTTTCAAATATGATGATAATCCCAAATCCATATTTTGCGACTTATGACTCATTTTCCTAAAACGGATCAGATTTGTAGATTTATGGTAGGCACTTTCCAGGGCATTGATAGGAAGTATGGCCTAATCTATACTTTATGTGTATATGAAAGAAATGACCATTAAAGTTGCTAAATATGTCCTGTAATGTCACACTGCATGGATATATTTAATATACTGTAGAATTTGGTAAATATATTCATTTTACAAGAAGCGTTATGCACCCCAAACATAACACATTCCCACAAAGACATTTTACAAATAAAACTTTGAAAATATAAATTTTGCGACTTGTGACTCACTTTTCTATGACACATCACATATATCAGAATATTGGTATGTGCATAAACGGTACAAAAATGCTGATGCATACTAATTAATCATAGTTACCATAGCTACACGTACAAGAATGATAGCACGTCACTAGTATGACGCATATTATAGGGGGATTTGCATAGCCGCCATTTTGAATCTTGATTAACATGGAATTATCGGACTAATGGTACAGTATAAAATCTATCCGCCATGTTCAGCATGGGATATTTATCAATTCTCTAATGTTAATGATGGTCCTGGGTAAGACCTTAAAGTGCCTTTCTGTCTCTTTTCTCTGTCTCTCCCTACTTCTCTATCTCTTATTTCCTGGGTATGATCATAAACTGCCTCCCTCTCAGCTCTCCCGCCCTTGATATAACCTTTCAAAGTGTTGATAAGGGCGTAAAGCCACCAATCTCACTCACTCACTCACTAATGTTAATGTCAAACTATCTCCTATGTATTATACAAACCAACTCTCCTCATATTATTCTATTATTGTTATTATTATTTTGTATTTACCTTATATCGCCAATAGACCAATTTAGTATAAAATTGGTAGGCTGACAAAACTGTCGCATATGTACAAATTATGTACCTCGCTCTCTCATCTATATGTAATATTATGTAGCCAACAGACCAATATAGGTACAAAATTGGCAGGCCATCGAAATACTTTCGTACAAATTCATGTATTTTTTTTTGTTCTCTTATCCTTACTGGAACATGTAAAGCATTAAGGAAGTAGACCCAATGCTATGCCCACAAATGTTATTAAACTCAACGCTTGGTAGTCGTAGGTTCATCTGATATAACTTATATTCTCATTATTTGTCTAATTTTATCATCTTCATATCCAAAGCCTAAGTCAATTATAGGATAAAGGCCTCCAAAATTAATGGTAACTGTCGGCAGAAATGGAATTAACTTCATATAGACATGTAGACCTTTTAGTCCTTTCCCTACTGTATTATTCAACAATTTGACAAAAAAAAGATTTTCTTATCTTATCTTATGTGTTATACATGTTTTCATTACACAAGTCCGCATCTTTCCCATCATGCATTTGGTTAACATAGATCATTTACCCAAGCTATGATATTGGTGAAAACATTTTTGAAATTTTTGATAAAAATGTTGCCAGATATTTGTACGTCAGAGTTCAACAGAATCCATCCCAGCATGCACTGTAACAGACATGCGCAGTGGCACATGCAAATCCCCTATTAAGATGAAAGTGATCCTGTCAGCAACTCAAATATGTCTTACGCATGCAGAATTCCATAATTGGCCGGAGGTAGGTTTGTTCCTATTAATATATATAATATATAACCACCTTTATCTCTGTACCTAGACCTACTTATACACTATTCACAATGAAGTAAAGTGGGATTCGGAGGTTTCAGTTCATAAACATTCTCTAGGTTTTAACACCTTTTCGTTCATATGGGTTGCTTATTTTTGCGTTTGTAGAGGCATATAGCACCTGCATATAGCATGGCTGTGTGGAAGTAAAGAGTGTGGAAATGCTTTTATTATTTTTAGGGAAGATGCCCGTAACATGTTTGCGTGGTACAGAAATAATTCAGTCACTTTACCACCCATGTAAACAATCTCCCCATTTACTTAATTTCGCCATATGTGATGTTTCAGGGAAATGAGCCATAAGTCGCAAAATGGATATTATTCAAAGTGTTTTATTTATGAGATATAGTTGTTGGAATATTCTAATTCTTAGGGTATACTTAATGCTGCTAATGATATTAATACATGTACAAAATTCCAAGGCAATGTATTAAATATATCTATTCATTTCTAAGATCAGCTTATAGTGTATATTTAAGTACTTTATTAGTAATTATCCACCAAAAAATATCAATAATTTGTTTTCTCAAAAATTAAATATCAAACTTATAATATAGAAACACTACTTGGATGTCCTTAATGTTTACTACCATTAGAATCGACTTGATCTCATCTAGTCAAATATGATGATATCTCAAAATCCATTTTTTGCGACTTATGACTCATTTTCCTGAAACACATCACATATGCGATGAGGTAAAGCAGTTTTCTTGATTGGTGTAGCCACAGTGTTTATAGACACAGCCTTGAAACTCCTGGGGCAACAACGACTTAATGCAGTGATTAAAACGGATTTATGCTGTATTTTCTATCTAGTTGTGGAAATACATTTTATTTTCTGTGATTCTTTATTTAGAAACACAATGTGCTGATTCAACATTTTAAATGTTTTAATTCATTCCCTCTTTCGTTGTAATTCTGATATATATGCAGGAATGATGGTCTTCTATTCAAGAGGCAAGAGGTGGGTTTCTTCCATTGATTTGTGATGTATTCAAGGAAATAGAGTCACAAGTCGCAAAATTGATATTTTTTAAAGTGTTTTTTTCACAAGATCTCTTTATTGCAATGTTTTGAATTTTAGAAGGTTTAGCACTTATAGGCATATGAATCCATGTAAACATTTTGGGACATTGTATTAAATATATCATTGCGTTTTGAAGGCCTTTGTATTGAGTATATTTAGTTACTTTACTGGCAATTACCCATCCAGGAACATTGCAAACCTTGTTTTTTTTTTAAATAAAAATATTAAACTTAAAATATAGAAAAACTTATTAAATGTCCTTATGTTTACTATCATCGGAATCGGCTTGATTTCTTCTTTTCAAATATGGTGATATCTCAAAATCCATATTTTGCCACTTGCGACTCATTTTCCTGAAACGGATCACATTTGTAGATCTACATCAGCTGCACTATAGAATCGCTCCACTTTCCAGGCCATTGATAAGAATATGGCCTACTCTAAGATATTGTATGTAAATTATGGAAGAAATAAATGAACAGGTGATATGGATAATAGAAAGTGACGGGGAAAATGAAGATGAAATATGAGTCCTGATGTTAAAGAGAAGTAATATATGGTGTGGTCCTGTCTTGATACATAACATTAGCTTTTAGCTTGATAGTTAGGTGCCTTAAGGGAAAAACCGTTATTTTTGATAAAAGTATCAAATTTGGTATACACCTACGCAAGCATATCACCTTTGAATATTTTTCCTTGCAACAAGAAATGAAATCATTGGAACACCAATTTCGACATTTTTTTCAAAATGGCTACCAAAATAGTCCAGTTGCCAAACTGGGATTTTGGGGCCAAGCATGTTTCGTTAGATGTATGATGTTTTATGGTGGATTCTGGTAGTATAACATGTCCCGAGCAAGAATAACCCAGGTGCCACTTTGTAACTCTTGGGGATAATTTTTCATGGGTCAAAAACAAAATGGCTGCTGAGTGATAAATACCGTCGATGAAGTCAATAGGCAAGATTCGGAATGGGATTTTGACCGGAAGAGGGGCCTGGGCCACCTGTGTTCACATTATGTGGGTACAGGTTCCAATGGACACAGAGAGGGCCCTTCTTTAAAAGTATATTTGGAGACAGAAAAACATATAATATTGCCACTAAACTTTAGGATATACTAGACAACCATTAGCCAATCAACTGACAGGATAAACCCATTTTCTCTGTAACATTCTGTACTGAAAAGAGAAATAAAAATTCTTATATATATATTTACTTGTCTAGGGCTTTGGTCTCAAAATTCAATATGGCGGATCCTTGTAGCACGACGAGGTTAATAAACAGTTTGTTATCCATTTAATTTTAAAATATAGCCTCACTTTAGGGAATAGTATGTGAATCTATTGTGCAATGCATCAGGTTGGAGAGGTATCTTGAGACTCAGTAATCCAGGTTTGAACTGGAGAGCTCCAGTGTGATTATCCACCATTTCCTCCAGTTTAAATCAACATGAGTTTGGGATAATGACAGGTCGCCAGAAAATGTAAATTGGCAGCTCTACACATTTAGTAAATTCTGCTAAATTAGGCTAAAAAATAATAAATACCGGGTATATCTGAGTATATTTGGTATTGAATTGATTCAAGGGATGTGTTTGGTTATGTTGAATTGTGTTTTAAGTCTCATTTTTGTATTAAATTCGTGTTATTTGGGAGGGTTTCTTAATGTGAATTGTGCATTTTCTGGAAATGTCACCCTCCTGAAGACTCAGTAATCCAGGTTTTAACCGGAGAGCACCAGTGTGATTATCCACCATTTCCTCCAGTGTAAATAAACATTAGGGGGAAATCGCCAGAAAATGTACAATTCACCTTCACCAATCCTCTCAAATAATCCCCTCAAATAATCAAAAAATGAGGTTCAAAATGCAGTTCAACCTAACCAAACAGATGGCTAGAATCAATGCAATGCCAAATATACTCAAATTTACCTAGTATTGACCAAATTGCAGCCAAATTTAGCAGAATTTACTAGATGTGTACAGCTGCCTATTGTGCATTTTCTGAAAATCTGACCCAAGTGTTGTGGATAATGACAGGTGGTGGGTTGGCAGCTCAGTCTATCACAGCTGACTGTACCAGATGATTGGCCTCAGGGAACGAGTGGCTATAGGAGGACATTGGCTCTTCAAGTCTTGTGCCTACAGGTTCTATGTAGCTCCAATATTGACCAGGATATTTTTTTTAAACATTTTATTAGGCAGATTTTCACAATTGTGAAACCTGCCTAATAAAATGTTTTAAAAAAAAATAATGTGATATGTCTCATCTCCTATAAAGGTATGTGCAATTTTAACCATTAACTTCAATACATACATGACGAATATAGTGAGTTTCTTCTCAGCTGTAGGAATTTAACAAAGAAAAGTTACATATATAGTACCATACGTTAACGATTTTTTGCATTTGGGCCTCTATTCTAAAAAACAAAAGAATGTTTTTTTTTGTTTAATTGATCTAGATGTAATATAAATATTTAAATTATCGATCGAAAATGTTTTTTGCAATTTGGCAAATGAGAAACCATTGTGAAACTTTGTCAAAATAAAATTTTCTAAAAAGAAATTTATTTTATTTATACTGGGTAGGCATTTCTCACCATGGTGGGGTTTTCAAATGGACCTAATTTATACAAATAGGATGGTCCACAATATCCATGGTAAGAGGCGAGGGATGATCACTTGCACCCTGATACAGCCCGCCTCCTGTAGGTTATTCTAATGGCTCTGTCATGTTAAATACTTATCTCAGAGCTCCATAATTTCTCACAGAGTGAGTCAACACATGCAGGTGGGTAAATCCACTATCAGATCATTCATTATTGCCATAGAATTAAAGTTATAAAAGACATCTTAGAGTATTTTTGATATTTTAGCCCCATTTTAACATTGACCTAGGTCATAACAGGTGACCTTGACCTTGGATTAAAAAATAATGGTTTAAATGAATTCCCCATCCCTGAAACCCCCTAGATACCAAATTTGAATGACTTTGCAAGGGTTTTGTTGTTAAAAAATATTTGTTAGTTGTTTTTTCTTGGATGTCATTTTTATGCTACTTGCCGCTACTAAAACGGCCGTACCGGAGTTAAGCTGCCGTGTTGAAACTGCTATCATGCATTTTCATGAGCCCTAGACATGTGTCTACCTAAAAATCATTGGTAGCATTAGTGCTCCCAAGTGGTACCAACCAAACCCCCTGGATCATGGACTATATGGTTAGTAAAGAATGTGAAGGGGCAAGGTGATATGTATCTAAATATACTCCATCCGGAGGCCTTCAAAGCACAAGGATATATATAATGTCCTGAAATTTGGTACACAGATTTATATGACTATAAGGTTATGGAGAGGTTAAGAATCAGAACATTTCAATGAAGAAATCTGGTAGAAATAACACTTTGAAAAATATCAATTTTGCGACTTGTGACTTATTTTCCTGGAACACATCACATATTGGCAATGCAAGGGCAGCGCTTCTGTGCGCAGGCAGTTGATGCATTAAGTATGCATTCATTAGCAGTAGAGTGGGGCTACATTATCATATCATGCACTGCACAACATCAAACAATTTTATATGAGCACCAAAAGGTGACTAAAAGGCAGGAATGCATTTAGAGAATGGAACACGAAGAACTAGCAATTAAATATTTATTGAATGAGATTCACAAGAAAATGTGTCTACTAGATATTGAATTACCCAGGACCATTCACTATTAATCTTACATGTCCTTGGCAAAGAAGGATTTTGAAAAACAACATTACAGTAAAGATTCTGTTGTTGCACTCCCAGTATTGCACCTCCTACTCAGCATGGGAACAGAATAATACACCCAGAATATCACCTCTTTTTATTTCTCTCTAAATGTGATCTGTTTCAGGAAAATGAGTCATGATGGCAAAAAATAGATTTTGAGATACCATTATATTTGAAAAGATGAGATCAAGCCGATTCCAATGATAGTAAACAGTCTAATAATCTAATAAGTATTTCTAAATTTTAAGTTTGATATTTTCGTTTTTGAAGAAAAAAAGTTTCCAATATTTCTGGGGGTCAATAAACAGTAAAGTAACTAAATGTAGTCCATATGAGGACCTTTAAAACGAAAGGATATATTACATAGATTGTCCTGAAATTTGATACATCGATTGATATAGCTATAAGTGATAAACCCTCCAAAGATTAGAACATTCTAATAATGTGATCTTGTGAGAAAAACACTTTGAAAAATATCAATTTTGCTACTTATGATTCATTTTCCTGAAACACATCACAAATGCTTGAATAATGTGTGCCTACCGTTGGAACATTGAGAGGTTGGAAAGACATAAATTCAAGACAGTGTATTAAATATATTCATGCAATTCTAAGCTCATCCTATACAGTATATTTAGCTACTTTACTAGTAATTGTCCACCCAAACATATTGCAATCTTATTTTTTTCAAAAGTAAAAATTAATATCAAACATAAAGGTGCGATTCCACTGGATCGCTCTTTTGGCCCGCTCTTCATCTGCTCTTTTATTTTCCCAGAGCGCCTAACAAGCGAAGTCAGAGCGGTCAAATAGATTCGGTAACTACGCTCTCTATACGCTCTTAAAAACTGCTGTCTGCGCTTCTTTTGGAGAGCGCAGGACGTTGCGCTCATATCTGTCATGTTTGAGTGAGTGAGTGAGATTGGTGGCTTTACGCCCTTATCAACACTTTAAAGTGTTATATCAAGGGCGGGAGAGCTGAGAGGCAGGCAGTTTATGATCATACCCAGGAAATAGAGATAGAGAAGAAGGGAGAGAGAGACAGAGAAAAGAGACAGAAAGGCCCTTTAAGGTCTTACCCAGGACCAGGCACTTTAAGGTCTTACCCAGGACCGTCTGTCATGTTTGATATAAGCGCAACTACACAATGCTCTTTCTACCTGTTAAACTAGCGGACCAAGAGCGCACAAACTCATTTGCCATTGTTATCATATAGGAAACAAGCGCACCAGTAAAATCCCTCTGCGCTTATATTGCGCTCAAAATATTAGCGGAGGAAGAGCAAATGACAAGCGCACTATAAACAAGCGCAGCAAGAGCGAGCCATGAGCACAGATACAAGCGATCCAGTGGGATCCCACCTTAAGATATAGAAACACTTATTAGATGTCCTAATGTTTACCATCATTGGAATCACCTTGATCTGATCTTTTCAAGTATGATATTATCTCAAAAGACATTTTTGTAATTTGTGACTCATTTTCCTGAAACACATCACATAATGACAATAACTCGATCAGGCGATAATTGCCAAGATACAAGTACCATATTTCCTTGAATTACTGCCTCCTTGGCGCTTATTCACTCAAGAAATTAAAACCCAGCGGTAATTCAAGACCCAGCGGTTATTTAAGGCCCGGTGGTATTTCAAGGAAATATGGTACTAGCGTGTCGGATAGTAAGTCTATAGCTCAATACCTTAATTGTTAGGAATGGACAGATTACAAAGACGATTCTCCCCAGTGACCCATTCGAACCCCAGTTGCGAGATATCGCACAAAATATTGGAACACACAATTTAGAAATATTTCACAGATCTATATCTGTTTAATATCGTAGGCTCAATGACAGCATCTATTTATTATAAGCATGCTATAATGGGCTATTTGTCGGCGTAATTCCATGATATCGCCCGGTGTGGGATCGGGTATCAAGACAGGTGTATCGTCAGGAAAATGAGTCACAGATCGCAAAATTGGTATTAAGTTTTTGTATTGGGAAGAAGAAACATCAATGCTATCTCTACTGCCAAACAAGTCTGAAGTGTCTGGAAAAGATCAAACATAATAGCTGTCATTTCTGCAGAGAAAGTCTGATTCTATCAAATGTATTCCTTCCGAACTTCAAATGAAATACAAAAATAGCATCCACCCACTACCAACTAAATCCTTTACATATACTGAAAAGAGGCCCTGACTATTAGGATAACTACAGATATTGATAATTGATACCTTCAATATACAATCTTGAAATCTTGTACATGTATTGATACAACTACCAGCGCCAAACACCTGAAAGATGGAAACATTCAGACAAAGGCTTCCTGTCAGAAACATATCTGGAAAATATTCTGTTTTGAAGATTTGTGACTCAATTTCCTGGAACATAGAACATATCTCAAATGAAATAATAAAATAGAATCAAATACAATCCAGCCACCACCAAGACCACCACCACAGCTCTAATACAAACCCACTGCTGGCACTATCAGCTCTCAGGGGGATTGTCAAGATTCCTCGCCTCTGCTTCCATTACTGGCTACACGGGGGCGCTCTCATGTAAATATCCACCTGGCGGCACAGATAAGAGCCCCCTGGTGGGCAGGATAAGAGTCACGTGATCATGGCGTCTCGTAAACATATCCCATAATGCAGCAGGAGTGAGGCAACATGGCGGCTTATGAGTTGGTCCTCATACCAGGGGTGTGTTTCATAAAAGAAAAGACAAGATTGTACAATATAAGATCTATCATATTTTTTTTATATTTTTATTGGCCATATTACATTACAAATATTTATATCAATCTTCATTTCCAAATACACATAACAGACATTGCAGTTATGTTTCATGCGTTGCCCTTGCAATTATATAATACCGATCTAACAATGATATGTAGATATAGTGTTACAGGTTTGTTCAGTGTTTATACAATTCAATTAT
Organism: Sthenelais limicola; assembly: GCA_942159475.1. Classification (NCBI taxonomy): domain Eukaryota; kingdom Metazoa; phylum Annelida; class Polychaeta; order Phyllodocida; family Sigalionidae; genus Sthenelais; species Sthenelais limicola. The sequence continues at coordinate 9,879,396 of OW804094.1, read as the reverse complement.
GATAGCTAAACAATTGACAGTCTTTAATGCAGTGCTTTTCTTTCCATTCTGCAATCTTATATATCATGATGATTAGAGGATTGTCTACTCACAATATTCGAATACCTCTACTACTCTTTCATAATTACCGTTCTATGCGATCTATAATCATTATGATATGATAAGATGTATCTAACAATGTAAGATAATTAATGTCTTCAATGTTTCTTAATACCAGGGGGATGTTTCATAAAAATAAGACAAGAATGTACAATATAAGATCTATCATATGATGTATCTAACAATGTAAGATAATGTCTTAAATGTTTCTTAATAGAAGAGGGATATTTCATAAAAAAAAACCCACAAAATTGTACAATATAAAATCTACATATGATATAAGATCTATCATATTACAGAAATGTCGGTCTTGCTAAATAAATAAATCAATAAATCAATAGGGTTAGCAGTCAGGTGAGAATTGAATCAATGCAAGCACAATCAGGGTTATGCTTTTGAGTTCAGAACTGAGCAGGTTAGAAGAGGCCTGAGTTAATTTTATTCAGAATATTTATACCCAGTTGATTACAATAGATAAGATTAATTAAGGCATAAACTAATTAAAGATATGGCTATCACTTTACAATAATGATGTATCTTACAATATAAGATAATGTCTCAAATGTTTCTAGTCTGTTTTTATGACAAATAAAAATCCTAAAAAAGGAGCATAGGAGTGAAATGTTGTAAGAATCTAAGAGCATTTTGCCCAAAGATTCGGTATTATGTGAAGTTGGAAGTAGGAAGTCAGAGAGAAGTTGTAGTTTGTCAGCTTGGCCTAGCAAAGAGTGTTTGAAGCCTCACATCAAGCTTTATTTATATCCAAGCATTTGACTTAATTTATTTATGAACATAGTTCCCAGAAATATTTCGCTGACCTGTCCCATTCTAATTGAACGAGAGATGATTCTCCATGGCCACATGGACTGACCTCACTCCTATCATGCTAAGGCCATGTGTTGTCCACGTGATAGATGGAGGAACCCCTGTCCTCCCCCCATCAATACGCCCAAACCCAAGCTGGTGATCCCCACTTCTCCCTTCCCCCGCCCCCTAATTACCTGAGAGCAGCGAGAATTAATTAGTATGGCTGGGTGGAGTGGTCAGTGCTTGATAAGCATGTTCCTTTCTCCCAACTAAGGTCATGCAGGGTGTGCATGCCTCAGCCGTGGCCAATGAACTAATTGGGTCAGTGATTAACCAAAAAGAATTCAATTCTTTTCAACGTCTCATTCATCGAAATCAAACCCATAGAATATGCATCCTCTCCTGGCAGAAGGCCAACACAACTGAAATGTTTATTCTCACCCACAATCAACGGTACAATTTAGAGACTGTAAATCAACACAGAACATTCTTATGTACAAGTGTTGCTAATTATCAACAACATTCTTTTTTCTAGTTTAATTGATTGATTAACATTTTTATTGCAGACTAGCTGCCATGTAAGGAGTCTCTCATGGACATCCAGGAGGTTTCCGTATCCACATGTTCTTGTTTCCTTAATAAAACATGGTTATCTCAGGAGATATTCATATGTCCTAAGGATTAGGTCGTAGGTTTCTTTTATGAAATACTCCCCAGGTCCAGGTATTGCTTGCAGGTGGTGGGTTCCCAAGATATGGGTATGAGCTTCTTTGGAACCTCTTCTTTCCTCAGCTTATCTTTGTCCTGGAGCTGTTTGCCACAACGCATCTTCTTCTGCTTCAACTACTGCTCTTTCCTTTCAATGGAGAATTGTTATTATACCTCTTGTCCCTTGCCTCCTGCTTCTCCTCATCCTCCTCCTCTCCTTCAATGGAGAATTGTTATTATACCTCTTGTCCCTTGCCTCCTCCTCCTCCTCTCCTTCAATGGAGAATTGTTATTATACCTCTTGTCCCTTGCCTCCTGCTTCTCCTCCTCCTCTCCTTCAATGGAGAATTGTTATTATACCTCTTGTCCCTTGCCTCCTCCTTCTCCTCCTCTCCTTCAATGGAGAATTGTTATTATACCTCTTGTCCCTTGCCTCCTCCTCCTCCTCTCCTTCAATGGAGAATTGTTATTATACCTCTTGTCCCTTGCCTCCTGCTTCTCCTCCTCCTCTCCTTCAATGGAGATTTGTTATTATACCTCTTGTCCCTTGCCTCCTGCTTCTCCTCCTTTCCTTCAATGGAGAATTGTTATTATACCTCTTGTCCCTTGCCTCCTGCTTCTCCTCCTCCTCCTCCTCTCCTTCAATGGAGATTTGTTATTATACCTCTTCCTCTTCTCTTCCTTCTTCTTCTTCAATGAAGAATTGTTTTTTTTAAAAAACTTTTATTGACAAATTTCATGTCAACCAAAAACAGTTACAGAAATATACTCTTATTCTCTTTATATAAAACTCTAATTTTCGTTTATATTTAATTTTTCACCTCATTAATTATCAAGTATACATTATAAAGCAGATCGATTTACTTTAAGCAATTCTTTAACATTATCTTGTCTTCTCCTCACGAGAATAGTATTTTCTTATGCATTTTTTTTTGCCCGAAATTGTAAAATTTATAGCCTGGCAGCCAAATATACAAGTTTACCGCTTCAAAAAAATAAAAAGGAATAATATTCCTGCTAATTGCAACTTGGAATCACACCGGGGAGAATTTCCCTCTCAAAGGACAATTTTCATTTCATTATGAACATTTTCTATACAGAGTCAATTAATTTGCAATCCAGTCGTTGGTTTGTTTCAGGTATTTTTTTAAGTTTGGCCATGTATGTTGAGTTATTATACCTCTTGTTTGTTGCCTTCTTCTCTTCTTCCCCCTCCTCCTCTTCTTCTTCCTTGCAATTCTGCCATGCCATATCAGTGCTGGGTCTTGTGAGTGATTTCTTCTTCTGTTCTGATTATTTTCTTTTTCTCTTTTGTTCATTTCTTCTTCTCTCTTCCCTCTCGTGCTCTCCCTCTCTGCTTTTCCCTCCCAAATCTTGATATTGTGTTACTGGAAAAATGAGTCACATATGTAGCCTACGGAATTTCAAGACAATGTATTAAATATATCCATGTATTTCTAAGGTCATGCTATAGAGAATATTTAGTTGCTTTACTCATAAATGGCCACCCAGAAATATTACACAATTTTTAAAAAAAAATAAAATACCGTATCAAGCTTAAAATATAGAAATACTTATTAAATGCTCTACTGTTTACTATCATTAGAATCCGCTTGATCTCATCTTTTCAGATATGATAATATCTCAAAATCCATTGTTTGCGACTTGTGACTCATTTTTCTATAACACAACACATATAACCATATATTTTCTTTATGATCGTGCACTCACATCCGATATTACATTTGTTTGTCAAAATCTTTTATTTAAGGGCTACCGGGAAGATCTCCAGTGGAGAGGGAGCAATAGCCATATTCTTTATTGTCATTATGTATGTTGATATGGAATAAAAGTTGTATAATAATAATAATAATAATACCCCCCCACACACACTCTACATATTAACAGGATTCACCCCTCCCCCCACACCACTTTCTGTCCCTGACTTCCTTCATAATACATAAAATGTCGTAAGAGGGCGCTGGACTAGAAAATTACCAATATTCCAGCAAAGCAAAGTGAGCTTAATGCTTGGCTTGAGAATCACGAGGTAAATTTCCTCAACTATTGGCAAAACCTGGCGGAAATGATGAAGACCCTGACAGACATGCCCAAAGGGGAACGGGGATTATGGGATGGAGTTAGTCCTGGTTAGAGACTGTGATATGAGAGAGTCTCTTCAAACGAAGGGAAAGCCTCTCGCCTCAAACTGCAAAGTACCATTAAGACTGCAAAATGTCATTATATTCCTATTAAAACGCCTAGTCCTAGGCCATGAAACCGATTAGCGGACTAGGTGAGTGAGTGAGATTGGTTGCTTTACGCCCTTATCAACACTTTGAAGTGTTATATCAAGGGCGGGAGAGCTGAGAGGGAGGCAGTTTATGATCATACCCAGGAAATAGAGATAGAGAAGAAGGGAGAGAGAGACAGAGAAAAGAGACAGAAAGGCACTTTAAGGTCTTACCCAGACATATAATTCTTATCTGATCTGAGGGTCTCATTATCAATGCTTATGGAGTAAATAAAATCTATTCTTAAAAATAATAAAATAATAATAATCATGAACAATTAACCCATTTAGAAACAAAAAGATCTCCATTCTTATGTTAATTACAAGTTAAGCATAAAGAATATTCATTCATGCTCTTTGCTTTGACTAGGACTGAATGGGTTATTTACTTTACATTAATTAAGTCCTTTGCATCTCTAATAAATATATAGATGAGTGAGGTATGTATGTGTATGAATGATGTATGTACTTACGTAATTTTAAATTAAAAGTATATATGAAAATAGAAATATCAGTAATCTAATCTTAAAGTATACAGCAACATCAATGAAGGCTAATCCGATATATTTTATCATCTGGGCAATCAGAATAGCTGCATGTGTCCCGTGTCAGCATTGTGAAGCTATAGGATCGTTGAGCTATTTCTATATCTCATGAAAATAGAAAAGCGATACATTTGCCTGGGCAAAAGTTAGAGTATCTGTTCTCATCCTCTTCATTGATATCAGTGTTCCTGTTTCAGGTCAGCATGAAACATATTATGGGTAAGATTTTCAGAAAATGTACAATTGGTAGCTGTACACATTTAGTAAATTCTGCTAAATTAGGCTGAAATTTGGTCAATACTAGGTAAATTCGAGTATATTCAGCATTGTATTGATTCGAGCAATCTGTTTGGTTAGGTTGTACTGTATTTTGAACTATTTTCGTCTGAAATTTGGATTATTTGAGAGGATTGGTGAAGGTGAATTGTACATTTTCTGAAAATCTGACCCTTATATGCAATTCTGAAATGTAAAGGCAAGGTAATATTTGAATACAACTATAGATTAAAGCTGTAGGCCTACTCTCGGATAACATTTTTGAAAAAATAAGTTTGGAATGTTTCTTGATTGGTAATTACCAATAAAATAACTAAATATACTCCAAACGAAGACCTTCAGAACACGAGGATATTTTTCATACAATGTCGCGGGATTTGTCACATAGATTCATTTAATTCTAAGTTCTAAACCCTCTAAAAAACAGAACAATTCAATAAAGAGATCTTGTAGAAAAACACTTTGAAAAATATCAATTTTGCGACTTGTGACTCATTTTCCTGAAACACATCACATTATTATGTGGATGTTTCGGTCGAGAGCAAAAAAGTATGATTTATTCATGCTAATTTATACATGCAGGTAAAAGAGATCAACACAAACAACTATTCCTGCAGGAGCTCCACTCACACAGAAGGGATCAGGGATCTTGTTGGATAGATAAAATACTGGGAATGAGTGAGTCAGTGAGATTGCCCTTATCAACACATTTTAGATGGTTATATCAAGGGCGGGAGAGCTGAGAGGGAGGCAGTTTATGATCATATCCAGTAAATAGAGACAGAGAAGTAGGAAGAGAGAGACAGAAAAAGAGACAGAAAGGCACTTTATGGTCATACCTAGCGATACTGGGAATGAGGCAGAACCCTTAATTAATCATGACCAATGCCTGAGTACTTTGTCAACCTACTCCTGTCCTCCCCCAGATAAGAAAGATAGCACAGGTAGCCACTGCTTATCTGGTGGGAGTGTCATTAGCGTAACAAATATGATGTGTTCCAGGAAAATGAGTCACAAGTCGCAAAATTGATGTTTTTCAAGGTGTTTTTTTTCACAAGATTTCTTTATGGAAATGGTCTGCTTTTTAGAGGGTTCAGCACTTATAGGCATATAAATCCATATACGAAATTTCGGGACATTGTATTAAATATATCCTTACGTTTGGAAGGCCTTCGTATGAAATATATTTAGTTACTTTACTGGCAATTACACATCCAGAAACATTGCAAACTGTTTTTTGTTTTTTTCAAAAATAAAAATATCAAACTTAAAACATAGAAATACTTAGTACGTGTCCTAGTGTTTACTATCATTGGAATCACCTTTATCTCCTCTTTTCAAATATGGTGATGTCTCAAAATTCATATTTTGCAACTTATGACTCATTTTCCTAAAACGGATCACAAATGTACCGTCCTCCTGCTTCCACCTCTCAGTCCATTTTTGATGCTACCAAAATAATTAAATCTTTACTTGAAATTCTACAACTAATGATTCACAAAGGCGACGGTATAAGGGTAAGATCGCCAGAAAATGTACAATTTGTCTACAGCAATCTTCTCAAATAACCCAAATTTAAGACAATAATGAGGTTCAAAATTCAGTTAAACATAACCTAACTGATTGTTTGAATCAAGTCAATATCAAATATACTCAGATATACCTAGTATTGATCATTTTCCAGTCTAATTGATCATAATTTACTAAACCTGTAGATCTGCCGATTGTACATTTTCTGAAAATCTTACCCATAAGCCTATTCCATGTGATGTGTTGGGCTGACATTTACTATGCATTCACCTTAGGCACACACACTTAATTATAGTTATAAATAGCATCTTTGATTCCTACTGCATGAAACAGTGCTGAACTGCAAGCGGATTGCGCTAGGGGTCAGATTTTCAAAAATTGCACAATCGCCAGCTCAACACATCTATCAAATTCTGTCCAATTAGAGTAAAAAATGATAAATACTAGATATATCTGAGTGTATTCTGTATTGTATTCATTCAAGAAATCTGTTTAGTTATGTTGAACTGTATTTTGAACTTGATTTTTGCCTAAAATGTGGGTTATCTGAGAGGATTGGTAAAGGCGAATTGTACATTTTCTGAAAATCTGACCAATAGTTAGTTTTTGTCAGGAACCCATATCATACTCCTTTTCAAGAGTACGGTTGACCTTCGTCCCAAAACTTTCTCAAAAATGGTTCTCCGATGAAATAAAAAGTAATTATATTTCAACATCTCCAGAGAAATAATGAGTTTTAACCTGTTCATGCCAGTGCAAACCTACTTTTTTTTGTTTTTAAAGGGTTTTATTCAAATATTCCTGCCAACTCGACATGCACATAACTTATAGCACTAAACGTCTACCCGATTTATTTTCTTTTGTTTCTTTCCAAATTTTCTTAATCAAACCAAGCTTCTATAATTTATACATCTGGTCCACATACGTGCTGACCTTTTCTTCTCATCCACTTTAGACTCTTCTGATGAAAGCATTACATTTTTATGCACAACCTCTTTCTTTAATTTCACTTACAAAGGCTCTATACTCGATGTTATTCTCATGGAGCAGTTTCTGTCGGTGAATATAATTTTTGCATAATCCAGTTGAACAATAGATCTGTATTTGGGTGAGATTGTCAGAAAATGTACATTTGGCCTTCACCAATTCTCTCAAATAACCCACATTTAAGACAAACATGAGCTTTAAAATGCAGTTTAACATAACAGTGAGTGAGTGAGTGAGATTGGTGGCTTCACTTTGAAGTGTTATATCAAGGGCGGGAGAGCTGAGAGGGAGACAGTTTATGATCATACCCAGGAAATAGAGATAGAAAAGAAGGGAGAGAGAGAGAGAGAGACAGAGAAAAGAGACAGAAAGGCACTTTAAGGTCCCACCCAGGACCAGGCAGTTTAAGGTCTTACCCAGAACTGATACTTTAAACCAAAGAGATACCAAATATACACAGGTATACTCGGTATTCTTCATTTGTCAGTCTAATTTAGCAGAATTTCCTAAATGTGTAGAGCTGCCAATTGTACATTTTCTGAAAATCTGACCCATTTACTCTTCCCTATTCATATCCTAATAAAATATCACCATGTAAACCTGTACTAAAAACACACACACACATTACACAACATGCTATCTAGAGCACTGGGATCTTCAGTTCCCACTTTTGTAACATTTCACAAGATCAACCAATACAGACCTGTCCACCTAGCGGAGAAGCTTTGTGGGCAGGCCGCTAGATGTCTCCACCAATTAGGTGAGTAAATGCCATGCGGGCAGCCAGCAGACCAAATTAGAAATCACTTCTTTAATAAGTAGCTCTTATTTCATCACCACCGCCACTGCTATGTGCTGGTGGGTCAGATTTTCATAAAATGTACAATTGGCAGCTCTACACATTTAGGAAATTCTGCTTAATCTGGTTGAAAAATGATGAATACCAGGTATATCTGAGTGTATTTAAGATAACATTGATTTAAAGTATCAGCTTTGTTATGTTAAACTGCATTTTGCACCTTATTTTTCTCTTAAATGTGGGTTATTGGAGAGGATTGGTGAAGGCGAATTGTACATTTTCTGAAAATCTGACCCAGATGCTTCTTATGGTGGACCATGGCCATGATACGCGCCACAATGACAATGTGACGTGTTATAGTAAAAGTCTATTTGTGATGTGTTTCAGGGAAATGAGTCACAAGTCGCAAATTATCGCAAAAAATGACATTTTTCAATATTTCTCCATCCAAACATTGATTAAGGAAGAATGAATTGCTTCTGCTTAATCTGGCTGAAAAATGATGAATACCGGGTATATCTGAGTGTATTTAAGATAACATTGATTTAAAGTATGAGCTTTGTTATGTTAAACTGCATTTTGCACCTTATTTTTCTCTTAAATGTGAGTTATATGTGTTTCAGGGAAATGAGTCACAAGTCGCAAAAATGGTATTTTTCAAAGTGTTTATTTTACGAGATCACTTTATTGGAATGTTCTGATTTTCTGATTCTGATGGAGAGATTAAGAATATCAAACTTAAAATATAGAAATACTTATTAGATGTCCTTAATGTTTACTTACTATCGTTGGAATCGGCTTGACCTCATGAAAGGGGGGGGGGGTCATATATCTTTCATAGGTCTAGGCCTATACAAAATGAAACCCCTGGACGACAATTGGGCCAAGAGCAGGAAATCCATATGAATGGAGCAATTCATTCTTCCTTAATCAATGTTTGGATGAAGAAATATTGAAAAAAGGCATTTTTTATGCACAAATATATATTTTTCTTGACCTTTCCATCGGTCATTGGTAATTTTAATGAACAAAACATTGGTATATGCATGCATTATTGTCTGTCATGTTCATGAACTACCTTTTTATTGGACTATATCTAATATTTAAATCTGTTATTAAGTTGGTCTAGATTATTTTCAAAGCTTTGATGGTATGATAGTAGATGCTTCACATCATTTGGCAATGTCTCATCACGTGGACAATGTCTCAAAAATACCGATTTTTAACACTGGGTTAGCACAAATATCTGTAAAAAAGGTAAGCCCTATTAACCAATTCATCCGCACATGATTGCTAAATAAATATTGATATGAATATGTACATAGATACTTTTGTAAACTTGAATTCAATTAGGGTATGGCTTCACAAGTATAAAAACCCATCATGGAAGTATTATTGTCAGATAGATGTATATTTGGATTTTAAAGAAAATCAAATGTTCAGGCCCAGTGTCTATAATTGGGAAGAAAATTCCTATACGACTACTGTATGTATTGTTGTAGTCGGGGTCGGGAGGCGGGGACGAGTGATGTATTGGGGTACATTCCTCTCCCGCCTGGGGGCACTGGGGTCTCACATTGTGAGTGAGCACGGGACTATGGGGGGAGGGACTATAAATGGGGAGGGAAACGGGGGAAACACCAGTTGGCGCCCGGGCAGGGAATAGAGTAGAGCTCCCCAGAACACTTCAGGAAGAATAAAAACAGACTGATCGCTACCTGTACTTTTGACTTGGAGTCACCTTCTTGCGGCGATAAACGCTTGACGGCCCTGCCGGGCAGATTTCCCCTCACCACCTCAATGAATTAGAAACCCAGAGGTCCCAGGTGGTGCGATCCCCACACTGGGAGGATACAACCTCTGCTATTGTCCCAACCCCACAGTAATTTACAAGTAACGAAATATAACCTGGTAAGACACTTGGAGACGAGCTGAGACGAGCTGAGAGACAGAGTAGAGCCGAACTACAACATATAAAACGATAACCATGTTCTCTTCACATTTATTTAATCGATCCTCTGAAACAATTGATGGCGACAACAGTATATACAAGACAGCATGAAATCGTTTTTTTTTACTAACATTCCTGAGAAGGGTCTACCGACCCAATTCGGGTCGACCATACAGCTGCCCTCATGTCATTTTTATCAGCCTTTTCCTCTGTCCAGTTCATATTCCCCTCATATCAATTGGTGTCAGATGTATAAGTTTGACTGTGTGGTACATGATACTAGTCGCATTTTTTAATATATCTATCAGATAGATAGATCAGATCTACTTATAAACAGTTGAACTTTCTGAATTAATTGAAGTGGGCTTTCAATTGTTTTGGGCGCATAAGTAATAGTATTCAATCGTTGTGGCGTTATGGAGTTAAAACGGAGGAAAATGATAACTTAAAGCACGAGGTGAGAAGAGGGAAGGGGAGAAGAGGTGTAGGGGGAAGGATGAAAAAGGGGGAGGGTAGTCGTAAAAAAAGTTGAAAGTTGGTCGTAAAAAAGTTGAAAGTTGGTCGAAAAAAAAAAGAGTTGAAAGTTGGTCGAAAAAAAAGTTGGTCGTAAAAGTCAGTCATTCGTAAAAAGAAAAAAGAGTATTGTAAAAAGAAAAAAGTAGTAAGCTATAGGCTGGGATAAATAGTTTGTAACTTTCTTTTAAAATTTAGATTCTTTTTTTTTAAAAATTTACTTTTAACGTAACTTTTAACCCTCTAACTTCCTAGGCGCCCATAAGGGGGATTAACAATGCCTAGGGATTAATACCCTATGAAAGCCTCATGGTTTAATCCAGCTTGTTCTTAAACAACTTTAATAATCATAAAATTCCCTAAATTGATTAATTTATATTTGCTAATAAACATCTAAATATTTAAAACATGATTTATCACATTACTTTTACTTTCAACCATTTCTATAACATGCAGAAACACCCAAAAAAGTTCCGTTCCGTTTCCTTCATTCAGATTCCATTTGCCATTACTTTTACTTTCAACCATTTCTATAACATGCAGAAACACCCAAAAAAGTTCCGTTCCGTTTCCTTCATTCAGATTCCATTTGCCATTACTTTTACTTTCAACCGGCCGAGCGGAGAGCTGTCAACTGGCTTACGTCACACTGGCTTACGTCACAAAAGAGGTGCCGACTCCCAGAGCACCAGAACAAAGCTTACCTACCAAGCTGGGTTTGTCAACATTGCCACGTGCAAAGTAATACCGTCCCCTAGGTTTAAGATGTTCCAGAATTTAGGGTTCCCCATGCTATCATGTTACCTTGAATGACGGATAAACGTGTCTCCCCGAATAATAAAAACCCATCAATTGCTTAAAATTTAATATGCATTAATGATAAAATATATTGCTGTAGTGGATGTGCTACTTTCCCTGGTGGATTATATTGGCATTGCTATTTCTCCCCTTACATTACCACTAGAAGCGCTGCTCTACATTGTATTTTATATAGCTTAGCAGATGGTGTATATCACCATTTACCATTCTTATTACTTTAGAGACCTTTATGTCTATCTGCATGTTACATTATGTTCATGCCTAAGCTATTTACTCCCATACTCTCCTTTACGCATTGTATGTTTATACTCTACATTGTCCGGCTAATGTCCAGCGGACACCTTGTCCCATTGGGTGCAGCTTTGGTGACCTATGCCAATAGCCAAAGCTGTGCCAGACCTTGCTAGCGGAGTGGAATGAACAGGAGACTTTGTTAGCAATCTGACCTTGTGTTATTCCTTGTCAAGAGCCGGACTGCAGATTGGGAGTAGTTCGCTACATTGCAATAGAATTTAATTTTTAATACTACAGAAAGTGACTCTCTTTTTCTGTCCATGTGATGCAACGGCCCATTTTATTCTAGTTTTGCTTTTTTAATACCATTTTCCTGCATCCCAGTAAAATAAGAATGTCTGGAGTAAATGGTTCCATACTTTGTAGAAGTATATAAATATATCTATAGTGCAAACATGTGACAAGATTTTATAGAAATAACAATTTTAATTCTTTTACTTTTTTTGACCTGAACAAATCAGAATTGTCGTCAAATCGGTGGAAATGGCTATGTGACTTTTATTAGAGGTTTTACAGTTGCACTTGTGCAGTGTCAGACTCAGTAGACTATGACCAATACTTGCTACAATTGGAAGCGAATTGGCCCTTTATACACATAAACATGACATTGAATGGTATCCTCTTAAATCCTATGGAAACAAGTTTCTATTTTTGTCTGCAGGATGGCCCAGACTACACTAAATGCATCATTTGCCAAGTAGATAGTAATGAAAAGCTCAAATGCCCTGGACAGTCAAATGCTACGGACAAAGTTGAGTTAGTGTATTCAAATTTTCTGGAAAGATATATATATAGTATCTTCACGGAGATCAATGAAATCCCCACTTTTATATCACCATTCCTGAATAGACTCAGCAAAAGTGACCTGATTACAAACAATACGGCATCAAAGCCGTCACTATAGCTTTAACACTTCTAAGCTGAATAGGCTAAAGGGGAAAAAACGGGAATCATCTCTAATATATGAACATATCCCCAGGAAAAAGACACAGCTTAAGAAGGATGTGTGCATTTTTTTGTAATAGAGAAGGGGATCTACATACAATCTCTACAGAGAACCAGGTTGTTCACATACAGCAAATGCTTGATTCACTGAATGAAAACGAAATCCAGAAAAAAATTGCCACTGTAGACTTGATAGCAAAAGAAGCAAAGAATCACTTCGCCTGTTTAACAAAGCTAAGAAACAAGTTCAGAACATGCCATGATGGACAAGGGGATGGCAGTAAGAGTTTGGACTTCACACACATTACAGAAAACACACAGCTCTCAGAGGAAGCAATTGTAGCAGAGGCAGCAGCTATTATCCGCTCCTGCATCCTCCAAGAGAATGCTGTAGCATTCACTGGAACATTTGATAGGAGTTGAAGGAATGAAAGGAATCATAATACCCCATCTGAACTGTTAAGATTTGTTCAGTTAGTTCTCACTGGCCAGGGAGTAAGGCATGCCAGAGCATTTCCCAACTTATGGCATTCAATACTAAGAAGAGGAAATGGTCAATACCTCAGAAAACAGTGAGAAGAAACTCAATGCTTTGTGAGCCACAGCTTCCTGTGTACACAGCATTGAAAGTGCATACGGTTCTCAAATCATTGCCATCATGTTCACGGACTCTAGAGGAAGGAAACTAAAATATAAGCTTAACCCTAGCAAGACCTATCAGGACAAAATACCAGATTTTTTATTCCATACAGAGGTTTACCCAGGAGCTCGTCTCGCTCAGGTATGTCGTCATGCTGATATCTTTCTCTCCACCAATGGACCCTCTATAGTGTACTTAATGGCAGGTATATGTGATATCACTACAAAAACAAGAAACAAACGAGGTAAAAATGTTTTCACCTTCACTTGGCCATCGACTGAGTCATTGCTATTACATATGAAATCAGAAATATCAACAAACACCAGTCGTTTAAGGAATTGTCACCAAGGTTCACCAATAATCATGTGTCCAATCACAGGAGCAGATCTGGATAAATTTTGCTCAAATCTAGACACGGACAAACAACACATACTGAATGAAACCATCATTGAAGTCAACAGATATATACAACAGATTAATCAAGAAAACAATATCTCTACCCCATGGATCACAAGATATAATCACATGACAAATGGTCGATCGATAAAACACGACTACAGCTCACTTGAGGACGGAATCCACCAATGTGATGAACTGATTAAAAAACAAAGTTGTACTCTTTGGAGAAATCTAGAAGCGAATATCCTAAATTTTATGAAAAATAACCTTTTTGACACTATCATTGAAGGTCTAAAGAAACCTGAATCTAGCCAATCAATGTCTTAAGTTAACTTGACTATGGTGACATTACTTATAGTGGTTGTAACATATATGAATTGAATTCTCTCCAAATCCTTCATAACAAGTGTATAAAAGTTGCCTTAAAATTACCTATTCTAACTGACACCCTGCTGATTCATAGACTGGCCAATGTGCCAAAACTTGAAGACAGAAGAAAAGCACATATTTTGAACTTTGCCTTCAGAAGAAGCAAAAAGAACAGATTTTTAGATAATGAAAGAAGAATGACAAGACAGTGGGATGGACCAATTTTAATTTCAAAAAGACCTAATACTGTGAACTTTGATTTACATTGTATACAAAGAAAAACAGCAAAGCTATGGAACAATCTAGACCCTGAAACCAGGAACATTGAATCATATGATCGTTTTAAGGCCCTGACCAAGGCCGAAAGCTTGTTACCCTTATATATTTAATTTTATTTAATGTGCTCCTATTCCTCATCACTTCATCCATCACCTTAGCATTCTCTAGTCCTTAGATAGTTTTCTTTCTTTCTTCTCTATACAGCTACATGATAAAGGTCAAGGTCTATTAGGTAATGGCCAACTCACCAGACTTAGCTAGACTAAGACTGAGGCTACTTCCTACTGGTTCAATATACTATCAGCTTTATCTTTTGATTGTCTTTATGTCTGTACCACATTGTTATTTATGTATATTGACTGATAAACACTCCTAATAAAAAAAAAAATAAAAAAAATATCACTGTACTTGAAAGTGTTGTTCCATTGTTCTTTTCAGTGAACCGCACCAATTATTCCCGTTGGCTCCCAGTGCACATCAGAGACCTTAAAAGCTTGCCAGTTGATGTCATGAGTAAATTTATCCAAGGACACTGGACTGTTCAGACAACCAAGAGAGCCTTCTCTAGTGTCCCAATGGACCAGGCTTACGAGATGCTTAACAAAACTGTTAAGGGTGATGGTAGAGCTGTAGGACTCACGGAAAATCCAACTGCTTTCAGGTAGATGTGATACATTATATTTAATATCGATAAATTGTGCAGTGGTTTCTAAGGTGTGTGGCAAGCATTCTTCAGGGTTACAGCATTACCAGACCTATAAGAATTCTCCGACTCTTAAACTGCCATGGGGACAGAGTTTACACAAACCTCCATCGTGCCATTAGGTATAAGAATGTCATGGAAAGGTCGGGTCCTAATTGTATACTTAGAGTCAATTTCTAAAATATGTTATGGAGGTTTGAATAACGGAAGAATCTGTGTGATACCAACGTGATGATAATTCCCATATACAGAGTTGCCAACTTCTACGATTTCGCCATAGTAACTATGATTTCAGTGTCAAAATACGATACTACGATCTGTATGATCCAAACTACGATTTTGGGAAATTTAGGACCAAAACATGTTTGAACAAGAAAATTCTAGGCTCAAATATTTCTGGTTAGATGCTGATGTATTCAGGGATCATAGCAAGGGCTTTGTACTTGTAAATAACCAGTAAATTTTGTTGTGGACGAGTACCATTAGTTGTCCACACTAATGCCGGACCCACACATTCACAGACTCAGAGCAAAATTGGGCCTTAAGACAAGTCAGACGAATTCAGAATCATTCTTAAGAAAACCTACTCCAGTTTGGTAATGTGTTGGGCTTCTTACGAAGAAATTCCAATTCGTAAGACAAATCGTGGGTTCTACGACAATTCATAAGCAAAATTTTGGTCTACACTGTACCAAATTCAGAGCCGAATTGGTGCTAAGAACCTTCTTAAGAGCACTTTCTAAATCGTACGAATTACTGTGAATTCCTATGTTTACTAAGACAAATCTTTTATTTGTGGGCCTCTTACCAAATTGTCGTAGAGCATGACCATGACATTGATTTTGAGACCCGGATGTTAGTGATACAAAATGGCCAGAACATGCAGGAACCAGTCCGGCAGTGGGAGACCTTAACCCGGAAATCCCGGATAAAGTTTTTTTCTCTCTTGATTTATCATCTATGGGGTCCCTATATCACATTCCTGTGTGATGTGAAGTTCCTGACCTTGAGCAATTCGAGATATTCAAGATGGCTGCCACCGAACATGTCAAATCTGTAAACTGGCATATCTCTGCTTCTAATGGGGCTAGGAATATGTTCTAGGTGTCTAAATGCATGTTTCATTAGCCTACAAATCTAACACAATCATTAAAAAATTCATTGACCCAACAATTTCCAATGAAAATTGCATTATGGGGTAAAATAAATTAATTTGGCGGCAACCGATCCAGCAAATCGGTAAAGAGGCTTATCTCTGCTTCCAATGGGGCTAGGAATACATTCTAGGTGTCTAAATGTATGTTTTGTTAGCCTACAAATGCAATACAGTCATTAAATAAATCATTGGCACAACGGTTTCCAATTAAAATTGCATTATAGTGTAAAATAATTAAATTTGACCCATACCAACCCAGCAAATCTAGGCATATCTCTGCTTCTAATGGGGCTAGTTATACATTGTAGATGTCTAAATGTATGTTGTGTTAGCCTACAAATGCAATACAGTCATCAAATAAATCATTGGCCCAATGATTCCCAATGAAAATTGCTTTTTTGTGTAAAATAATTCAATTTGAGGGTAACACAAATTACATGTCAAATCTAAAAACATACATATATATAGATCCTGGCTTCTAACAGGGTTAGGAATACATTCTAAATGTCATTTTGCCTACAATACATTACATTTGTATAATTTGATCATTGGCCCAATATTTGTCAATGAAGATTTCATTATTGTGTAGAAGAATTCATTATTTTGCAGTGTCTGTGACCCCTGTCTATGAGCAAACTATGAATGAATTTTGAATGTTATCATAGCATAACTGTATGGAATTCTGTATGGTCTTTGTAATAGGGTTATCAACACTAACCTCATAATGCTCTCTATTACATGCATCCCATAGGAAGCATGCTCAACTTCTGAATGAATGGAAAGTATACTGTGCATGGGCATGTTTGATGGCAGTTGAGTCAACCCTTTTAAGGTTTGGTAAAGACTAATCTGGTATCATAGAAGTTACCCATCACCCTCAGACTTTCAAAACCTACTCACACCTTGAGCAGAGTTTTCAAAACCTTTGTCACAATGAGGGTCAAGGGAAAAGTGGCATTATATTGTTGATTGAACATAAGGAGGACGCATCATCAAAGATTATTATTGTGACAAGCTATCCAATGGGCAAGAATCTCTATAACAACCTTACAACTTTACAAATTTCAAAATCCAGATTAGGCAATAAGACCAATGCCCCTGCCAGAATATTTGCTTCTTCCCCAACATATTAAAACTAACAAGGCAAGGTAGGGCCGGAAGGTACACCAGACATGGTTAAGCTCTTTGGTAGACCAGGTTATCTACAGCCTGTATCAGGAAAACAGAAATTTATATCCATTTAAGAGTCAAGTCTGCATGTAATGTTGAATGACAGTTTGCCTGGTGATGTCCTGCATTACCTACCCATTTACTGACCATCACACATTCCAAAGCAGAACACACTACTCAATAAATATTGAATAAAATGCTATATTCCTGCATTACATTTGGTTGTTCAAATTAATCAGTAATGAAATCTATCATTGATTTTACCTCAAACATGAGGCCATAGCTTTCAAATATTGACAAAATATATTGAGGAAGTTCACAGGACAGCGATTTGTAAACAGCAACATTGCCTTATGAAAACCATCAGCCCAGGTTTATTGAAATGAATTATGCTGCTTCTGTTAATGTCTCATTGAATTTGATGTGTGTAACAGCATAAACTCCAAGGACATTTACACTTCTTCCCAATATCTAAGGCAGTCAACAAGTACTTGGTGGAACTGATAGAAATTCCTGAAGCAATGTTCAAGTCAAAGTCTGCCAGGGTAGAGTGGTTCAATAGAAATGGGTAGAAATTGTCCACAACATCTGTTTTCTCATCTTTGACACTTCCTCTGTATGCTCTAATGAGGTGACATTGTGTCTATGCTTTTAACAATTCTGCTCCAGGATTGGAAACTGTTAAGTCTAGGTTTTTGCAGTTTAGGCATGCTGGGAAACAACCTACAAAAACTTGCTGGCAATTACCAAAGATCATAAGGGTTGGTTGAAGGGCCTGGTCTGTCAATATTCCTTGAAACAGGCCTGCACATAGGTGAATGATTTACCCTCCATTCATTCAGGAAAGTATATCAATATGAGTTTTATAGGCAGTAATACATAGTATTCATGTGATGTCACCCAGTCAGTGGCTATCCCCATTGGCAGCCGTATTGTGTGTCTGCTTAGAGTGGAAGTCAGCAGATTGAAAGGTTTTCCCATTTTGACTATTTTGCTAACCCCTGACTATATAAGCATACTTTATATTGCATTTGCTAAAGCTTTTGGAGGTGAAAATGGCAGCCTTGGAGCACATGCATATGTCTAGGTAATATTTACAAGGGATGATACAGAACATAGCTAGCCTAGGCCAGTGCTGTGACATCAATGAATATGATGTATAGCTCATGACACCCTGCGGTTAAGAAGCTTAGCAATATTTTTTATCACATTTGAAGCGCAAGACAATGGAATGATAAACAAAGAATATGGTTATGGTCTTTTCATAGACTAAATCTGACAAACAATAATGCATATAATGAATTCTTTTACACCATAATGAAACTTTCATTGACAAATATTAGGCCAATGATTAAATATATGCAGATGTAATGTATTTGTAGGCAAATGACATTTAGAATGTATTCCTAACCCCATTAGAAGCAGGGATCTATATCATTATGTCTGTTTAAAGATTTGTCATCTTCATTGACAAATATTGGGCCAATGATCAAATTATACAAATGTAATGTATTGTAGGCAAATGATATTTAGAATGTATTCCTAACCCTGTTAGAAGCCGGGATCTATATATATATATATGCATGTTTTTAGATTTGACATGTAATTTGCGTTACGGTCAAATTGAATTATTTTACACAAAAAAGCAATTTTCATTGGGAATCATTGGGCTAATGATTTATTTAATGGCTGTGTTGCATTTGTAGGCTAATAAAACATACATTTAGACATCTACAATGTATAACTAGCCCCATTAGAAGCAGAGATATGCCTAGATTTGCTGGGTTGGTATGGGTCAAATTTAATTATTTTACACTATAATGCAATTTTAATTGGAAACCGTTGTGCCAATGATTTATTTAATGACTGTATTGTATTTGTAGGCTAACAAAACATACATTTAGACACCTAGAATGTATTCCTAGCCCCATTGGAAGCAGAGATATGCCTGTTTACAGATTTGCTGGATCGGTTGCGGCCAAATTGAATTATTATACTACATAATGCAATTTTCATTGGAAATTGTTGGGTCAATGATTTCTTTAATGACTTTATCACATTTGTAGGCTAATGAAACATGCATTCAGACACCTAGAACATATTCCTAGCCCCATTAGAAGCAGAGATATGCCAGTTTACAGATTTGACATGTTCGGTGGCAGCCATCTTGAATATCTCGAATTGCTCAAGGTCAGGAACTTCACATCACACAGGAATGTAATATAGGGACCCCATAGATGATAAATCAAGAGAGAAAAAAACTTTATCCGGGATTTCCGGGTTAGGCCAAAATTTGCCTTTCCACTGCCGGACTATTATAAGGTCAGCCTTGTTTATAGTGTTATATAGGGCAGCCTTGTTTATATTGTTATATAGAGCAGCCTTGTTTATATTGTTATATAGCCCAGGGTTGTTTATATTGACAGACAGGAGGCTTAGTGCATATTTATATAGTCACCCCAAGGGTGAGATATGGGTCACGTTACCATTGGTATAGAGGGGTTGAGTTCTGTTTATGTGTTATATGGGTTACTGTAGGGATTATAATTATTGGTATAGACACTGTTACCCTAGGGGTGAGATATGGGTGACTTCTGTTTGGGTGAGATATGGGTCACCATAGTATTGGTATAAACCCAAGGTTATATCCTTCTGACATAGAGGGGTGAGGAGACAAGTTCAGACTTGTTATAGACCCAAGATAATGCGCGCTCAATCGCTCCTGAGTACAACACTACATTTGTATACTACACATGACTGCGCTTTGAGACAAGAGAACGAACCGGGTTATTGGCGATAGATGACTGATTTTAAGTGAATGTGTGTTGGGTGTATCAAGGGTTTAAATAATGCCGGCGTGCAGGTGGAATTATTTTATCAGATTTTTAATCGTTCTCAAACCCTCTTCAGCATGCACTGCAACTCCCCTCCCATTATTCCATCTCACACGATGGATCAATATGAGCAGATGAAGATATGTACTTTAATCGTTTTCTAACCCTCTCCAGCATGCACTGCAATCCCCCTCCCATCATTCCATTTCACACGATATGAGCAGATGAAGATATGTCTGTGATGTTAGGATTATATTGACTTAACTCAACAAGTGATTGCGTATGAATAAAGGTTTATTCAGGTGGCCGTCGTATGGTCCAAGTATCACTACAACGTCTTCATTACATAACCGGATAACCCTTGCAGCAAATACATATAGGGGTCTATAATAAACGCTTTGAACACGCTTTCCTTTAAGTTAAATTATTTTGAATTAACTTGCATGTGCAATAAGAATGTTTATTTATTTTTTTGTTGTGTTTGATGCACACGCACAAGTACAGAAAAGCATGCCAGTATGTTATCCAGAAATGCATAAGCGCGAAACGGATACCCTTTACATGCATGACAAGCGAGTGTAGACGGCGCTACACACGCTGGGAGTGTATCATTCCAAAATGCGAGCACACTTTCAACTTTAAATAATGCGCATGCTGCCTCCTTCCAGCCAACAGAATATGCATTCCCATGATTCTACATTTGGATGCAGTTATAATATAATGTTGAAATTGTTTTATTAGGCTATATTTAATATTTTACGTGGTGACTATTCACACACACACGCATGTAAACACAGAACATCCCGCGTGCGATCACCAGCTGACTCAATCGTAAGGTGGGAGGAATGTGTGTATTGGTTCTTTTGCTTGTTTTGGTGGTGACAAGTTATGTCACCACCGAATATGATTGTGGACCGATCGAGGATACATGCTCCTGCACTGTAAACTCCATCAAATGCTTTGCAGGAGGGTATCCTCGATCGGTGTTGATTGCAAAGAGCGCCGTACGACACATACGGCTTGAGAGGGTGTACATTTCGGTGTACGATATGAGTTTTTTTTCTTCTTTCCCCAACTTGGAGTTGGTGGAAATCATGAACACTCTTTTGCCCTTTGACTGCTCCACCATCCCCGACTGGACAAGATTTGAGCTAAGAAGTGGATGTCTGCCACCCCGTCTGACGACCCCAAAGCTAAGATTTCGACATGACAAGCCTTTTTTGCCTCCAGGCAAGCACATCCCTCAACCTCCTCCCAGAAACCCTGCTGTCGATGAACACTATGAAGACGACGATGATGGTAAACAATGAAATCATAACATGTGTTCTCATTCATTTGTTTGCATTCCACATCTATCAATGAAGCACACACACTACGATATGTGAAGCAGATAATAATTTAAAATCATATCATGTGCCACCATCATTGTGTCAATGCTAAAATCATACACAAATTATTATTTGTTTAAACTGAAACATGGGATGTTTAATCCTTCATAACCCATTAATATTTGTCATCTTTGCCCCCCCTTTTTTAAATTCTCACACTCAACTTAACGACATAAGGTAATCATTGACCCTAAATCACTTATTTTATTGCATAGCATGTGTTACCATTTATTTGTTTACAAATCACGACTATTAACGCAGCAAATGCTAAAATTTGTAAAACAAATAATAATTTAAATCATTGTTATTAAATCGCTTATTTTGAAATCATGATTATAACTCATTACAAACGAAGTTTCCTCTACACGCCTCCCAGACACTTCTTCGACACTTCCATCGACCTCTCCCATCCCAGACACATCTTCACTTCCAACGACCTTGCCCATCCCAGACAGTTCTTCACTTCCAACGACCTCGCCCATCCCAGACACTTCTTCTCCACTTCCAACGGCCTCCCCCATCCCAGACTCTTCTTCAATTCAACCTTCTCCTCCTGCTTCCACAACCCCTGTTGAAGCGTTGGCAGACCCATCTACGTCATGTGTACAAGCGGATCAATCAACTCCAGGTGCTCAACCAGAGTTGATTGCAGGGTTGATCGCCTCATTCGGAGTTCTGTCGGTGGGTGGTGCGTGCACTGGAGCATGGTGCGCGAGAAGGATTTTGGTGCAGCGAGAAATGGTGCGGCGCGAAGGCCATAGAAGACAGCGGAGGGAAAACACGGTTAGATAATATACAATCGTTAACTAAATTTTAAATGTCAAGTCTGTATTTTAGCAGAACACTTTATCCATATATAATTGAAATAGTCGTGTTAATTAACTGGCCTTAATTATTTCAAAGCATGATGCACAACTCCTTTTCAATATGTTAAATTGTTATAGTTGAATTTTTTTTTCTTATAATTATTTCAGAGGAGAGTGCACGAAACAGCAGAAGAGAGCTTTCGAAGTGCTGTCTATTCTGACGCAAGCGGGAGCAGGCTGCACCGGAGTGGTGGGAAGTTGAAAAAGTCGTCGCCTACCGAACATGCAGACACCATGGAAACGGATGTTGAGACTCTGGGAGCATCCCATCTTTAAAGTGTATGTACAAACAACATAATGCTTTATTTATGAGTTATATTTTTTATTTCTTTAATTGACAGACATGAAATAACAATGCTTGTAATACATTTTTTGTTGTTGACATAATTACATAGCCTTAACATTTCTAACCATATCAACCTCAACCATTCCTTGAGATTTACAGTATTTCTTACCATTGAAATTGAAGAAATGTTTGCAACAGCAGTTGCTAGTCTTGTCAGGTTCAGTTGCCATTCCCACCAGACCTAAGCTAGCTATTTTTACAGTTGGTGAGATTGATAATCTGGACCACAATCCACCGTCAACAACTGCCAAAGCCTCATACCATGGAACTGCTCTGAGTTTACTGCAATTGCGTGATACAGAGCAGGACGGTACATGTAGGAAAAGAATCACTCTCCCAGATAAGCCTGGGAATTATGATTAACCTAAAAGCTATACATCTATACCCAAGGCATCACTGGAGACTAAAAGCCGACCCACACAGGGTCAAATCAAACTCAACCTAAGAATATTTCAATTGTCAATCTAACAGAGGGGTCAGCCATTAGTACTGAAATGGTGGCAGTGATTTTGTTAGTATTGTTTGGGGCTTTTCTTGTGGGGTCTGGGGGAATTTTAGTTGTGGTTTATAAAATAGATTTAGCTAGAGAAAATAATGAACAAGAAGATGAACAAGACCAACCTCAACCCCACCCACAATCTCAACCTCTAGAAGCTTAAACCCAACCTGGTCCTTCTCAACCCAACCCTTCCCCTTCCATTAACTCATCTACTTGTGCTGTAATTAACTACAATCATACATACTTTTCTCTTTCTCAAAATTCCTCTTCAACTGCCTCTCCAAACTCTTCTCTAGAAAACATTCACCACTCTTCACAACTTAACACAACAACAACTTATTCCACCACTCCCCTTCTTCCTCATTTATCCACCCCTTCTTCCTCCAATAGACCCCCTTACCCCTGTTAAAATTGATCATCTTAGCCCCATCCCCGATGTAAGCTCAGAAAAGGAGTCCACGCTTAATCAGTCCTTTGTCACTGCTGCTCATCCACTTTAGGCTATGAGGAAACAAGTCAGGAGTGAGGGAGCAATGTAAATATATTATTATAACAATATTGTTATAATTAAATATAAGTATATATATATAGCTTTCTATTTGACTGGCAAAATATAAACAATATTACTTAACATTTTAATTATAGTTTAGGAGACTCAATCAGTTTCCTTGGAAAGTCAGGCGTCAACATTTCCTTATGCACAGTCCCCCTCAACTGAGAAAACAGATGTAAATATATTTATATTTATAATTCGCAATATTTTTTTGAATATTACATCAATTATAATTTAACTATTTTATTTTGATATAGGTCGCAGTATTGATTAACATGGAAGGGCTAACACTTATCATTTACATTATATTTTAGAGACTCAATCCATTCCATGGTCAAGCCAAGCGAACGTTACCTTTCAAACAGACCCTGTCGTCTGAGAAGACAGATGTAAATATATTTATATTTAGAATCCCTAATATTTTTGGGAAATATTTCAACTGTTATAATTTAAATAATTTACTTTGATACAGGACACAGTTTCCATTAGCATGGAGAGGGTTACGGCAGAAGAACTTGCTACATTTAACAGGTAAGCTATTAATATACTATTATCTTACATTTAGTGTGTTTTCTTATTATATAAGAAAAAAGTTCAGAAGACACCACGTGAAGGTAGTAAGTGTGTTTATTTTTATTATGGTGTGTGTTTATTGTTATAATTGTGTGTTTATTTTCATTATGTGTCAATACTGCTGCTCGAGGAGCACTTAATTAAATACTAAATTTAGTTAAGGGGTAGATGATTGATTTCCTATTTATTTAATTTCCGATGGATGTAATAAGCTCAGAGGTAATGTCTAATATGGAGATATGTACTTTTAGTTACAGCAAACGTCCACCCCCACGCTGGAAAATCAGATATTTGTATTCCCAGGCTCTGATAGCTTTGAGGAGAGTCAATTGGTGAGTAAAAATAATTGAATAATTTAATGGGGAAACCAGGAATTGTAAAATGTATGACTATTAATGTGTGTGTACAATTTCTAGCGAGAATGTGGATTGATTTTGAATGTACTAAATGTGTGTTTTTTGGTTTTTGAATGTACTAAAACTGTTTGATATATATGTTTTAGCAGCCCCTGAGTCCCATCCCTTCACCTAAAAGAGAGGCCTGTCTGAGACCTGTCTGAGACCTTCAGACACATTCGACATGTGTGAATCGGTAAGTAATAAGAGTTAATGTTGAAAATATAAGTGTGACAATTGCAGGGAGAGTTGTATATGCCAAGGAGAAAAATGATAACAGTCAAATTGTGAAAGATGTAATCCCTGGTGTGCCAGTTGTACAAATACATTTTAATTTTATAATTTCAGAGGACTGCCTGCTCACCTGTGTACCCTCAGAGAAGCCGTTTGTTTGCAGCGTTGGACAGCAGCAATTATTCTGATTTGGATAATGTATGTATGGTTTTGTGGCACTTCAAAATTCATTTACTAAGACAAATTATCAAAAATTCATTTACTAAGAGATGAACTAGTTATATTTGACATTTGATATCGGACACTCTTTCCCTGTGTATATCAAAGGTCATTTGAATACGTTCTGAATTTCGTAACGTCTGATTTTCTTATGAACTGAAGGTTGCATTGTATTCATTCTTGGCCCTTCATTTCAGTCCAAGGAAAAGTTGTTGGCAAAACAAGGACGGATGGCTGGCTGTGATATGCCACAACCCTTACGACTATCATTTGATTTTTCAGCTGAGGAGGAAAGTGTAAGTAAATATCATCTAGATACTAAATATATCTGAACTTCTAGATTCATATCAATCAACACATTGTATGAAGATTCATATCAATCAACACATTGTATGAAGATTGAAATTAAGTGCATATATATTGTTTCCCATTCCAGTTATACACATACATCAAGAAGGACCAATATAAAGAACCAGTAGATGTCAGTGACAATGACTCGGACGCAACTATCTGCCTGCCATATGATAGCAAGGTTTCAACAATGGAAGACAGTCGATCATTTATAGAATAAGCCTAGATTAATGATCATTTATAGAATTTATGACAATCCTATTGGTGTGTGCAAGGAAGGGGTTTATGCAGACATTATCTGCATTGTGAGACAATTTAATGAAATTGATGAAGCACCTCACCCCAATGTACAACTCCCAAATGAAGAGTCTATGCAACAGAATCGTGCATCCTGGCACAAGTCATGTCGTCAGTTATACAAAAAGTCAGCTTTTGATAGAGCCAAAGCACGTCAACTTCATGGGTTACCTCCCCCTAGGAAAAAAACCCAAACGTTCCAGTGTAGATGGCCATCAAGATCTCTGCCTCTTCTGTGGGGGAGAAACTGTAAAAGATGATCATTATTTTCAAAAGCTTTCCCTTACAAAAGATATTCATGTCAAAGCACTTTCGTCAACAAAAGAAATTGGTTGAAAGCAGGGAACCAAGTACAGCAAATGAAGTGGTCAGAATAGAAAATGAGATGTTGCAATTCATGAAATATTGCACTGCAAGATTTGACTAATATGATAAAAGATAGGTTTGAGGAGCATGACATCCAGAGAACAGTAAATTGTACTCGTTTGAAACAATTGCAAAATTTGCAATTTTCAAGACAGTAAAACATCATAAACCTGCCACTCTCGAGTCCTTAAAAATTTCTTATTTTGAGCATCAATAAGTCCCTAAATTCCCGTCTCTGTAGACTGTGGGAACCCTGAAACACTGAAGCTGTTATTTTTACTTCTACAATTGTATCAAAGTTTAGGTTGTGGACGAGTGCTGAGTTTTTGTGGGCGAGTTTGGTTTGGTTTGGTTTGGTTTGGTTTGGTTTGGTTTGGTTTGGTTAGTTTCACCTCCGCTAATAGTAATTAAAAGTTAGCAGATATACTGTGGTTTTATTATTTTATTCTGTGAAATTCCCTATTTCATGAAACAGGGTTTGGCCTGACAAAGTCAGGCTTCATTTAGGTTACCTGTTCACTTGTGCACAATAAGAGTACTGACCCAAGGCTTATTATGACCCTTGTTAGAACACTGGATATAATGTGGAACGTCTCTTGTCCTTTCCTAAATTCTCCTAATATAGTGTCCATTGTTACGAACGCATGGTGTCCATTGTTACGAAAATGACATATCCATTGTTACCAGAGAAAAAGAATTCTGATTTCATAGACTTGCAGCTTGATATGAATTAAAATAAGATTATTGAATGTGAATGTAAATGTCAGCATAATGATGCTGACGTTACTAGTCAGAAGTCAAGAAATATATGGTGTGTTTTGTGCATAATAAGACACCATGTTTTGTGCATAACGCACCCACATTTTGTAGGACACCAACACATATTTGTTATGATAGAAATTCTGGTTCCTGTGATAGGCTTGAAGCATCAGTATTTTAAGTATTTTGGGGGTTTATTGGAAAGCAACACAATTTTCCTAGTTTGATTCCCATAATATCAGCATTAATGTATAGGCAATAAGTATATTAATGTTTCAAATCTAATCAAATATTATATTGAAGGTGACATCGACATCAGCCAAAGTGGCCAACATGAAAGGAGCAGACAGACGTCGGCCACAGAAATTTTAGTTAAAACTGGTTAATCTTACCATTGTGCCACTCATTTTCAGCAGGCGTCACAAGCCACAGTTTTGGCCGTCAGTGGGGAAATGTTCCACCAGTGGGCTAGCCCGCCCCAGAGCATGCCCTTTGTTGCCCTTCAGGAGGCAATGCGCCTGGGCAACAGCAGCCAGCTGTTGCCAGAACTTAAGGACCTCATAGCCATTGCCCAATCCGACCCAGCCGCTGAGCTACTTCAGCAAGCTGCACCCTGGTATTTAGTCTTATTATCCTCATTATGATCCTAAATAATATTATAATTCATTGATTTGTTTGTTTTTTAGGGGATAAGCATGATTCCGTCCTACATTTTTAATTTCATACTGAGCATGTCATTGATTCTACTCATTTCTATCGAAATTTCAATACAGATGATATGTCCTCATGTAACAATACTTCAAGGCGTATATGATCTTTATCACAGTCATTTATTGATTTATCAAATTAATTTGAATTGCGACTTACAATCAATTACAAAGCTCAGTTTTTAACTGATTCGATTTGGACGTATAGCTTGTGTGGCATGGAAATATCTAAATAATATAGTATTATAAAGTTAATGACTAGTCATTCTTATTTGATCTACCGTTTCAGATGATTTTGCCGGATTGGCTAAATCAATGCAGACCATCGCAATGCAGGCTGTTCCTGCGGACACCCTGAACATCAACAAATTACCTGGTGATTTGGTTGCCGAAAAACAGCTCAATATTCAAAAGTCGATGTATGTTATATTTGTAAATCTATTTTGTACATTTGAAAACAACCATATTGCAGTACTATCTAATATGTATTACAGTAATATCTAATTTTCCACTCTTAGTATCTATATTGTGGACTTCACATACGTTAGTTGACACAAAATTTGCTTGCTCCTAAAGTATTAGACCTGTTCCTAAAATTTTAACTTCAAGTGAATGTAAATTTGAAACTGATTAAATATTACCAGTTGGAAGGACAGATTTAAATATCGCATTAAAAATCAATCATGTGTTCTAACATATTAACACATATTTATTGAGAATCTTCTAACAAAATTAATTTCAGCATCTATATATATATATATGTCTTGTGCCACTGTCATCATTTTACCTGCTTAATATACATTTAAACAAATTAAATCTGAAATACTTTCTTCCAGCGTCATTGTTGACCAGGCCATTCAAGAGATGGGAGGGACGCCGTTTAATGAGCTGACCCATGGCAAAATGGCTCTTATCCACGCAGGGTGGAACATCATTAAAGGAATGCTGCAGAATCATTAGACTCTTTCCCCTTTAACCCATATGACCCACCGTCCTATATGTAGGACGGCAGAATATGCTTTTTAAATATTGAACGAAATCAAGAAATCTTTTTCGAAACAGAATAATATTTCTACCAGTTATGCACATAGACTGATTTTATAATTTATTAACTTTTGAGAAAGAAATAATGATGTGTTGCCATGGTAACATCACTGCATATGAAGGGACTTAAGGCGATTTGTGTAAAGTGTCATTTCTGAATCTTCACCCCAGGAATTAACAAACTCATACCATTCTTTTCATGATGAAACCTTCATGGGACTATAGTTTAGGCTATGATCAATGTCTCTGGCAAGAATTGAGTTCCTAAGTATTATATTATTGGAGAAAATGGCAGATTAGAAAGGTGTGGCCGTCCTACATGTAGGACGCTGGGTCTATATGGAAATAAAACATAATAGCATTGGGTGTGCTCATTACCCATTACCCTTATATTCCTTACCTGACTTATGAAATCTTCCAACACCTGTCTTCGATCACAGAAAATAGGTTTTTAAATATTGTTTTTATATTTAAGGAAATATTATTTGTAGCACTGATTCAGAAATAAACATTACAATAACAAGTTTAGTTGTTTGTTTTATAATTGATGGGATATGCCAGAACAACATAAACTGACTCAAATCTTAATCAACAGGTTCCTGAAATGCTCACAATGTTATTACCAAGCATCAACAAATGCAAGGTACATCAAACACGTTGTCCTTCACCGTAATGATGTAGGAATGAGATATGTCCGTCTGTACAGTCACTGTCAAGTTACCGTGAACACACACAAATCTCTTCATAGCCACTTTCAGCATCACCATGGCCTCTACAAGCGTTCTCGGGAAGACAAAATTGACACAGTTGGAACAATGTGCGACCAAGTCTTTAAATGTGATGTGTTTCAGGAAAATGAGTCATAAGTCGCAAAGAATGGATTTTGAGATATCATCATATTTGAAAAGATGAGATCAAGCGGATTCCAACGATGGTAAACATGAAGTACATCTAAGAAGTATTTCTATACTTCAAGTTTCATATTCTAAAATTTGAAAAACAAGTTTGCAATATTTCTGGATGGATATTTCCTAGTAAAGTAGCTTAATATGGTCTATAAGATGACCAAATACATGTATATATTTAATACACTTTCCTGAAAGTTAGTGAATGTATTCATGAAACAAGCAGCGTTGACCACACGAAAAATGAACACATTCCCAGAAAGGCATCCTGTGAGTAACTTGTTTAAAAAAATATAAATTTTGCGACATATGACTCATTTTGCTATAACACATCACAAATGTAACCAGACATTCTGTGGGCAGAGACTGAAAGACTCAAAAAACTACATACTCCATCTCAGAATCCATTTGAAGGAAGGTCAGCGTGTGCAGTGTCCATTCATTGATTGCAACGGAATGATCCTTTGTTCCGGAATCATATAAGTCCCTGTCATGGCAATAACATTGTCAAAGACTTCAAGCCCAGCAACTACTTGAATCCGATCACAGAAGAGGCCCCTGAGGAGAGGTTTTGGTTTGGTTTGGTTTGGTTTGGTTAGTTTCACCTCCGCTAATAGTAATTAAAAGTTAGCAGATATACTGTGGTTTTATTATTTTATTCTGTGAAATTCCCTATTTCATGAAACAGGGTTTGGCCTGACGAAGTCAGGCTTCATTTAGGTTACCTAAATTTTGTCGTACAATTTGGTTTCCCGTAGGAAATCAAGAATATTTTTGTTCCCAGATTCCTGGAAAATACTCTGCAGTGTCCTGCGATTTTGCAGGAATTTTATTCTGTTTCTCTTGGTTGCCTGACAATGTATTAAGAGATGCTCTACACTCAGTTGAGTGTTGCATGTCTGACATACAGGAGCCACTTCACCTTTTAGAAGGTGCCTGTGAGTCAGTTTGGTGTGACCGGTACGAAGACGGGTCAGTATCACCTGTTCGGGTCTTGTCAGGTTATCATCTTTGAATTTTGGTGTGATTGATGGTGTGATTGCTCGCAGCTTGTTACTGTTAACACCATTCCATGTGCGCTGCCAGCTACGTTTGACATGTGCCTGTGCCACAGGTACAACGTCTGTGTATGGCATTTGGTCAGCCCCAACAGGGCGCCTCAATGCATTTTTGGCTGCAATGTCTGCTGCCTCATTTCCTTCTATTCCAATGTGGCTTGGCACCCAGCACAACACCACTTCTTTGTCCAGTCTTTTGTTTTCATTGTATGTCTCTTGAATTGCTTGTATGATTGGGTTCTTAGGATAAAGGTTGGTCACAGCTTCTAGACATGGGTGTGAGTCTGAGAATATGATGAATTTCTTCATCCGTGAGACCTGTACCCATTCAAGTGCCTTAAGCAGTGCTTTTCCTTCAGCAGTGTAGATGCTGCTTTCCTTGTGGAGAGGTGAGTGAGTGAGAGTGACACTTTGAAGTGTTATATCAAGGGCGGGAGAGCAGAGAGGGAGGCAGTTTATGATCATACCCAGGAAATAGAGATAGAGAAGAAGGGAGAGAGAGACAGAGAGTCAGCCAATGACAACACATTAGGAGCTGTAGTTACATGTGTGAATAGCCATTAGGCGGGAAGTGGACTGGATCTGGAAGTTTTATTCTTTGTAATAAAGTCACAGCCTTTCTCAATCTTGGACTGCTAAAGAAGCCCACTCCTCATCAGTGTTCTTTATATGTCAGATTTGGGATATATGGGTCAGATTTTCAGAAAGTGTACAATTCACCTTCACTGTAAACATACTAATAATGTTTGTGCAGTATTTACTTCTGCTATTTCAGCACACCAACAATTGCACATGAAAATAAATCTTGCGTGAAAGGTATTTATATATAAGTATTATACCTAATGGCATGATGGAGTTTGGTTTGGTTTGGTTTGGTTTGGTTAGTTTCACCTCCGCTAATAGTAATTAAAAGTTAGCAGATGGAGGTTTGTAATCGATCAAGATGTTGGATCAAATATAGCACGACACCCCAAAGGGGTGGAGTGTCATTTCACCCAACGTCGAGATCAATTACAAACCGAACAGAGTGCTATTAGGTATTTATTACATACTAAATCAAGAGAACTGGATTTTAGTAGTATTTTACCTTACTTTCTATTAATCTTATTGATATTCGGGTGCTATTTGAAAAGTCAAATAGCACCCCTGAAATCACATACGTATGTAATAAAGGCATAAACAGGGTGTTAGGCTTCCTCGCTGCGCAAATTTAAATCTGCCCGATAAGGTGTCAAAATACTTTTTAATAATAATAATGATAATTTTTTTTTATTTCATGACATGTAGGTTACAAAATACAGGTAGTACACCTCAGATCTGGACCTGGTCTTCCTGTGTATGCCTTGGTATACCAGACGTATATTATTTATACGTCACAAATGTAGCTAAAGTTTTCCCCTTAATTTTCTATATCAATTTATTCCAATCCCCAATGCTGTGGTTCTATTTAATGGAGGTTTGTTAATCTAGCTGAGCACTATAAATGTAGTTAAACACAACCATGCCTATTCATAGTAGCTGCAGTAAGGTTGATGGGCCAGATAAAGGACCATATACTTTCACTGTTGGGGCCTGTTGCATAAGCTAAAGAAAGAAAATTCCTTCACTTTTCCCCCTTCCTTCAGTGGGTAGGGGCCTGTTGTATAAGCTAAGGAAAGGAAAATTCCTTCACTTCCCTCAGTGGGTAGGGGCCTGTTGTATAATCTGAGGAAAGGTGCTTTACGCCCTTATCACGCTCATTTATCATACCCAGGAAATAAGAGAAAGAGAAGAAGGGAGAGCAAGACAGAAAAGAGACAGTGTTATGGCGAGTGTAGTCAGCTGCTGCAGCCGCCATTTTGTTTAAACGTGAGTTTACCTCCGAGGTCAAGGTTGTTTTTTCATCAAAAAACGTGTTAAAAGCATTTCAAAATATATTATGGTTGTCTTAATCAACATTTAAGAGTAATTTGGGTTCTATTTCTGTAAGCTCAAGTTGCCGAAAAGTATTTTAAATATATTTGCTGCTGAGCATTTATTCACTGCAGAGAAAGAGGTCAGGGACGCGCATCCAAAACTGTGCGAACAGTTTTTTTACCTTTTCTCTCAACTAAAAGGGCAAACGAGGTTTGTACCTACATTACCAAATGATTGTATATTTCATGTAGATCACCCGTTGGTCAGGAAATGTACAATTAGCAGATAAACACATTAAGTAAATTCTGCTAAATTAGACTGGAAAATCATCAACACTAGGTATATCTAAGTATATCTGGTATTGAGTCGATTCAAACAGTCTGTTTGGTTTAACTGAACTGTATTTTAAACCTTATTTATGTTTTGGGAGGATTTTCTAGCCATTACCCCCATATGAGTCAGATCGTCAGAAAATGTGCAATTGGTAGCTCTACACATTCATTAAATTCAGCTAATTTAAGCTGAAAAATAAGCATGACTAGGTATATCTGAATAAATTTAGAATTGTGTTGATTTAAATAATGGGTTTGCTAATGTTGAAGTCTATTTTGTACCTAATTTTCACCTTAAATTGACAATATTTGAGAGGATTGATGAAAGTGAATTGTGCATTTTCTGACGATCTGACCCATATACCAAGTTGTAGACAGCCACACCAGAGTTTGACCTCCTTATCAGAACCGTTTCACCAACTCTCATCGTCTTCATAGTTGAGGAAGAACCTCTTCTTTTTTTTGGTCTTAGTTTGGCTTATTTAGACCAACAAAGCTAATATAGTGAAGCCTTTGGACTTTAGTTCTATGTTTTACCTGGTTAACAGAGCGGCTGGAGGGAGAGAGTGGCTAGAGAGAGGAGGGGAAATGGAAGGCTTCTCTTCGCTATGAGGAAACCACAGAATTCCCGCTGTCTTGTAAAAAACTGAAATGGGACGTGTTGAAGGAAAATGAGTCACAAGTTGCAAAATAGATATTTTTGAGTCATCTTTGCACAGGATCTATTTTTAGGAAAGTTCTCATTCATGGCGTATGTATTATAAGAGGGTCAAGTTGCCAGAAAATGTACAATTTGTGTTCAACAATTATTTTTTTCTAAATTTCTAACCAACGATAGCATTACGGGCCCTTATCCCAAGCGATTACTATGATCTCAGGTCCCAGCATCCATGATAGGAAACTCTAAGTTATTTCAGCAACCCATGTGACTGTCTAACTTATTTTTCCTGGAGATATTATGATTGTCCAATGGTCGGACAACAGATGGGGGGGGCCCCTACATCCCCTACTCAAATATTTTGGGACCAACCTTACAATGAAATACCACATTTCTGGCCCCTTTGGGAAATTGTTTCTCATAAATCTTATACAATAACACACCTGTAGGGTATATAACCCTATATAATCCTCATATGTGGAGACCACATGGGTCTACACATGAGCCTGATGAGCTATACTAAGCGAAACCATGTTGTGCCAAATTACCCCCATTGGGGGATAAAAGGAGTCATCAGTGTATTTATTTATTTTATTATCATCACTTGTTTGGGGTAGTAAAATAAATTCCATCACTTTTTACTCGTTGTCCTGTATTTACTACAACTAAATACAGAACAACACACCGGGTCATACTGACCTGTAAACAAGAGCACAGCCTGGATACTGTCAACAAACAGTTTCGAGGGTTTCTGTAGGTATTGGAAACCCACGGCTGGTGACGTAATTGACGTTCCAGTGACATGGTAGCTCACCTGAGGAAGGGACTGTGTCGCATCGTACACATACATTGTGTTCAACAATTATCTCAATAACCCAAATTTAAGAAGAAAATTAGTTTCAAAATACAGTTGAAAATAACCAGACAGATCTATTGAATGAATACTATTCAAAATACTCAGTATTTATCATTTTTCACTCTAATTTAGCAGAATTTGATAGATGTGTAGAGCTGGGGATTGTGCATTTTTTTAAATCTGACCCAAGTATTAAATGTATTTTTTACCATCAGCGGCATCTCTTTTCAAATATGATATCTCACAATTTATTCTTTGGGACTTATTTTTTTCTATCACATTATTAATGGAAAGGTGAGAGAGGAGACATTGTGAGCTGGCTAGCGTTGTGTTGCCGCCGCACACTATCAAGCAGGGTAATTTGCGTCCCACCAATAGAGATCCAATAATCAACTTAAATGGTAGAGCTAATTGGTTGTTTCCGAGAAAATTGAGTTTCCAAGATGCCTGAGTTTGTGAGAAAGAGAAAGGAAAGAGAGAAGGAAAGAGAGAGAGAGTGAGATTATCAACATATTTACTATGGTTATATCAAGGGCCGGAGAGCTGAGAGGCAGGCAGTTTATGATCATACCCAGGAAATAGAGAGAGAGAAGAAGGGAGAGACAGACAGAGAAAAGAGACAGAAAGGCACTTTATGGTCATAAGTAGTAATAGTCACCACCGTCAACCCGAGATTTTGTGAGTAATGGTAGGAAATGGTAGAGATTTTGGCCGATTTGATTGACAGGTTACTCATTTTTACTCATTTTCTCGCGCGGCGCGGCAGGCAGCGTGCGGTAGACGCGGTGAGACGGCGCGCGGTAGACACGCGTGGGCGCGCGTTGGTAGGGGGATATGGGTGGGGGAGAGAGAGAGAGGGTGGTGGTGGTGGTGGTGGTGTGTGTGGAGAGGAGAGGGGTGGAGAAAGAGAGGGTGAGGAGAGAGAGAGAGAGAGAGAGAGGGAGAGAGGAGTGAGTTGCGCTGTATAGAGCTGTGTATAGCGGTTATCCGCTGGTTCCCCATTTCCCTATACTACTTACAGTATCTTGAGTCGCGATGATATAAGGGGGATCGGAGAGATGGTTTGAAAAAAAGCATGAAGAATAATTTTAGAGGGGGATTATTTATATGGGATAGAGGGGGAGGAGAAAAGATGGACTGGGGTGGTGTGGGAAAGTTCCTAGGTCGGTGCGCTGGGGTGATCCAGCTGTTTCATTTCCACTGCCTTGACCTGATGAGGTGGTGGCCTGTTCTCCCGTGTTGAAGTCGTTGCTCGCGTTGACACCGTCTGAGGGCGCTACCTTTACCGGCTCGAGCCTTATCTTTCGGGGTGCGATTGAGAGAGGAAATTAACTTGGAGGCAGATATTGCTGCATTTGAAAGCTAAAAATAGCTTAGGTTCGCCATCTTGAGACTTTTTTTAACAACAGACGAGGATAGCCTTTACTTTACTCCCACATTCATAACCGAAGAAACTCAAGTAAGTGTTGATTAGCATGTTTAATTTGTGTTGATACATGTTTATGAATATACCAAGAATACTAAGGGAGTTGCTTTAGTGGCTTGTATGCGCTTGATTTGAGCTGAGATTCATGTGAAATATTTGTGAGATTCGTGTGAGATATGGTTTTGAAATCGAGCTATGGCCGCCGGCGGGGGGCTGGCTCGGTGAGATAGCGTTGGTCGCTGGTTGATACCTATTGATGCCTATTGAATTTATTTTTTTGCAGAATGGTCTTTATGTCGTACGTAACGGAAGATGGTTACCGGATTGACATTCACCATGACATGAACGCGGCGTTCGATGGTATGGATGTCGTTGTTAGAGTGTATCATCAGGGTGTCCTGATAGGGGAAACTGATGTCCCCTACGTGACAGCAGGGTGGACCTATACGCTCTATCACGGCGCAGTTCATTGGTTATTTGGTTTTTTGGCCGGGGGCACAGTCATCTACTGTGAAAGAAGACAAGAGGGTGATCTCAAGTACAGACTTCTCCTGAGGCCGGAGTGTGAGTTGAGACTTTGTCACTTCATCTTGTATTGTTATTACACTTGACTTGAGTCTTTGTCACTTCATATTGTATCGTTATTACACTTGACTTAAGATTGCATTGACATAACACATAACACCATAAAGTATTTATGAAAAAAGTTTGTGGTGTATTTTACAAAAAAAAAATTTTTGTAACAGGGTAAGGATGCTGAGGATCGGATGGCTGAGGATCGGATGCCACTAGGATGGCACTGAGGATTCCCTCGCTAGGATGCCACTACTTGCTGTAAAAATGTGCTTAGATGTGATAGACTATGTCAAACCGGACTATGGCGCTGAGGATGTCCTGGGGATTCCCTCGCTAGGATGCCACTACTTGCTGTAAAAATGTGCTTAGATGTGATAGACTATGTCAAACCGGACTATACTTTTGGTTTGGTTTGGTTTGGTTAGTTTCACCTCCGCTAATAGTAATTAAAAGTTAGCAGATATACTGTGGTTTCATTATTTTATTCTGTGAAATTCCCTATTTCATGAAACAGGGTTTGGCCTGACGAAGTCAGGCTTCATTTAGGTTACCTAAATTTTGTCGTACAATTTGGTTTCCCGTAGGAAATCAAGAATTTTTTTTTTTTTTTTAAATTTTATTGGACAAAGTTTCAATCAATGATAATTCTCATTCGCCAAGTTCAAACAAAAAGCATTTAAATTACTATTTCTAACTCATAACTTTACATAATAATCTTATATTCCTTAAGACCTTAGTTGGTCGTACAGTCATTATTATTACCATTTTAATTTAATTAATCACATTATCTATATTTAGCAGTCATTAGCTGAATAGATCATTTCAACAATAAATCAGCTCAGTATGTTAATCTAGACATGCTTATGTTACATATACATCCTATTACAAGCATATTCATGAACACTAATTTTTGTAATTAATTTTAATTTTTTTTTTTTGTAATTCTCTTTTTGTTCCCAGATTCCCGGAAAATACTCTGCAGTGTCCTGCGATTTTGCAGGAATTTTATTCTGTTTCTCTTGGTTGCCTTGACACATCCGTCCGTTGGGCTTAACCATTGAAACAACTCAACTGGGCCAATCACGGGAGAGTTACTCCGGGCCCAAACGGCTAGCTGGAGTTTCAAACGCATTCTCAGGAAAGTCACACAAGCAAGTGGACGTGCAATCGCAACGCGCAGGTTTTTCTCTCCCACCACCATCCTCCTTTACTCCACCAAAGAAACCATAGGTCAAGGAAAGGACAGTCTTCTTGTGTTCAAGCAAAGGAAAACTTAAGGCCAGGCCAGTGCAAATATAGGCCAAGGTCATATGGTCAATGACCTAATTAAGGCCGACCTGGTCAGACCCCCAATTATCAGGTGGACTCCCAAGGGATACCTTGATCTGTATAATGCAATCTTCAATAATTAATTAAACATGGGACTTCCCATTGTTTAAACAAGGTTACAAATTCTGGATATGTAACCAGCAAGACATGACATTATTACACTAGTACGTAATATTATGCAACTTCAATGGACCTTACAACAGCAACTTTATGAACTCCATTTTTTGTGTTATGTAATATTATGTCACGTCAGCAAGCAATAAAAGATTTATCCCCAACCAACTCAAATCTGAGTTGGTGAACCGCTCAATTTTCAAATGTTGAAAATTGAATTTTCTATTTTTCTTTTGCCAAAAATAACAATGTGTCAACCATTATTTGAGGGCGGCATGGGTCTTAGGCTCCTGGGTGAAGTGTGTGAAACCAACAGAATCAAATGGGTTGAAAG
This sequence comes from Sthenelais limicola, assembly GCA_942159475.1. NCBI lineage: Eukaryota > Metazoa > Annelida > Polychaeta > Phyllodocida > Sigalionidae > Sthenelais > Sthenelais limicola. The sequence goes on along the minus strand of OW804094.1, from coordinate 9,841,199 downwards.
AATCTTATTGTGTGGAAACAAAAATTGGTTTGATGTCTTAGAAACTTTTCATAAAAGACCGAAGGAGGATATTCTACTAGCTAGATTTAAGCCTAGTTATCACTTGAACACATTCTATAAGAATGACATTCTATAAGGTGACATCACCTTGAGGCATCATCCCAGCATTCGGCCAACTGAGTGAGTGAGTGAGATTGGTTGCTTTACGCCCTTATCAACACTTTGAAGTGTTATATCAAGGGCGGGAGAGCTGAGAGGGAGGCAGTTTATGATCATACCCAGGAAATAGAGATAGAGAAGAAGGGAGAGAGAGACAGAGAAAAGAGACAGAAAGGCCCTTTATGGTCTTACCCAGGACAACTGAAGAGACGGTGGAGGTCCAACCTATAAGTAATCTTGACATATTATATTAATATATATTCGTTTGTATAGGCTTGTAAGCTTAGATCTTGTATGTTGAAGAACATCTGAATGGTATATTGTTATATTTCATTTCACTTCTGTAAAGTAGATTATATATTGCGTTACTTCCTCTACTGTACATTGTTATTTTGATTGATTTTTCAAGTAAGTCAGCTGGAAACATGATCTGTATAGGATAAAATGCGATTGAATAAATAAATACAAATATATGTCTTTTAGGCATATATGACTGTTACATCACAATTATGTTACACATGTGCTTTTGCTCATGTTTTAGGGGCTCAGTAAACAAGATAGCTAGGGCACATTACACCACATTTGTTTCAATCAATGGTCATTCTATACGCAGCTTCCACTGGGGACCAGGTCAAGCATGGGTCAAGGTCGGGAGGTAGCCAATGAGATCTCTGGACACAAAGCTGGGATATTCAACTTTCAAAACATGGAGTCTAGCTATATACACTATATACAGGAAAATTCTAGATGCATTACTAATAGGACAAGACGCGTTTTTGTCTGCAAAAATAGGTGGTTGGAAGTGTGCTACCAGGCATTCCCCATTGCTTCAGGGCATAAACTAGGAAATAAGGACAAGAGTATTGTCATAGTGATTTGCCCTCTGATATCAATGATGAAGGAACTGGCTCAGTAACTTAGAAGGTTGGATTTTAAGGCCTGTTATATTGGAGAGGAAGGTATCCCACCAGAGTTGATCATTGCCGCCAATTAAACCTTTTTGTTTGCCTCCCCTACGTCCTTCTTTGTCAGGAAGCCAAGCCATTCAATTTTTATGTAACCATTCTGAACTGGAAAAAACTACTAGTATCTACTCCCTGATTCAGAAATCAGGGAGACATATATCTTTTGTGACTGAGTTAAGCGACTTTACACCCTTATCAACAAGGTATTCTTAAGTTAAACGTATCATTACTTAGTGAATGTGTGATAATCAAGAGTCTAGATACAGATGTTGCAATAATGGGAATATGTCTGACAAATAAATTGGTTGTGGACCTGTACTTCCTCACTGGTATTGGAAATGAAGCTTGCATTCTACATTTGGACAAAATGGCCTCAGACTAGGGTGAGGATATTTCATCATCACTTATTGGTCTTCACACCATCACAGGATGTGAATCAACAAGTCCCTTTTATGGAAAGGGCAGGAAAAACCCTTTACCTGGAAACGGAATGTAGTGCATATACATTCCCATACATGAAATCAAAAGCTGATGGAGTATTTTGGGAGCAGAATCATCATTGCTGAAGTTCATGGCAAAACAAATGTGGTCACCTTTCAAACCACATATAATGCCATATCGTCTCACTATTACAAGACCCAAGACCAAGACAATTTTGAAGAAGAGAAGGTGAAAATTATTAAGGCCGCAGCAAATTTGATTATATCAAAGAAATTTCTTAATCTCCTGATGGTTATCCTGATATCACAAATATAGCTGAAGCAAATGAATGCTTCAGTTACCTACTGGACATCCCAAAGCAATTCCTCAACATTCTCTTTGTAGGTAAGGATGGCAGGGACAAAAAAATTGTGTCAATTGGACAAGCAATTATGCAGGCCACATGGCCAAGAATTCTTTCAGCACCGCTACAGATTGGCCTTGCAGTTCAAATGCATCACCTATTTGGCTCAATATACGTAATTGATTCACTTCATTGCCATGGTTTTTGTTCATCATACTCAGAAGTTCTCAGGTATGAAGCAAACGCAGCAATGGCCCAAGGTGTTGCAATACCGGGAATGTCACCTGCATCCTGTTCGACCATAGAAAAGTTGACGCTGGCTCCATTGTCCAATGTAGCTTTCATTATAGGTCCCATAATTTATTTATATATTTGATAGACTGCACTTACAACAATAGAGACAATATCGTTTACATATATTATTTAACGTCCGAGTTGCAACGATTGACCGATTACCTGCAGAAATGCTCGATTCAAATTTATATCTTGCCTCAGAATTCTACCTTCCTTCCGCCCACCCCCTCCCCAGTGACATGCACTACCTACCCCTCTCCTATTACAACCAATTAGAACCATAGAATAATGATTTTTACATTGAACCAGCCCCTTTTATTAGCATTTTACCAATTATATTAATTGAGTAATATATTTTTTAGTGCAGACCATTTACTAGTGCATACCAATACTGGACTGTAGTTCTTAAGACTGCTGTACCGGAGAAAACAAATTTGGCCAAACATCATGATGGTAGGGAATGCTGAATCAATTAACAAGTCTTTCACTTAGGAGCGGAAATACAGAACTACAAACCTTGCACAGTAAAAAAAAATGTAACCTAACTAAAAAGGAAATTTGATCTTGTTTGTGTCACTTCAAGAATCTTCGGAGATGGTTCAATACTATCTGAAAAGAGAATTCATCAACCAAGATCACTGAAATCCACAATATCAGATAAATTGAAGAATGAATGGTCAGCAACGGCATTACGCATCTTAGATTCAAACAACACAATACTGCTAAGGTTACATTAGTGGAATGACTACTCATAATTCAAGCCTAAGTGTCACATTATAGTCGAAGGTGGTGATGATTTTATCTTGCCTCAGTGGTATGCCTAGCCTGCATTATATGACACAAAACTAGTCCAACCTGTGATAGATCCGCATCACCTGCTAGTTAACAATTGTTGTTGGACATGTTCCCATGGAATGGCAGGTATGGGCATTTCGCCAGAAGCTTCATAAGATAATAGTTTGCCACTAGTTTGAATCATAACTTTATATCTGAGCACATATGAATAACGTATTGCTTGACTGTTAAAGACTTCGGTGAACATTAGATTACTAATTTAGGATTACATTTCGTTAAACCAGGTCACGAGTAATGATGGCGACTATGTGAGTTAGAAATTGAACTATTTAGTTTCACATTTCTATTAGTTACATCTTATTATTCCTGACTTCTGTTTTCTATGGTTATTTTCAAATTAGGCTTACACAAGTGATCACCACAATAATTTATATTAACGCATGCCTTTCTAGGCGATTTTGGCATTATTTGAATTCTGGCATTTGGCATTACTTTAATTTATTGAATTCCCCTTAAACTGTTCAATTTGATGTAATATTTTTTTATTCACATTAAACACTTAGTACTTTGAAGACTATAGTCTGTAGTCACAGGTGCACCAGGGTAAATGGTGAACGAGCGATAGCAGAGGGAAAGACCAACACCAAGACCAAGGAGGATTTTCCAAAGGCAAAGTGGACTTCCAAACGTGAGTTGTGCCGAAACATACACTTGATAGTGGTATACACTTACAAATATCATAATAATTGATTGCAGGGTATTCTAAAATTTTACAAATGCTACGGAGCATTTAGTATGCGCACACCTTGTCTAATGGCACTTGGTATATACAAACATTGATTAACCATATATATGTTCACCTACCAGCTCAGAGGGAAACACTATTATAGTAGATGTGGATAAGGAGACTGGTGACAAGCAAACCGAGGTCATAGTCGTTGATGACGTGGATAAGGACACTGGTGACAAGCATAAGGAGACATTGACTTATAAAAGTGAGTTCTGCCGATTGGGTCAATTGCTAGTGGTAAGGTACCCTGTTCGGTTTGTTATGTGGTTCCTCAAAGGGAGGATAGATTGAGATGGATGAATGGGGGGAAAAAGTGTTTTGTTTCTATAAACAATTGTATTCTCATTGGTTTTATTACCAGAGCTGCCAAGTTATATGATTTCAGCATGACAGTATTAGCACTTATTGATAATTATGTTGCGACCGACCCATTTTGTAGCTGTTTTAAAATGATACAAATAATAATCCCATCGTCAAAATTGAATCAAATTTCAATATTTTCATATTTCAGTTGACCAAATGACTGTCGCAATTGACCTGCTTACCAAAAATCAACAAATGCTCATTGAGCAGGCTGACAAAGTCCTAATGATACTTGAGCGTTTGGGTACGTCTACGTCAACTGTGCTAGTCTATATTATGTTTATGGCACTCAATGACTAACTCAGTTAATCACTCACTCACTTGCGTGCTCAAGCTGCTAGATTTATACAAAGTTGTAAGTTGTAACGAAGAGTCATATTCAGTTGTTTGCCGACGACACGGTTTTGTATAGAGAAAGATCACTAGGAAGTAGCAAAAGTGAAGAGTTGCAAACAGATTTAAACAATATTGTACAATGGTGCGCTATAAATAAAATATCCTTGAATATAAAAAAGTGTAAGAATTTAACAATTAGATCAAAGAAAGATACTAAAAATATAGTTAATTACCAGATAGCTGACCAACAGTTAGAAAATGTAACCGAATACAAGTTCCTTGGGATGGAAATTGATGAGCGAGTTGATTTTAAGGTGTTTCTTAGGAAGAAAACGTATGCTGTCAAATCCAAAATACATGCTTTATCAAAACTATTTAATGTGTGCGATAGACACACATTGCTTTTATTGTACAAAACAATGATCCTCCCTATTATTGATTACGGTGATCTTTTCTATGGTTCATCTACACAGGCTCAATTAATGAAACTGCAAACCCTTCAAAATTCTGCTTTTAAGATTATCTTAAAATTACCGAAATTATCAAATACAAAGGAAATTCACAAAACGCTAAACCTCCCAACTCTGTCGACGAGGAGGGATAGTCATTTGTTGGATCTCGCCTACACACGAACAAGGGTTGAAGAGAACTTAGATAAAAGGAAAATTAACCTTCGAAGTTTATCTGGTGGTAAAAAATTGATCGTGCCATCGCCAAAAAATGAATTATTCAAAAGATCATATGTGTATGTATTAACCAATCTTTGGAACAGTCTATCGGCTGAAGTACAAAATTTGGATACCAGAATTAAGTTTAAGCAATACCTTAAAACAGGGTATCTGTGTGAGTTTGATGAGTATTTATCCACGGAGTAAAATGAGTAAAATGAATTCTTAGATGTTTATAAACAGAGGTGGATAGTAGAGAATGTAGGATTACGTTCACGTAAACTAACATTGTTATAAAAGGCATGCAAGTCCTTCTTGACAAGATCGATACATCGATAAATATTGTCTTACAGTTTGATTGTCAAATTATCATTATCCTTGATGCAATGTATTGATTGACTGATGTTTTTACTGTTGGGGGGAGGGGCGACGGCTCAGTAAATTAATTTAAAATATGCTTCTCTAGATTATCTAGAAAATCCGACATGACATTGACAATTAACATTCCATCATCTCTAACAGTCGGAAGTCTCGCAATAAGTTGCAGAGAACACGTGAAGTGACATTGTATAGTTAATGAAAAATAGAAATAATTAGAAATGAGCCTGGGATTTCTCTGATTATTGTTGTATTGGGGTATTTTATCTGTATAACTATTTTACATCGCAATATCATAGCAAAGGATCCGCCAGGAAGACCTCAAATGAGAGGCAGGCATCCTATTCTGGAACGATGTAGAACGAAATTCAGAATAAAAATACGATATATATATAGTTCAGTGCGCATGTTAGAAAATCAATACACAACTGTGACCGGCATATTTAACTAATGCGGACTTTATTTTTACCTATTACAGAGGAAAGACAGGACGACAATGACCTGCGGGCTAGCATGTCCTTGTACACCGATGGGGGCCAGGATTCGAACAGTGAGGAGGAAGAGGACGGAGAGGGAGAGGAGAAAGAGGACGGAGAGGGAGAGGAGAAAGAGGACGGAGAGGGAGAGGAGAAAGAGGACGAACAGAGTGAGGCTGAGCCGGAACCTCGAACCAACATAGTGTCCCCCAAACTAATGTCACCAAGAGGTGGGTAAAATAAGTAAATAATTCAGTACATCAATGTCATTTTAGGACGCACAACCTTCCTTTATTCATCATGTAGGCAAATTCAACATATATTTCATGTTAATAAGTAATCAATATAGTACATCAATGTCATTATAGGACGCACAACCTTCGGGACATGAATTAATTTCGGCGGAGAAAAAACGGCGGGGAAATAAATAATACGGACGGCCGCCGCCGTTTCTTTATGTATGGGTCCCGCTTTCCATAGTTTTCCCTACCACTCACAGGCCGCTATAAACAACATCATCGCTGACGCCATGCGAGTATCGCACACAGGCTCACAGCAATCAAACAAGCGTCACAAATCGTCATAACTCCACTCAATCTCTACATGGTAAATAGAGTGTTCCTCTTAATCCCTTTCCCGAATCGCCTCTGCCCTTCTAAATCCCCGATTCCGACTTAAAATTGTGGCCAAAAATTGTCGCCGTACGCATGGCGCCAAAATGACAATAGAAACAACAGCTCCGACAGCGGTGTCTTCAAATCCAAGTTGAAGTAAAAGACATAATAGAGTGTACTAATTCCATCCAAATCAACAACTTTCTCCTCCTAAATTGTGGCCAAAACACCACGAGCCAAAACACCTCGAGCGGATCGACAGTCCCTACCACCATCCATACTTACCGGGAAATGACTCGGAGCAATGAGAAAAGGTAAAATATTGAGCCGGAAGCACACTACGCAGTTACAACGCTTCAGCCATTGGTACGCTGGCGTGCGAGGTCGGCTCATATCACAATGGTGTCTAGCCTATTTATTCAGACATCTTTTATTGTCATGGCTACATCTTTGGCCCTTTTGTACACGGGCAAAGGTATATTCATTCGGCGGTAAGTATTCGTGTGTTATCGAGTTCTTGTTTTTCATGAAGCTTTGGGAATCTTGGCAGTTTTTCTCTCGTTGACGTTGGCATTGTTGCCGTTGGCCAGTCCGCCATTTTCCCCGACGACCAACGTGCTCATCGCACACGAAGGTTTCCCTGTGTGAGTTGGAGGGCTTGTCTTTTTTTGGTGAAATATTGTTTAAGGGTTGAAGTTGGCAATGTATTCAAGAAATGATATAGTTAAGTGCAAATTGAGCTTGATTTCTCGAGATGTAAACCTACGGTCCCGGGCTACGCATCCTCCCTAGGCAGGCCCTATAGGCCTATACTCCGCAACCAGTTTCTACGTTCCACTTCCAGGAGGGAGTAACTCATTGGGGAATAGAGGGCCTGCCTAAGCAGGGATGCAAGTTCTCAGATTATCAACTGAATTCAGATATATGGAAAAGTCGGCAAATGTCCCATACAATACACTAAACTGACTTATAAATTCCAAAATTTTCTCAAAATCTCATTTGACAATATTGTTGTTGGATCATCTTGTGTCACACCAACAAATGTAGGCAGTTTGAGTAGAGGTTGTACACACGCCATAGGGGAGGGATGGGATGAGACCTCTATCTAAGTGTTCTCACGGAGCCTGGAGCTAACGGAGCCGCCTATCCCTGCCGGGGGAGAGGCGGCCTCAGATCCTAACTGAAGTGAGATTCCAGATATTTCCGTTAGTCTTTAGCATTGGGTCAATGCAGCACACGGAAATCCCCGAGGTCCTTCGCTCAAGACCTCCGGGAATGGGAATCTTATACACCCCTTGGACTGACCTGGATACCCACCCCAGTTAGGGCGCACTGCCCTACCAACACACATGGTCCTTTATGTGACATGTGCGCTTGGACCTTGGAAAATGTTCAGATTATTTTACCTTACCCGACTTGCATCCCTCCCTAAGGAGGATGTGGCTACGCGGTACTAAATTGTTCTCAACAATTATAGAGCCAATGAATATACAGGCATGTGTCGATGATGTCGTCGATTAAACGCTGAAGTAATTTGAAACTAAATAGCTTCTTTCAATTTTTGCATACCACCTCTGGTGTATTGTCGCAAACGTGTAGACCTGCGTATGCCCATGTGACGCAGTGCTCCTACAAACTATAGACATGCTCTTTTTAAAAGCTGTAGTAGCATATTTACAGTTTAAAATGGATTGTCTATAGGGTTGCTGCCTGGAGGCTTGTCTTAAAAGCCTCTTTTGTGGAGGCATTGGTGGCCTCTGCTGGCAGGTTATTCGATATTTGGATAGTCCTTGGGGAGAAAGATTGTGTGTCAACATCCTCCCGAAGCATATACTGCTTTTCCTTGGCCCAGTCCAGTATGGACGGAGCGCAGAGTCACTGCTGCGGTCTCCATGGGAGTCTCATGACAATCCTTGGTAGTCCGAGTCGGATAACTAACTTCTGCGAAGTTCAGCGATGCTATTGAACTCATCTTATGGCCGTTGCAGATGTCCAATGCTCTAGTACTAGCCAAATCCAGGGTTTGAGACCTAGAACTAGAGTCATAAAATGGATATTAATACTGGCAAGTAGTGCCAAATAAGGGTCCTCACCTGTTTCTCTAGTTCTTTACAATCCCAACCCCTCTCTCCGCCTTACCATTGGCTTGCACATATTTAGGACTAGATGTAACATGCTGAAACCCGTAAGCACATTCAAAATCTTGGAATTCTTTGGCCGTGTATGTCATATATTGATATGTAATCTGGATTTGAATAGTAACCCCCCTCATACTGTGACCCCCGCTACCCTATGATGTAACCTTGGTAGCATGGGAGGGTCACGTGGTCAAGCCATGCTTGACGATACATAGCAGATAATAAAGACACAATGAACCAAGACTCTGACTGGCGTGCATCTGTTGATACTTAGCTCTACAAAATAGCTATAATATAACATGTACTGCGGCCCATTATCCGAAAGTATTATACATGGCACCCCGTGCCTAGCAAAGATACTTTTCAGATGCTGTATTACACTTTCAGACCTAGTTGACGATAACATTGCAACCTCAGGATAGTAAGAACAATAATCTACAACGAGCAAGTAATCTTCCAACCCCCCCCCCCCCCCCCCCAATGAAAAAGATCCGTGGCTACAACTTCCCATGGTCCTGATTTGTCCATGACTTTGTTCTTACAGTATGTCTCTTTGGACTGACTTGGTCTATATTTAATGCAGACCCCACACATTTGCACTCGTCTGTCAATGACCGTGTTCATTGATGGCCAATACATTGTGTCCCTTGCCATTCTCTTTTGCTTCTCTATGCCCAGATGTCCCACATGCAATCTGTCAAGCATTTCTGACCGCATCAATGTAAGAACAATTACTCTGCTACCTTTAAGCAACACCCCATTTATTACCGAAATTTCATCTCTAAAGCTTGCATATGCTGAATGAACTTACCGTATAAGCAGTAGCTGGTCATACACCACCTTGGTCTTGCTCATTTTTCGACCATCCTGTGTTTTGGCCACACGCCTCCACCCACCACGTTTGGTCTTGGCACTTTGTCCCACTATCTGGTCCTGGGTAAGACCTTAAAGGGCCTTTCTGTCTCTTTTCTCTGTCTCTCTCTCCCTTCTTCTCTATCTCTATTTCCTGGGTATGATCATAAACTGCCTCCCTCTCAGCTCTCCCGCCCTTGATATAACACTTCAAAGTGTTGATAAGGGCGTAAAGCAACCAATCTCACTCACTCACTCACTCACTTTGTCCCACTAGTTCCAGGTGGCATGCAATTGGAATAATTCAAAATCTTTTGCCAACACACTGATGCAAGAGATGTTTTTGTACCGATGTGTTGGCCCATCTGTCACATAATGCAGATATCTAATGTGGGGGAATTTGTTCTTCACATGTGTTCTTATCATACAGATGAAACAAAAAATGGCTCCAGTATCATGGGTCCAGTCATCAGATATGAAAGCCAGAGACTCATGGCTTTTCCCCCATCACATTTTGTGTAATGGATCACTACTTGATGTACAGTAATCAGCTCCCACCCATAGTATTCTGATTGTGGAACATTAGCATGAGTTACAGTCCAATTTTCTGCAAAGTCCATCTTGACAGAGCAGTAGATGCTACTCATGTTTGTTCGAGTAAAGTGCGCCACAGAGTGCTGTGTATGAACTATATCGATGTGGTCAACCATCATATCTTTGGTTGAAATACCATTTTCGATGAATTGCCCTCTGTCCATTTCTGTTTTGACACATTTAAACTTTTTCGTTGTTTGACCATGACTTGGTGGTAGGCTTTCTCCAATTTCACATAGCCTCTCATCTTTCACTTCTGTCACAAAAGTTTCGACTAAACAAGGCAGGCCAAATCCTCGATAAGGCTCCATCTCAAAACCTGGCATGGAACATATTTGAACACAAATTTAATTAATAAATATTTGATTATTAAAATAGGTACAAACCTTAGAGAAAAAGGGACTGCCCTCTGCCTTCTTCCTCTCACACCACTCCCCCTGGCAATCGCTTCGTTTCTTGACCATTTGTACGTTTTTTTTCTTACAACATGGAACAATCTAGAAAATGGAGTTGTGACAAATTGACCTTAAATATACAGGTTTAACACGGTAGGGCTATTCCAAGAAAAGTCTGGCAAATGGTGTCTGTTAATTCTATAGCTCTCTGTAGCTCAGGTAAATATAATCCATACCAGAAAATGAGTCAAGAGCAGAGGATTTTGAATTATCAAGATCCCTTGAGATCAATGCTACTGCCATTTTTTTTCATCACTATTACAATATATTTTGTTATACTAATCCTATGAACAAAATGTTTCCCGATGCTCGTCTATGCCAGCAGCATATTTACAGATATATGACACCTGAAACCGACTGTCTACATACTGTACATTAGTGCACAAGCAAAGTGTCATAAGGAATGATGACCATAATCAGTTAATGTTATAAACAACTGAATGAATCTGATCCAATATGGGGGTTCTCCAACCCAAGATCTGTAGGGCATACTTGTATTTTTCTTTTTCCATCTTTTAATTTCTACTTCAAACCCTTGACTGCTCCAATATTTAATGATTGATCAAAACAAGAAATTGAAACAGATTTGTGTATTAAAGAAAATTTGAGACTCCTGTTGTATACTGATTTCAGAAAGTTGTCTGAGCTGGTGCATGGTAAGTCAGGCTGCCTTCCAGTGGGGAATGTTGGTAATGTGACATTGCATTACTTCGCTGGTCGAGGTAGGGCTGAAGTTATCAGACTCTTGTTGGAAGATGCCCAAATACCATATTCTGAGATAAGCTTCTCTAAGGATACCTGGCCAGTGGCGAAAGCCAAAGGGATAGAGGATGGACTGTATATGTTTGGACAAGGTACTAAGAGGTTTATAAATATTATTGAAACTGTTATTTCCGTTTTTAATACATAAAGACTATCTGGAAATAGGTCTTTCTTCACTGCCATTGGCAGGTCCTTCTTCTAATATTATATTATAAATTCTTTATTTCCATCATTGATACATAGAAATCCAGCTAGCCCTTGCTATGAACATCCAAATATATAATATTAATACAATTATTGACAGTACAGTTGTGACCAACTTTACAACTTACTTTCAATATAAGTAATACAATTTGCTTTCCATATAAGTACTTAATATATCAAGATGATATATAATCAGATATCAAAGCATAGCTATCCCCCATACTGGTAAGCATACCAGTGACTCGACCTGTCTAGCAATAATTACTTTATAGTTCCAGCTTTGGTTACATCTAGTGGTGAAAACTTGGTCCAATCACATACTATATTACACTACATAGCACGATCTGTTGGGATGGATTGTGAATGTGAAGAATTTACATTGTGCGAAACACTGGCTCTTGGAGCTGGTATGTGTCACTTCCACTTAAATTACTTTTAAAAGTTAAATCAGTTAGTATCAATGAATGAATCATTGACACTTGAATAATTTTCTAGCAATTTCTTTCTTTTGGTCCAACATTAGATCTTTATTCAAGAACAATCAATTTTAAAAGATATTCGATTCCTCAATACATTCATTTTTTGGAGTGTTCTAGCAATTTCTTCATGAAACTTTAATATCTGAACTTTTTTCTCTAGAGGATGCACGTAGTAAACTAACCAAGATGTTGTATTCTCCAACGTTCAATATGAATGATAGGAAAGATTACTTAACCAATATAATGCCAACATGGTTTGGATACTTTGAGAAACTGGCACCTTCCCTCTCAAACCAGGTGAGATGTTCACACTGTACAGACATCATCATTTTCAACAGAAAAATGTTAACCTTTTAGTTTTCTCATGGTATCTGTAATTGCTAATTCCGCTTTTTATTATGCACAGGAACAGGCTTTCTTCATTGGTAACCGGTTGACATGGGTTGACTTCCTAATATTTGATCTCATTGACACCAATAAAGAATTTGGGCTATACAACTTTGGTGATGACAGTTTGAATGTTGATGTACTGAGTCTTTTCCCAAGATTAAACAACTTCCACCGATTATTCTCTGGAAGGAGTCACATTGCCACCTACCTGAGGAGTAAACGAAGGCATCCATATAAAATACCCAACAAACCACATGATTCACCTTAAAAGTGTTTCATTGCTTGTAATGATGGTTGTTCTTTCTTTTTAAAGGGTTTTATTCAACCTTTCTGCCAACTGGGCATATACATACTAATTTGCAGAGTTGTGTACCTAGTTTTGTATTTCTGGGTATTTTTTTAATTTCCTTACACTCAAATATCATGTAACAAATATAAAAGCTCAAAAACTCTTCACAATCCTGGATTTATCCTTACTGTTGACATCAACGATATGAAATAAAGCTCCTTATAACTTGTACAGTTGTTCCATGTTCTTCCTTACGTTTCTTATCCCTTTTTGCTATTAAGCTTAAATGCTGCGTTATTATTATTATAAAATTTTATTTCCATTTCACATATACAAATTAAATTAAAGAAAGAAGAATGGAAAAGGAATATTGTCTGTGACAGTCACAGCTCTTCCGAATACCTGAATATATTCAGGTAAACACATACTGCTAGAAGAATGGCACTAGGTGATAACAGTTGACTAGTAGACTATAGTAAGTTATCCGGTATAGAATACAAGATAAGGAACAAGGTACAAATTCAATTCAAGGATTCTTTTATTGCTGAAGATGTTATACAGTAGGGTTGTCCAACTATCTAAGTAAACCATTGTTTAGTTAGGTCTTCCATTGGGTGCCCGAAGCAAATAAAATGTACAAAAGTGTATATGTGTCCCGACTATTGTCAGGATTTTCTGGTTGTAGCTAAGTAACAGGTATTTCTCCATATGTTTTGGGACTTTAGCATCACTAGCTAGAAGGCGTCTGTGCAGTTTATGAGCTGTGTACTTGGCGAGTATTAATTATACTAATTTCCTGAATTTCTCAGATTTTGGTGTTGGGACTGTTAGCATGGGACCTTTTGAGAGTGTTCTTAGGTTTAGGTTCCTTTTGTCGATTTTTTTCCTGTGTGTGTCTTTTCCCATGCTTTTTGTAGTAAGTGTATTTGCGCTATTATTCAACACAGAGGACAACTCAAGCACAAGCAACAGTTTGAAAACGTTTGAAAGGTTTTATTCAAATATAAATATACACAGGGTGTAAAACCATGAAAAAGCTGGATATAAAACTTCAATAAAGTCGTCTGCACAAAACTGAAAGGTACAGCTAAAACTCAACTACAATAATATTTATGTGAATCTAAATCAAAAGCAGTCTTCAAATTACTACTTACGCCTGGACGGCAATGTCGTCTGCTCAACCGAAAACGGGAGGGAAAGACTGGGATAGGGGACGTCTCCCATCGATCTGTCGCCCCTGGAGCACATCATGCGCCCTGGGGTGTCTCCGTCGCCTGCTGGTTCAACTTTCTCCTCCGTTTCGCCGATTGTGAAGGCACAGGTGCGACTGCTGGTCCTGGCACAGGGGATGCCGGCACAGGCTCTGGCGGTGGTGGCAGCTGTGCGGCTGAGCACACAGGAAAGTGCAGCGTTCCACACAGACAGCAGTATATTCTGCAAGAAAACATGAGACATCAAGATGCATTACCTACCAATGGACTGAGAACTGATAGGAGGTGCTGATTGTATAAATCACAAATTTCATCCCATTGGCTTTTAGAAGATGGTCAGGTCAATCTTATTGCAAGTCGCTTGAAGTTGGACAACAAAAGCAGGCTAATCCCAGAATGTTGTAATGCACTTGCCAGCTTTTCCAGCACATGGATTAACTTGGATTTGAAAATAGTGCCATGAACATTGAAACAAACATGAACCTAAAATGTTATGCTAGAATAAAAGTTAATTTAAAAATGTACTATCAATGGTCTAATGCTATATTTGAATCCATGGTAAGCCTCTGATGGAAATTCCTTTGTTATGCTTGTGACTACACATGATAGCAAGATGATTGAATTTTCTTGTGGTTTGCATTGTTGTTGTTGCCTAGGGATTTGTTTTTTCCCTTAGTGAGATGGCCAAGGTTGGATTTCAGGATTTGCATTTGAATATGAGAGCCTATAATTAACATGCATCAATAGTACCAACTACTAACAATCAATATTAACCTTGGTCGGCAGCTGCTGCGGTGAGGTGAGCACTGCTGGATGGAGTTGAGCTTGGCGGCCTGTCTGTCTAATCTTTGCAGTACCTGAAGAATTATTGTTATATATTGCGAATAAGGTTGGCCACAAAACACCAAACACTAAGTACATAATATTAACGTCATTTGTTTGGTCATGACTCAGATTTTACAATACAATTTATCATTTGTATATGAAAGAAGAAAAAACCTTATTATGAACCAACTATAAATATGTGACCTTCGGAACAGTATTATGGATATATGAAAGAGGAAAAAACCTTATTATGAACCATCTATAAATATGTGACCTTCGGAACAGTATTATGGAAGTACATGAATAATATAGATTGTGTAATAACTTGCAGTGCCGTTCTTGTTTTTCATTGTCCTAAACTGCCCTTGGCAGATGTAGAAGGAGATAATGGGCATATCAGCTTCTGCCATACTATTGCTCTAGAAACAGAACTTCATCAAATTATCAACAAATAAGTTTAGCATGTCTTACCCTTTGACATACATGTACCATACATTCTCTTGTGGTCAAACGTCTTTCTGTCAACATATGAGGTTTTTAGATTGTTTAATCACACATAGTTTACACTAGAAAGGTTAATAATATTTTTGAGGGACCTATAACTGTTTTATTCATTATAAAGAATTTCAATGATATAATCTTACTACTAAATACAACATATAGGTAAATTACTAATTTATGTATGACTTTCCCTCAACTAAGATAACCACACCGTAGTAACACAAGAAGACCGTCCCATTTCAACTCAAACCAAATATTAATACACTTACTTGCATAATAAAGTTACCAATTAACCAACTAATATATCCCACAAATACCGAGCTGCATTACATTGTAGCAACATCTTAGGTGATTCAAATTGTCACGTGTCGACCTAAGTACATACCTGAGCATAAAGAGCCGATCATATCCGACATCCAACTTGACCATCTTGTTACGCTCGTTTTTGGGTACCCTCTTGCCAGAAGCCTTCTTTATTTTCAGAATAACCGCAATCATGTAAGCGTTGTCAGACTCTTCCTCCTTAGTCACTTGGTTCAGTCTTTTGATTTTGCAAGCGGCACGCATGACATGTTGACGGGCAGCTTTGAAGTCACCCTTCAATACCAAATCATTCACTTTGCACGTCATGACCTGTCAAATATAAAAAGGCTGTTCATTATTTGTACAATAATAAATTCAAACAAAAACATGCTTATAGTTTATGAAAACAAATGAGTAGAACAACAACAATAATAATCGGTACAGGAATACCCTTTAATAAATGCCATGCAAGCCCATAAGGAAATTATTTACCTAACGTTCCCTATTTAAAAATACAAAGAAACACAACAGAGGATTACTGTTATTAATTTCATTTTATGGCCCCGAAATAACAAGATTACAATGGAACGACCGAAGGGTCTCAAACGAGTTAATACTTCCAGGCATGCCACAAGGAATAAGTTATCCGATTGACAGCTGAACAGGTTCATTAGTGTCGACATGACTGTGTAATTAATGTGCGCCCTTGCAAGGACGATGGCACAGGTAACGTAAAAATGACAACTAAATCGTAATATGGCTGTCTTTGATCGTCTAAGAATTTCCACAATGACTAGAAGGAATGTCGATTGCGTTAATGATTAATGTACTCGCCACACGTGCATCACGTTCGGCCGTAGCCGTAGGTGTATGATCATATTACCAAATTTACATCACTGTTCCAAATATGGGCAGCCAATAATTACTGGTATGTTAATGGTATCTTTACAAACGATGTTTGACACATAGTTGAGTAAAAGTTTCGATTGTATTAATGTTTCCGTTCTAGATGGAACCAGAGCCTCGGATAAAGTAGAGGCCAATGGCGTAGCACACGGCTTGATCCGATGCGTGTGAAAGAAACTACGACAACATTTAACCTAACGCTTGTCATTACTAACATACACTGTCACCTAACAAACAGATACAATGAGCGTCTTCATATGTAACTATAACTTACGTTAGCAATTGAAGAATAAGTATTATGGCAGAATTCCAGGTACGTCTGTAGTCAGCTGTGAACACATGCGTTGTAACCCAAGGCAATATGGCGCACTATTATGTAACAGTAAAACACACGCCACCTGACAGAAGTCGGGCGACAGGAAAGGGCGAACACCCTCCAGCGTCCGCCATCGACTGCTTGCCATCAGTATCAACGTTTCTTCTAAACACTTCCTAAAAACACATAAAAGCAAGAAACAAGCACAGAAGAAGGGACAATATGACATATTAGCCCTAACTAAGGCCAAGCCAACATAACCCTAGTGGAAACAAGGTATAATTTGTCCAAACGATACGGGTTAAAAACTTTAGTATGATATTTCACTCCACACTGTCACCCGGAAATCGGCACAAGTGAGAACAGCAATATAAAAAACGACCAAGTATGAATGTAATAAACCATGCAATAGTATATCATAACCACCTACTCCATGCCAAAGTTAATTACAAGAATTTCTGCAACACAAATAAATAGATCATTTCTGCACTTTTAATACCCACCCAAACAATTATTGGAACCTAATGATAAAAAAAAATACACTTCCGGCCTTTTTGGAAGTATAAAATTAAACAATTACATGAAACGAACATACACAAATTAGATAAACCGCAAGTAGGCAGCGAATGCCGAAAAAAAAAAGCGCCCAACTGGTGCCACATACTCTCCTGGATATTCAACATGGTGTTGCATACCTTTTTCAAAAACCATAATAATAACCAAAATAATTGCTTTCAAATAAATAGTTATGACCATTGGTCTATGCCAACGTAGTAAAATGCTAACAAATGCATATTCATTTAATTTACATGAAAGTTTAATAAACTATATACCTAAGTGCAACTTCGAAAAGTAGTTTCCTCTCACCAGGGACATAATTTGCCTCAATTTACAAGTCCATTTCCTAGTTCTTGTTACATCGTCCAATTCTTGTCCTAGCATTGGACAGATAGATTTAGATCTCGGTCCTGGGTAAGACCTTAAAGTGCCTGGTCCTAGGTGAGACCTTAAAGTGCCTTTCTGTCTCTTTTCTCTGTCTCTCTCTCCCTTCTTTATCTCTTTTTTCCTGGGTATGATCATAAACTGCCTCCCTCTCAGCTCTCCCGCCCTTGATATAACACTTCAAAGTGTTAATAAAGGCGTAAAGCCACCAATCTCACTCACTCACTTCTTTGAGCTGCTGTAAAAGATTACCATATGCATAATAAGATATAGGAAAAATATGTATGGGAAGCCATACTATCAGGCTATTTGGAGGGGCAATAAATATTTGCCTAGCCCTATTATAGGCTTCATGCATTCGGAACTAACACCTTTTCTGTATTGTTTGTTTAATTGACATAAGTTTAATAAACTATTTACCTGGGTACAACTTAGAAAAATAGTTTAGGGCTAGGGTTCCTCTCTCTGCCCCAGGGACATTATTCGCTTCAATTCAGGCAGAGCTTGGCTGGAGTGTCCCAGACGCAGGATATCTTGAATGGCGGTGAGGCACGAGGCACGAGCCACTTGTGCAGCAGCTCCCCAGAGACGTCCAGCTTTGTGGACTGCCTCTTTGACCTCTTGAATGCAAGGAGTGAGTGTACTGTCAGTAAACCTGCGCAAATATCTGTAAGTTAGGCCGTATCTCAGGCAGAATTCCATGAACAGTTAACCACCATGTCCTGGCGTGCTGTTGCCCTCTGTATTAAGAAGGCCAGGGATGTGTCATCACCTATGAAAAATTATCGTAATTAAATGCTGATTTGTGTACCTCAATCTCTGAAATTTTGGGACTTTATTATTTCTTCTGCTATTTGGATATACTCAAGCCCTTTTCCTCTCCTGCTAAGGGCGTCAGATAATGTATAAACTTAAAAAAGACTTACATTGTGTGCTGTTCACGGTCTTACCCTCTGTCGGGGAGCCACCGGACACCAGCGACCTCTCAAAAGGCCCCAGGAATCCCAGCGACCTGCCAAGAGAAAGTTGATGTTTTTAATTTCTGCTAGGAGCGTGCCCTGGAAATTCTCACCTTGAAACAAGTCTGGGTTTAAATGCTGGTCTGTTATGCGGTGGCCAGTTTCTATCTCATTTTCTCAACAGATTTATCACAAGTGTTCTCACATATAGATATCTATCCACATGTTGTTCATGCCTATATATTAGATATTACTGCAATACATATTAGATCGTACTGCAATATGGTTGTTTCGAATGTACAAATATAACATACATTGACTTTTCAATATTCAGCTTTTTTTCTGGGATCGAATCACCAGGGAATTGGTCAATCTTGATGGTGTCCACAGGAACAGCCTGCATTGCTATTGCCTCCATTGATTTTGGCAATCCGGTATTACTGCTCCTGCCTAAAAACATTTTGTTTACACTTGTTATCTTTACCTAATAACCTTCTTTATGTTGTTATATAGCGGCCAATATATTGTTGTTAATTACATGAAATAATATGGTCTTGGGTATTACCATAAAGTGTCTTTCTGTCTCTTTTTCTCTTGTCTTTCTCTCTTCCTTCTTCTCTATCTCTATTTCCTGGGTATGATCATAAACTGCCTCCCTCTCAGCTCCCCGCCCTTGATATAACCATATTAAATGTGTTGATGAGGGCGTAAAGCAACCAATCTCGCTCACTCACATGAGATAATATGAACTTTGTAAGTAATATCGACTTTAAGCTAGTACCCTCACCTATCTTCTCATTTGTACTTACTCACCTCATCCAATGTTAACGCGATTTATTGCTATTAAGACCTGTACAGGGATTACTACTTTTGTATTTCTTTTCAAAGAGACGAACGTCGGCAGACAACGGAAGACCTGGCATGTCTCAGTGTCAGAATTGTACTACCAGTTGTAAATAAGATCTTACAATAAAGAATTTTTGAATTGAATTGAATTATATATGGTAGTATAGCATCATAATCCTTCATGCAAACATCCCAAAAATCAAAACAAACAAATTACAACGATAACTGTAGGAACTCATAGTGCATGTTTCAAATGGTTCATTAGTTTCTTCCAATTGTGAGGATTATCTTGGTAAGCTAGGTCTACTACATGTGTCTTATCAATGACGGTAACTACTCTTGCACTAAAGGTGAGGTTCTGGTAATCAACAACTTTAAGATATTCAGAAAGCTTCAGAGTTTGTCCTTCAGCATAATCCATCTCACTGCTCAGATCAGTCACTAATCTTTCCCTCTGATCTAAAAGGCCATGGTAAAGTACTCTGATTACGGTCTCTTGTTCGTTGTTTGTCCAATTGAATCATAGTGATTTCTTCCTTAGCGATTTTCAGTGCCTGCTCTGCTTCCCCTTTTAATTTCACTGCGTCTGTGAGTTGAGTTTTTAGACCACTCATTTCTTTTTCAAAATCTCGGGACATGGGCTGCCCGATGAATGTGTTTTGCATTTGCAGGAGGTTTTCCATCTCCCTTTTTCCTTGGTTGCGAATTATCACATCCTGTAGGAATGATATACCCATCACTGTGACAAATAATATATAGAAGTAAATGCTACATACCATTTTATACTAATCAATAAAATAATATACCGATCACTGGGTTACGTAAGGTTACGTAACGCCTGGGCCTCCCCATGGGACGCCAGAGCTCATAGTCTGGCTGTAGGATTTCAATTTTAACCTCGAAAATGCTTGTTTTACTACAGTATATAATGTAATAGCACATACCCACGGTCGGTTATCTTTACCAGCAAGGTACTGGTCAGCAGTTAAATGTCCAGGATATCGTCCTCACTGTGGCAGTGCCCAAGAACTTTGTTTGTTTACAAGTTATCGTTAAGTAGTCGTCTGGGAGAATAAGGTTCTTTAATACCATGTTTACTCACTAGAGAGATGTTAAAATGTCATATTCCTTAGAAACTTAAGTAATTCACTAGTTAAGACTTCGTCAAAACTACACTATGGCACGGGGTTGGTCCCCGCACGTCCTAATGGGACGACGACAACTAGCAGGGCATAAGCATGCTTGTCATCCCGCCATGGGCGACAGTTAACTTTTTTTTTTTGTTTCTGAAAACAGATTTACAACGATGTGCTTACCATTATGGGTCTGTGGTTTTCTATTCACTCATCATCCTCTCCGCCTGCTTAGGGGTGGTCTTGATGCCGTGCACCCTTTTTAGATGCCCAGTTAAATAGTCCGGACGGGCGTATTTTCTGAAACAGTGGGGGCATTGGGTGATGACTGTCCCTTTATGGTTGAATCGTCTGTGCCTGGATAGATTGGAGTTTGATCTGTTGGCCACTAGGCAGACCTCACACACGAACTTTGTGGTCCTGGGTAAGACCTTAAAGTGCCTTTCTGTCTCTTTTCTCTGTCTCTCTCTCCCTTCTCTATCTCTATTTCCTGGGTATGATCATAAACTGCCTCCCTTTCAGCTCTCCCGCCCTTGATATAACACTTCAAAGTGTTGATAAGTGTTGATCTCACTCACTCACACGAACTTTGCATTTCCTTTTTCTCCGTCTTGCCCCCTGATCCTTGGTCTGCCAATCTTTCTTGCGGCGGGTTTTGGCCTGGTACATTTCCTTATCCGGTTGGTGTTTTTGGACGCGTTTTCCTTCTCTCCCTGTACCATTTCTGACTCCTGTTGTTCTCTCTCAATTCTGTTAGTGCACAATTGCACTCCTACTGCTTCTTGTCTTAGGAGTATTTCTCTCTGTTGGCATGCCACTTGCACTAGTATTTGAAAAGCTGACATGGTGGTCATGCGCTATGTATATTGCTACCTGTCTTGTTTGCTTCCGTGGAT
Source organism: Sthenelais limicola (assembly GCA_942159475.1). Classification (NCBI taxonomy): domain Eukaryota; kingdom Metazoa; phylum Annelida; class Polychaeta; order Phyllodocida; family Sigalionidae; genus Sthenelais; species Sthenelais limicola. The sequence continues at coordinate 9,819,576 of OW804094.1, read as the reverse complement.
TAACTGACTGAGTGCCTCAGTCTCTATTGTGCTGTATCAACGAGGCCAGTTGCTTTCAAGCTATAAATAGACCTACCTGTCTGTCCCTGCTGGCTTGCCCCTTGCGGTGGGCTTCCCTTAACTAGTATCTGTATTTCTCTTGTATCTATATTTCTCTTGTAATGTTTTCATTACTAGATAACTTCTATTGATTTAATTATCAGTTTTTGGTCGGGCCCCTGTGTTTGCTCCTCCTTTTTATGGGCCGCTAGTTGTGGCCGTATGTGGCTGTGACCCCCAGCGCATCAGTTATTCTTCCTATTGTATAAAGTGTGGGCCAATATTGTTGTAGTTGAGCTTAGTTTGGAAAGTGCTGTGCGACTATGGGCGAGTTATTCGAGTCCTGCTTGAATTCTTATTGCAATCTAGGGATCTCTTCCAGCCCCTCCTTCACATGCCTTTTGTTAATGTTTTCCAATTCCTCGGGGCTGACCACCCTGTCTAGGAATCTTCTATTCACGGCGCTGATTGGTTTCAAGTGGTGCACGTTTATTGAACGGGGGAGTGTGACTCCAGTGTCCAATCTGACAAAGAATATTTAAGAATAAATGCTACATACCATTTTAGAATAATCAATAAAATGATGTAGGACTAAATATAATGCTAGTAATAAATATAAATCAAATTTAGCATTCAACATATAAAAAGTAAAAATTTAAGTAGCATTTGTTTTCTGATTTTCTTAGGGCTGGTGTGTAAGGGTTGACAGTGGTGAAAAACATGGCTGCATGCCTAACTCCTTCATTTCATTATTGCTGTTGTCACACTATGATCAGAGTAGCGGGTTTTACCGGGCATACTTTCTTAACTGGTGCTGGAGAGGCTGGGCAGAGGTAGAAGTTGTAGAATGATTTCATGGTATGACGATGTGGTCATTGGTACATCTTCATTCCAATGTAAAGTGGCAATGGTGGTTCCCTATCTAGAGAATGCCAAGACCTGGCCAAAGATGATTCTTGCTTCTTGAAGTTAAAGAGAATGGTCTTGAGAGATGGTAAGGTTTGCTGAGAGTCAGTGGAATACTGGTCTTTAAGGTCAGCACAATTCAAGGGCATAGATACTAGGTCTTAAGGGTAGATGGCGCTGACTCTTCTTGGCAACCAGAAGAAAATTTACTATCTTGGCAGTCTTAGCCAGCAGTATTGCATCACCTTCATAATGACATGCCATGGCCCGCTTCAACATGGTGTTGCATACCTTTTTCATAAACCATAATAATAACCAAAATAATTGCTCTCAAATGAATAATTATGACCATCTATGCCAATGTAGTAAAATACTAACAAATACATTTGATTGACATAAAAGTTAAATAAACTATATACCTGCATGAGTGCTAGGTCCTGGGTAAGACCTTAAAGTGCCTGGTCCTGGGTAAGACCTTAAAGTGCCTGGTCCTGGGTAAGACCTTAAAGTGCCTTTCTGTCTCTTTTCTCTGTCTCTCTCCCTTCTTCTCTATCTCTATTTCCTGGGTATGATCATAAACTGCCTCCCTCTCAGCTCTACCGCCCTTGATATAACACTTCAAAGTGTTGATAAGGGCGTAAAGCAACCAATCTCACTCACTCACCTGCATGAGTGCAACTTGGAAAAGTAATTAAGCGCTGGGCTTCCTGATGCCTCTCTCTGCACCAGGGACATAATTTGCCTCAATTCAGGCAGAATTGCGCAGGAGATCTTGAGTTGCTAGTAAGAGCATCGACAGGGGAGGCACGAGCCACTGGTGCAGCAGCTCCCCAGAGACGGCCAGCTTCTTTGAATCTCTCTTCGACCTTTTGAAGGCGAGGAGGGACTGAACTGTCAGTAGACCTGCAAATAATGTGCAAGAACAAATATTCAAGCTTTGAGATTCGAGCATGCCATTGGTATACACTTATTATAGTCTTTTCTCTTGTGTTTGGCGTCAGACAAACAAGGCTCCTATTGGGAAAATACCTTTTATTCAGTGCTTGCCACTCATAATATTTCGGTAAAGTTGCAGGCATGCACATTGATAAAACATTGTTTCACCATTAGCAGTAATTCTTTTTAAGAACTTATTCTTGGAGTAAAATATAAAATAACATGCACGTCAGACAACTTCCAACTAGATTGAGAAACAAAATTTTTATAGCATATCAACAAGTAGGCAGCAAAAGCATCTAAAAAAGGTAGGATTTTGTCTTAATTAGGCAAAGCATTAGTAAAATGTTGTGACTGATAATAGTCTAAAGTTTGGACTCCAATAACAGCAGTAATAATTCATTTTCATAGTTAAACATTAGGTAAGATTCATACTAGGTAAAGAAATATTAATATGAATATGGGCAAGCAACTAATTCAAATAATTCCCCTAATATATTACTGGACCTATCCGGCTTCATATTCATGTGGCCTTAGTTATGTATTCTCACCGTTGTCATCACTGTTACTCTCATTTGAGTTTCCATTGGCTCCAACTGGATACAAATATAATCATATTATGAATGAAAAGATTTTAAGAAGTAACATATATGTGGTCAAATCCCACCAGATGACCCCAAATCATTATTTTCCAAAGTTTATTTGTTTTCTTAGATAGGTTGTAGTTAGATAGGCTCTGGGTTTTAGATGGCAGAACTATTTTATTTTTCATTTGTTTTACTACTGTGAGTGATCAAATGGATTACTGTACTAAAAGTGTTTGTTCCAAATGCTTCTTTGAGCTGCTGTAAAAGATTACCATATGCATAATAAAATATAGGAAAAATATGTATGGGAAGCCATAGTATCAGGCTATTTGGAGGCGCAAGACATTTTTGCCTAGCCCTATTATAGACTTCATGCATTCAAAACTAACACCTTTTCTGGATTGTTTGTTTAATTGACATAACAGTTTAATGAACTATATACCTGAGTGCAACTTTGAAAAGTAATTAAGCGCTGGGCTTCCTGGCCCAGAGACGGCCAGCATCTTTGACTCTCTCTTTGACCTTTTGAAGGCGAGGAGGGACTGAACTGTCAGTAGACCTGCAAATAATGTGCAAGAACAAATATTCAAGGTTTGAAATTCAAGGACACCATTGGTATACACTTATTTCATTCTTTTCTCTGTAATCTAGATGTGCGTTTTGGCAACATAAATAGAGATACTTTGCTTATTACCTTGAATAAAGGTCCAACTTATGCATACATGTTTAAAATTAAATGTTCATTTGCTAAGATATGGATATACATAATACATATACAATTCCACCACTTGGTTGACATTTGACTGAAAATTCTTTTATTTTTTTTAATTACTTCAATTGATTTATTATTTTTCGTATAAAAACTACACATATTTCTGATAATATAGAAGAAATTGGGAAAGTTAATGCTACATTGATCAAACCTGAAGAATTGACCAATTGCATTTGAATATGAGAGCCTATAATTAACATGCATCAATAGTACTAACTAATAACAATCAATATTAACCTTGGTCGGCGGCTGCTGCGGTGTGGTAAACACTGCTGGAAGGAGTCAAGCTTGGTGGCGGGCAGCCTGTCTGTCTGTCTATCTTTGCAGTACCTGTTGGGAAGCGGAGAGTAGAGTGATGAATATGTATGCTGCCTCGTTCAACCAGCGCAGTTGACATGGGAGCATCCGTCGCAGGATCTTGTCAAATTTGGCTTTTACACCAGATGTAATATGCTTATCTAATCGGCTAGAATCTTTTGCTGATTAATTTTACATTTTTCTCTACATTTGGCCTCGTATTCCTTCTCCAGTTCCTGCCGCATGTGCTCTTTTTCCTCTACGGCCTCACATAAATTGGTTGTCATATCAGTCATGGCCTAATGTAAGTCAAGCTTTGTGTGACATCTTCCTGTCTTTGTTGTTTCTTGGTAAATTTCATCTGCTTTGCACTCATCACATCCGACTCCGATTCTCTTTATCGACCTGTCCTTGGTTCCCTTTCTTTCCTGACCTCCTGTAAGGTCTTTTTTTGTGCTTACATGGGGTAACAGGGTTCAGTTCATTGTCAGCATTATAGATGGGAACTCGTTCCACATCGCTGTTTTCTATGATGCTGACATCTTGCTCACTACCGGAAGCGTCATGATTCGCGTCCCTTTCTATTTGCTCTGCCATTGTCCGACCATCTATCCGATCCTGTTGATCGGCCAGATGATGAGTAACATTTGCCAATTAGTCCCTCATGGACCGACAGATGTCCCTTATCTCCTCCTGCATTGCGCTAGCGTTGTTCTGTTTGGATACATTCAGCTCTTCCTGCAGCGCATCTCGTTGAGCCTCCAGTTCATTGAGCCTCTGTTCATAGGCCTGGCGCTCTTTTGCAAAGCTGTCGTCCTTGCGGCGCAGAATTTTGTCAAATTTGGATTTGACACTCGACGTGATGTGCTTGTCAGCATTGGCCAGAATCTTTGCCTGATGGTTCTTACATTTCTCTCTACATTTGGCCTCATATTGCTTCGCCAGTTTCTGCTGCATGTTCTCTTTTTCTTTTTCTGCCTCACGTAAATCGTTTGTCATCTCCGTCATGGAGGTCCAGCTTGCCATTATACTCTTGTTCCATTTGATCACGCAGATCATCTCGTTCCTTTCCGACCGCCGACAATTTGGTGTGCAACTCGTTCATTGCCTTATGCAGGTCGGCGAGTAGATTATCGCGTTCATCAAGCATCCCTTTGTAATGATCTTTCAGCGCGGCAGCCTGCCGGAACATAGCCTCCTGATGCTGCACTTGCTGGAGGTTTTGCAACACATCATCACCTGTAGAAATAAAATGATAATATATTAATGATCAATCTCAAAATATATTTCTCACGGTACTTCTCACGTAAACTGGGTATTCTTTGTAGGTAGACGAAGAGTCTGAGGTGTCAATGTTAGATCTCAAATAGTCCAGTCCAAACAGTGACGTCATAGAGCCTCATCCTATAGGCCCCACCCATTTGAACACATTTGAACTCACTAGCATAGCGCTATCAATAGCATATCGATGGGTCCGCGAGGACCATCTACCCTATGATATATTACTGCGCAATCACAAAATGTCACAGTACTTACTTAGTTGCTTCAACAAGATTATATTGTGTTAATATAATCTTGTTGGTTGCAAACACATTTATACTTTAAAATGTACCTACCAAAGTTTTGGGTCCTACTCCTGTTTGTGGTTCCTTTTTTGGGTGTGGAACTCATCAACGGTTCGTCTACCTCACCATTGTCCAACTGGGATCCTAATAAATGATAATAACAAAGTCAAAATGTACTATTTGGGATATAAATCAAATACAATTAATTGTATTTACGATTACTTTCAGAATGCAAGTATTCTGTAATATGCTCTACATACAGACATGTTATGTTACATGTTAGCAAAATGGCCTAATTCTTATTATTATTATAAGATTTTATTTCCATTTGGTCTCACATTAGACAGCAAACTCTCATTTGCACCTCATATCAAGGCACTCAAAAACAAATGCCTAAAGACTATGGACATTATGAAGGTTGTCTCGAGTATGGATTGGGGAATGGACAAAAACACTCCTACACCTGTATCAAGCCTTAATAAGATCAAAGCTTGATTATGTATCTACCATTTATGGCCAGGGAGTCCTGGCTAAAGCAGCTAGACACAGTCCACCACCAAGGATTGAGGCTGGCTACTGGAGCCTCCTGGTTGAATGCAGGGAAGCCTGCCTCGAGAATAGGAGACTTAAGCTGGGACTCCAATATGCAACCAAAATACGGAGCAGCAGACGAAACCCTGCACACAGTGCTATCTTTGATGAAAACAACAGAGATCTTTTTGATGCCAGACCGACCTACACCAAACCATTTGGTCTGAGATTGAGAACCAGCATTAGAGAACTTGATGCAGATCTCAACATGTTGTCCTTAGTGACTACTCCCAGCATCCCTCCTTGACTCAGGAAAAAACCTTACATCATTTTTTACCTGACTGCAAGGAAAAAAGGGGATACCTCCCCACTTACATATCTTGAAATGTTTAACAAGGTTAGATCCCTATGGAAAGCCATATGCAACTACCGACAAATCGGATGAAAAGTCGGAGAAAATGATGACTTAGTACCTTTTCCAAAATTCGTCCCATACACCTATCATCTCGCTTGCAAGAGGTACCGTAATTACATACTATAGTATTAGTCTACACAGATATATATCAGCTGTTGCCTGGAAAGGTTTATTACTTTTTTGGGTTATTATTCCTTATTATTAATGATCTTTTTTTGGGCTGTATACTGAACTCAAATGTGGGTGTACCTTTAGATGACTTCCCCTTCCCCTTTCCTTTGCCCTTCCGGGGGGCCTCCTCGCGCTCCTCGGCGAAAGCCGGATTGAAAATGTTTCAGGCCGTTATACACGAGTACATGGCCTTCCATTTATAAGACTACAATTTATCATCTCGAAGCTGATATTAGTTTCATCGATACAAAACATCAATTCCTCATTTGGAGACTAACAAGTATTAAAAGTGGCTGTCGTGCAAATTGCTTGACGGAGATATACAGTGAAATATGTCATTTACCTTCCTCTTGTGCTTCCGTCAATTTTTTTGTGCATCCGGCCACTGGAAATACGAGGTTGCACTATTGTACCGCAATGCCATCAACTCATGCATTTCTCACTTAACTGAATTATACTTAATACTATCGGGAATATGTGCCTCAATAAATAAAACTCATTTTCCCTCTTTGGGAATATTTATAATCTTATTCTCGATAGCCAGCCACTATATATATTCAACGAGTAGTATATTACATGTGGGCTCTTGTGTACATGACTGCAATTGACTGGCGTTAAATTTACTTTGTGGTTATGTGACATGTCCAGGGGTGTAAAGTAAAGTATGGATAGTAAAGTCTCATTACCTTTATCCAGTACCTTTAGGTACTTCTTCTCATTTTTGCTGAGGCGCTCCAACGTACGGGTTATCATGTCTAAATTCTCCACAACCATGGCGATCACTGTGAGGGTGCAAAAATTATTTTATTAGTCAGTTGGCGCAGTGAGGGACAATACCTTCCAAATATGTTCCACTTGTATACGTTGGCAGTTTCCTACTTATTTGTTGAGACCATACAAAGTCAAAACTGAGCGACACTGTTATTTAATTCTTCTAGTGTTTGTGAGACAGTCAAAAGGTTTGCTAATTTTAAAACTTACGTCTCTCGTAGTATGCTGTAGAGTTTCCTGGAGAGGCGGGCAGTTGTTGTGGGGCGCGAGCCGGAGAGGTGGATGTAGTGTTCGTCGAGCGTGGTGGCTGTTGTGGAGATACACTTTGGGCACTTGTTGTGGGGCGCGCTGGAGCCGGAGAGGCTTGTCTTTGTGCATGCGTTTCGTCTGAAATTAGCATTTGTTGACATGATGTAGAAAAGGAACACTTTTGTTGTTAATTGATCAGCGTTGCTATTTGCCAATTACCGTTAGATATTATATTATTTACAACAAGTACATGCTTAATAGAGCCAATTCGTTGGTACAAAATTGTTGCTATAGTACTAATAATGTGGCAGGTTATAGCCTGGTATCGGCATTACAAAAAATAAGCAATCACTTACTATTCTCCCTTCCCCTGTGTTGTGGGGGCATCTCCCAGTCCTCATCTGACCCAAAATCAGCAATCGTGGAATCTGCAGGTAGTGGCACGGTGTCATTGTTATGCACATTGTTTCAGTTGAACGTGCATTGGCATGCAGGCAATTTAAGGAAACTTTTAAAATTGATTGAGTATCCAACAGCACGCACTACCATTACTGATAATGCATTTTAGTCTGCTATAAATGCCAACTACAGGCTGATAAAGTGAGTGTCTGTGTTAGTCTATATGGGTGTCTGTACTGATTGACTATATATAAGTGATTACAACATATTTTTAATACACTCACTGTCGAGGAGGTACTGTTCCTCGTCTGAATCCGTCCAGCTCAGCTTTCGTTTCCTCGTTGCTGATGAAACGAAAAAAAACAATACTCAATCATTTATTGATGTTACGATTGTAGATGACGACGAACTTCAGTTTAAGTGTACAGTGTATAAATGGTCTTCAATTAATTCCCAAAATGGAAACAATGCTCTGAACCAGCAGTCGTGTAGTGTAGTGGCATGCAATGCACCATAGTAGCCATACTTACTGCGTTTCTTTGGTGTCGCCTGTTCAAAATCCACGAGTGAGTCGGCGGCGGGGGGCTATATATGCAAATAGCCAAAGACAGAAATGTTTTCCATTAATCACAATTACTTTTAGTTCTCAGTTTAATTCAGATTAGATTCCAGAGAGAAAAACAGTTTCCTATATGTGACTACTACTATTGACCAGTGCACACACTGAAGTAAAGTATATTATATTGGACATTTACGAATGGCTGTGCCATGTTATCGGTGCGCAGCATTAATGGTTCAAGTACATGTTCAGTTTTATAACAATATAAGTTCAATAAGGAACCTGTAAGTTAGTTACTGCACTTGAATACTCACAGGAACGAATGAGGAGCGCAATGTTTTTGCATCCGTATTTACTGCGTGCAGGATCAGTAGGATGCGGTTAAGTGGCACTTTCTTGTCTTTGTGGTTGTGGCCAGGGGGAGGGCTGTCAACCCTTTGTTGGGGAGGCGTGTGTACGGCACCAAGGATGATACCGCCGGCCGGAAATAATGGTTTCCAACGTGCTCGGCCAGATCACCCAAGGTGTCCATTTCCAGCACGGTCCGTATGTTTGACACCCCCACCACCTTCTTCAGGGCCTTATCCCTGATTTCAACGTTGTATGTTGGCTGCCATAAGAAAAGAAGATGTAAACACAACGTAGTGGCGAATTTGTCAGCATTAGAATGGAGTTGAATAACACTCAGTTTTACCGAGGATTTTTTTTGAGCTCATTCCGAAATCTAAAGCGGCTCAGTACAATGCAAATGGCACGGTTGCGCTTGCAGAAAAACTAATGTCTAATTACTAAATAATCAAAATAATTTACCTGTCCCTTGTTGGTTGGGCGGGTGGCTTTTTTTGCCTCCTGGAGGAATGTGTCCACACGCGCCAAGCTTTGCAGCTGGGATGTGTTCCGTTCTGCAAAGTGGACAAGAATATATCTATAACACACTAAACCGGGTAACAGGGCAAACATAATTTACTTTGTTGTGGCGATGACAACTATAGCCCTAACCACTAAATAAGGCCCATAAACATATATGTTTCCAGACATCTCTCCAATTGAATCCTGTTAGCTTTATATTTTTTTTATACGAGTTTTGCACAAGTATATTATATATTGTCAGAGCTTACAATGTGGGGAAGGGTTTGGGTAGCACTGTCACTTTTTAGAAATTATGTTTGATGGTCAAGTTGCCATGGCAACTGTTTTAGAACAGATTTGAAATTTTAAAAACATAAGGAACTTGTGGCAATCTAATCTCTCTCATTTGACGAAAAATTGATGAAAGCTAATTTCATCTCTGCAAGTTGTGATGAACAAATTTCCACATCTGATGATATATCACATGTGTGATTCCAATGTTGTCCCAAGCAATACAAACAGTAGGAGTCGAGTGACGAAATGGTAAAAAATGACCAATTTTGGCCTGGTTTGGGGAGACATCGAAGATAAGGAAACATCTTGTCTTTAATCAGAATGATAGACCTCCCAGGTAATTTCATAAGGCTGATGTCCAAATTCCATTGATGATATGATGTATTGTAGATATTGAATTCTCAAAAAATTAGCTCTAAGAAGAAATGACATGCAATTAAACTATTGTAAATTCAATTGGAATACTAGTTAAAAGGCAAATATAGCCCAAAATATGGCCAGAGTGATGACATTACCAAATAACAGAGCATAGTTAGGCTTAGTTGGTTGTCATGGTTACATAAGTGATTTTAATTAAGAAAAACAATTTCAAATCTCAAGTATGGCTCTATAATTATAAGTATACCAAATTATAAGTTACACATTCCAGATTAAAGGGTTGAATTTTATATTTCTATAAGTGTCCAAGTCATGGGCCTTATTTAGTGCAATTACCTTATAGCCATGACAGAAATTCGAACAAGGTGGCACATGCACTAGCACCGAAGGTGCTTGACTCGTGACTATTACAAACAGGTAGACTACAGTCATCTAGTACATGTGGCTGCTTATTGCCGGTTATATTATCATTCACAAAGGGTTCTCTAACAATCAACATGCTGGGGGGTAAACTACTTAATTGTGACATGCTGAATATTTAAGAAATTTTGGCCACCTTCAGCCGACCTGCGTAGATAAAAAGGAAAAATTTGTTCAATGACAAAGATGTATACCTCGCTAACCCCAAAAATCCAGCCCACAAACTCATATTTGACAACAAGAACACTGTGTATCGGGAGAAGCCAAATGCCATCAAGCCAATGGCAGTGACAGCAAGGTCTTTATTCCGAGAAGCTGGTGTACCAATGAAAAGAGTAATGACTGAAAAACCACCAGAGACTCCACCATGGGAACAAAAATTACCCCTGGTTATCCTGGACCTTGACACAAACAAGAAAACTGAGACTCCTGTGCATGTATTTGAAAAACAATACAGTGAAATCAGGACACAGTTTGAAAGCCATACAGCCATTTTCACCGATGGTTCCAAAGATGGTAGTCGTGTTGGATTTGCCGTGCATACACCATTTGGGAACTTGAAGAAGGCTCTCCACAAGGAAAGCAGCATCTACACTGCTGAAGGAAAAGCACTGCTTAAGGCACTTGAATGGGTACAGGTCTCACGGATGAAGAAATTCATCATATTCTCAGACTCGCACCCATGTCTAGAAGCTGTGACCAACCTTTATCCTAAGAACCCAATCATACAAGCAATTCAAGAGACATACACTGAAAACAAAAGACTGGACAAAGAAGTGGTGTTGTGCTGGGTGCCAAGCCACATTGGAATAGAAGGAAATGAGGCAGCAGACATTGCAGCCAAAAATGCATTGAGGCGCCCTGTTGGGGCTGACCAAATGCCATACACAGACATTGTACCTGTGGCGCAGGCACATGTCAAACGTAGCTGGCAGCGCACATGGAATGGTGTTAACAGTAACAAGCTGCGAGCAATCACACCATCAATCACACCAAAATTCAAAGATGATAACCTGACAAGACCCGAACAGGTGATACTGACCCGTCTTCGTACCGGTCACACCAAACTGACTCACAGGCACCTTCTAAAAGGTGAAGTGGCTCCTGTATGTCAGACATGCAACACTCAACTGAGTGTAGAGCATCTCTTAATACATTGTCAGGCAACCAAGAGAAACAGAATAAAATTCCTGCAAAATCGCAGGACACTGCAGAGTATTTTCCGGGAATCTGGGAACAAAAATATTCTTGATTTCCTACGGGAAACCAAATTGTACGACAAAATTTAGGTAACCTAAATGAAGCCTGACTTCGTCAGGCCAAACCCTGTTTCATGAAATAGGGAATTTCACAGAATAAAATAATAAAACCACAGTATATCTGCTAACTTTTAATTACTATTAGCGGAGGTGAAACTAACCAAACCAAACCAAACCAAAACCTCGAATGTATCATGTATGAGCTTAATTAACAAAATTAGTCACATAAAGTTACGAAATGCTGTGTCAAGGATGGTACACTCACTTGTCAGAAGGACCCTCTTTTCGCTGTCCTGCAATGGAGGAATGGGACGGAATGGAGGTGCCAGAGGTGCTTGGTTGGGGCGCTGGGGGGGGCTATCCCTGCGCTGGAGCAGGTCCCCGCCTGCTGAGTCTGTTCAGCGGCACGCCGCTGCGCAGCATTCTCCTCCATGCGAGTGACTGTAAAAGAGGTACACTTTTTAGATGACTTGGTAACCTTCATGGAAATTCTCTCGTCGTAAACAAATTGTTCTGCCTGACTTGCAGACGGCCTCGATTTGTTAAGCATTACAATTACACTAAGAATTACACTCGATTGCTTTTGCTTTCCACATTTTGATAGGACTAATAAGTGACCCGTATATACTTACATATGCGGTATGCTTCGACCGAGCTGAAATATAAAGTCAATTTTGTTACAGATTGAATTAAACTCACAAGGCTACACTTGGAAACATTTCCCAACATTATTAACTCAAGTAAGTCCCCTATTGATTCGACTCCTTGGTCTTTCCATCGGGGCCAAAACAGCATTTTATTCTTCAATTTAATATTTCTGTTCGACCATAATTTTTCCCTTTTTATCTGAGAACAATCTTCAGGGTTTTTACTATAGTAGTAATGGTTCCAAACGAGAAATAATTCTTTGTAGAATTTGTTAATGAATTTCTTGGGTTGATATCTGGAAAGAAGGATATCCTAGATTGGCCTCCCAAAAAAATCCTCAAGAGATGAGAAGGAGGAAGAATGTCTGTTCAACAATATTCTCTGGACCCATTTAATACGGTTAGCTTCATTGATGTCTTCCACCAACCTGAGCCCCATTCCTCCTGCTCAACTTGCTGCCGCAGATCATCTCTTTCCTGTAGGGCCGCCGACAATTGGGTTTTCAAGTCGTTCATTGTCTTGTGAACATCGGTCAGTCAGTAGAGCATCTTGTTCATCCAGCATGCCTTTATAATGGTCTTTTAACGCGGCAGCCTGCCGACAATTTGGTGTGCAACTCGTTCATTGTCTTATGCACGTCTGCGAGTAGATTATCGTGTTCATCAAGCATCCCTTTGTAATGATCTTTTAACACGGCAGCCTGCCGGAACATAGCCTCCTGATGCTGGACTTGCTGGAGGTTTTGCAACGCATCATCACCTGTAGAAATAAAATGATAATATATTAATGATCAATCTTAAAATCTATTTCTCACGATACTTCTCACGTAAACTGGGTATTTTTTTTAGGTAGACGAAGAGTCTGAGGTGTCAATGTTAAATCTCAAATAGTCCAGTCCAAACAGTGACGTCATAGAGCCTCATCCTATAAGCCCCGCCCATTTGAACACATTTGAACTCGCCAGCATAGCGCTATCAATAGCATATCGATGGGTCCGCGAGGACCATCTACCCTATAATATATGCGCAATCACAAAATGTCACAGTACTTACTTAGTTGCTTCAACAAGATTATAATGTGTTAATATAATCTCGTTGGTTGCAAACACATTATTTATACTTTAAAATGTACCTACCAAAGTTTTGGGTCCTACTCCTGTTTGTGGTTCCTTTTTCGGGTGTGGAACTCATCAACGGTTCGTCTACCTCACCATTGTCCAACTGGGATCCTAATAAATGATAATAACAAAGTCAAAATGTACTATTTGGGATATAAATCAAATACAATTAATTGTATTTACGATTACTTTCAGAATGCAAATATTCTGTAATATGCTCTACATACAGACATGTTATGTTACATGTTAGCAAAATGGCCTAATTCTTATTATTATTATAAGATTTTATTTCCATTTGGTCTCACATTAGACAGCAAACTCTCATTTGCACCTCATATCAAGGCACTCAAAAACAAATGCCTAAAGACTATGGACATTATGAAGGTTATAGGTGCCTCAATAAATAAAACTCATTTTCCCTCTTTGGGATTTATAATTATAATCTTATTCTCGATAGCCAGCCACTATATATATTCAACGAGTAGTATATTACATGTGGGCTCTTGTGTACATGACTGCAATTGACTGGCGTTAAATTTACTTTGTGGTTATGTGAGATGGTTGATGGTTGTTCTACTAGGCATTAATTGATGACTCATACATGAAGAAATATCGTATTGGCTAAAAGAGCTGGGCGCTACACATCTCATGGGTAACATGCTGACATAATAAGCTGACCTTTCTTTGCAAAATTGAGGGATTTTGTCTGATCCCAAAATAGACAGAGTGGTACATCTGAGGGCTGGAGAAATTTGCATTGATAATCAATAAATATGAGGACCGATTTAGCATATATATTAAGGGAAAGGTCAAAAGAAAAATAGCGTGTGAGCATAAAATACAATATAATTTCAATACAGCACATAAATTGCAAAAGGTCCACATTAGTCCACAGCAACAATCTAATCAGCTAAACTGACAATAATCAAGAATTATAATAAATCTTACAGTTGCCTATTCCGTAAAAGTGGTAACTCACCTTCATATGTGTAGCGTGTAACGCTAAATATGATAGCCCAATTAGTGTTGCCAGCTCAACATCGGCACAAATTCAGTGTTGAGGACTGGTCCCTCCAGGCCTCCAGGATGCTGGAGCATGAAGTTCTCCAGCACATACCCCCCTTTCCACAGGGTGCTAACCTGATCAGATGCAGCCATTTCCTTCGCCATGGCTGCATAGCGCTTCTGAAACAGTTAAAAATACTTATAGTTTATATACTTATTACCATATTGTAACGTTGCTATAACACATGTACATCGTAATTATTATCCCCTCCAATCAACACTAAAATATAGTCTATGTACAAACATCTAAAATAGGTAATTGCATGAATTGAACTCACCTGTGCAAAAGTAGCCGCCCACTTCGTTGGAGTAGAGGGGCCTGAGAGAGGAGAAGGGGGCGGGGACTGACAAGGAGATGTTGAGGGAGGGGGAGAAGAGGAATGGGTTTGGCTAGGCGGACGAGACTGAGGATGCGAAGGGGAAGCATCCTCTTCACCCAACTCGGATGGCATATCAGTAGGAGTTGGGGAAGCGTCGTCTGAAGGGGAAGCGTCGTCTTCACCCAACTCGGATGGCATATCAGTAGGAGTTTGGGAAGCGTCATCTGAAGGGGAAGCGTCGTCTTCTTCCCACTCTGATTCGACGGGCTCATCCTCATCAGCATCGACAGGCACTACTGTGAAAGACAGGATGAAGTGTATGAATAAATATTTTGAAGCAATTTTGCAAATATGTTTTAATAGCAAAGGGACATAACAGCAGTAAAAAAAATGCGACAGAAATATAATTATTAAGTAAGAAAGAGTAAGGTAACCATGCTCAGTTGGGGGTTCACGTATTAGAAATATAAACTTAACATTTCATACCACACATGGTAACCAGGAATGGTTTTGTTGCCCAGTTTAACAGTTACCCATCACTTACATATTAGTCATTATATGTCATTGTAAATAGCTTATTCATTAGGTACAATTTAGTATTATTTAGTAGTTATTGTACAACAGAGGTCTGAAGGGTTAATTTGCTAAGATCTAAAGGATAAAGGATAAGAAAACAAAAATACCTTTCAATTGGTCTGCCTCATTTTGTATCATGTTTGATACCTTGATACCCCCTTCAATTTGCTGTACAGGAAAAAATTGTCTAACGCTGATTATATATTTGAATGAAATTTGCACAATGTGTCTTATGGATTTCAGACAGTACAGTACAGTCTTTTTTTAAAAGATCACAATTCACAAGATATCTTTATCCCATAAGTATTTCAAATTGGCCAATCATTTATTCTTTAACTGCTGTTGTTCAGCAGTGAACATGTATCAATCACAGTCACTATTATTAACTAAATATATCTATACATACCCCCATCACAAACTGCTGCCATGCTTGAATAATTTTCACCTTGTGAAATTTCTTTAGTTTGGTTCCTCCGGTAGCTTTGGCTGTTAGAGAAGAAATTATAAACAACATTAATGTTTTAAAAGGTTTATATTACCCAAATATAATAGATGTTGAACTGCTTTTAGTGAATGGCTAAGCTGCCATGAGATAAATGAAATTTACATATGTACTTCCCCCACGGGAAAAAAAAAAATAGTTACTTACTGGCCGCCGAGCATGCTTGAAACGGCACGTCTTCTGGCCACCACAGAGGCTTATTGCTCATGTGGCGCCAGAAATGTTTTACATCAACTGCATTTTAATAATAAAAGGTGTCATTATATTTATTATTTTTTTATATATATAATTGGATTCGGATAAAAGAAGGATGCACTTATTTAATTTAAAGACAGTATTATTACATAGTACATAATTTACAAACCTTTTTTACCAACCGGACCATCCGTTCTCGTCCGTTTTTACATTCGGCCTTCATGCCAGATGGGATTGTCTGAATAAAGAGTAATAAAGTAATATAATGAGACTGCAATATGATATTTTTGTAATTTGTTACCACATTCCAAGCACAATTTAGATTAACTTTCATGCACTTCTCTATAGATATTTGTGTTTGGCTAAACAAATTGGTCTTCTCGCAGGGCTTAAAAAAAAACATACCAACTTCACTTGCCTAGTGGGCCACTGGCAGCCAAGATTTAATTGCCCAAAATGATAAACGAAATGATAAACAAAATAACACTGATCTGTATGTAGCTTGTTTCATTGTAAGTAAAGATCACAACAGGGGTTTGAAATCGCCACCTTAGTGATTTTCACTTAACTAACATGAAATTTTGAAATCGCCCGCCTTAGTGATTTTCACTTAAGTAACATTAAATTTTATTTGTCCAGAGACATAGGTTTTTATCGAGCCCTGTTCCCTACCCTGTCATAGATAAAGTGGAATATAAAGGATAGGAATATAAAGGAGAAACATAAGACACATTTAACACTGAAATGGATGGAAATTGGGAGATGGACCAGAAGTCACCGTTCTTCATGTACAAATGAAGTGCAAATAATCATGTACAAATACATAAATTAAGTGCGTGTGTGTGTAGGGGGTGTGGTAGCCCATCCCCCCCCCCCCCCCCCCCACCTCTCTCAGACCCAAAGGCACACCTACTCAAAAAACAATGTCAACGCAAATATGAACAAGCACATTTCCCTTATTTAAAGGTATATGGCAGCTTTGTCAGCATTAAGGCAGGTGGGAATTGTAGGAACCAATGGATGAAATTATAGAAGTCACAATATTTTGTTCAAAGTTCGTCTTCCGAAAGAACTGATTTTTTGGGAATACCAAAGAAAAATTGCAGCGCCAAGGGGACAAGTCATTGACCCTCTGCCCATAATATATATACACATTATATAACTCATTATATTTAGAAACATTCATTACCCTTGTTTACTTTTTAAAGTTGGCTTGAATACTTCTATTGATTGTTCCTGTTCTGTTTAATTATTTAGAGGCAAACTCTTTAAGGATAAAGGTCCCCGCCCTTGATATAACACTTCAAAGTGTTGATAAGGGCATAAAGCAACCAATCTCACTCACTCCAATATTATATATTTATGTTAGGGGTATCATTTCTGACATTTTGTGACGGCACAACGTGACGGCACAAGACACAACGTGACGGCACATTTTTAAAGCATTTTGCCTTAAGAATCATGTAAAAACAACTCGGAAATCATGAATTTCAATCTACATAGATTGGTACCAAGCAAAGTCAATAATAAATGTCAAATTTAAGGTTTATTATTGAAGTTGTGCCTTTTAAGGCTCTAAAAACCCTAAAATAGGCGTGACGGCACACGACAGGAGCTAGGGTACCCACCACCTTTTGCCACCATGTTATTTCTCTGCTACAATTCATGAAAGACACAAATCACTACATTTAATGTTCCATATATGTATAATCCCATGTATTTTATCATTATTCATCATAATTTGATATAATTTTTTTTTTTTTTTTTTTTTAAATCCACCTTAGGCACAAAACGGTCAATGGTGACAATGTCATCAATTATCTAAGAACTGCTGGTCTGTTCTCTTTGTTATAGTCTCTTTCATACAAAACCAAACTTTCGTTATAGCTATATCGATTTTATTCTTTGTTTTATTTGTTTGTATTAAATCACTTTTCTCATCTCATTCCATCTCACTAACTTTCATTGCCATGAATATGACTCCGCATGGATGTCGTCATGGCATTAAGCAACCATTACTCACTCACACAGCGTGACGGCACACGACATGGGGGGTGCCCCACACCAACAAAATCTGGTTTTTGATGGCTTTTGGCCAAAAAATATTTTTTTTGCAATTTTTTTTAACACAGATCATGTTCACATAACATACTATCACAACATATAAAAAAACATGTTCAATTTTCAAGATTATTTAGAAATTTAGCTATTCCACGGACTAATGGCAGTTTAAAAAAACGATTTTTTGCCCCCAAAATGGGATTTTGGAAAAAAAATAATTTTAAAAATGGGGCTAAAAATGCTAAAAATGTGGTTCCACAGGTTGGTAGAACCATCCTATCAAAAAAAATTATCAAATTAATAGTAATTAATTTGATGTAAGCCCATTTTATCACTTTCCACGGTTGGGGGCCAAATGTTGTCAAATTGGTGGAATTGGCCATATATATATAAGGTAATACACAACAATTTTATCCCACTTTTCACAGCTCATATTGTTGAAGTCGCCTGTATTGCATCTTAGAAACATGTTTTATTATCATGTGTGTTCAGCAAACCATGACGCAGGTTATTCTGTAGCTTAGTCAATTACTCCATACACACAGAGTGGCCGAGGTGGGCTTATGTAGTAGTGTACCAGTACTACAGATAGATACGGTTCCCGTTTCTTACAGCCTGCTTAGCTATCCTTGTCCCACGTACCTACATCCCCCACCCCTTCTACCTCTGCCTCTCTCTCTCCCACCTCTCTCCGGATTTGGATAGCTTCATATCCTGCTAATGAGTATCTGTTACTGTGGAACACATGAAGTAATATCACGTATTCAAACATTTTATCCCTTTACTCTCCATGTATTTCGCAGTAGCTGACCATATCTTTAATTACAGTTATAGATAGATATAGATTGTTGTATGTACCAAACATTATACACTCAACTTATATCATCTGTACAATTTTCGGGTGTTCTTCTGGTATAATTCTACACTGCATAGCAAATCCCTATTAGAAGCTAATCATCTAGATGTAACTAAAAGCGGAGCAAGAGAAAGAGAAGGATAGAGAGAACAAAAGAAAGTAGGGCAGACGGAAGAAGACATATATACTCAAGCATTTAATTTATTACTTCTATACCCTTTACGCATGAAGCTAGAACTCTACCAACATGCCTCCCAATGTTGCATAATCTTCATTCACACTTTAAATTTGCACACATGGATTGTTCTAACATTCACTGGACGAAAAATCCACTTTACACTTAGCATATAACAGGTCTCATTAGCAGCTTGTAACACAAGATAGAGAAGCACATGGATAGTAGCTGCTATACGCTAGACACACTATATAAGCTATCACTGAAAAAATCCCCCTTGCTAAAGTTGTCATTAACTCTTCTGATGAGAATACTTTTGCCTTGTCAAAATGACTGTCATAAAATTAACAAGTTTAGCCTTGTTAAAGTGACAATGTGCCAGTGTGGTAGTCTGATTGGCTGGGTCTAGGGTTGTCAAAACTATGAATAGGTAAATGGGAAGGTTGTCAATTTAGCAGGTCTAAAGCCATCATAAATATTACGGGAGGTTTATTGAAATTTCCAACTTTTATTTGCAAACTTTAGTGTCATCGGCAGAGCATAAAATGGCTGTAGTCAATAATCTGATATTCAAGTTAAAAACATCCATATAAAAATACCAAGGGACAACGTCCTATTTTACAAGTTTAAAGACAAATGTTTTACTCTTTCTGAGTAATTTAATAAATAAGGAGTCGTGATGTGTGTAGTTTGAACTGAACCCGTTCTGTTTAATGCCAAGCAAATATAGATAACATAAAGACATGTTACATCCAATTAGAATAATCGTGGCAGCAGGGAAAACCAGTCACAGGTAAAAGGTATAGAAGAAAACCAGTCGGAGCTAGTCTCAATAACATAACTCCAAAATTACAACACAATGTGGAGCCGTAAGGTATGGAAACAATGATTGTGAAAACAATTGAAACGGGGAGATACCCTAGCAAGCAAAACTAATTCTGCGTTCTTAATCTTCACACTTTAACCTAGGTATGTAGAATACCCTGAAACTTTTATACAGTAACGTTGTTCGTTGGAAAATCACTCATCAAAATATTGTTTCTCAGCGTCACATTCCTTCATAAGGTATAGCTGTCATTTATACTTCAGCCGTCAACCAGAGCTCAATATCAACAATACAGACTGTTACCCAAATCTACAGATTTGCATACATGCCAAATGTGACTGATATCATTGGAAATGTAGGGATCCACAATGCTTAACATAGATCCAATGAAACGATATAAGCATACTGTTGAACATAGTCCACTGCAAGCCAGCTCATCCAATAGAAAATAGTTTAAATGCCAGTAGCTAATCAAATGCCATTTGTTTCTCCAATGGAGCGCGAACAAATAGTCAAAAATAACAGAAACAACATATCATAACTTAGGCTTTGACAGTCACATATATATCATACATGACATTTGTATACAAGTAAAATGCTGATCATACATGAAACGGCATAAGCATACTCTTGAACATAGTACACTGCAAGCCAGCTCATCCAATAGAAAATAGTTTAAATGCCAGTGGCTACTCAATGCCATTTGTTTCTCCAATTGAGCGGAAACAAATTGTAAGAAATAACAGAAACAACATATAATAGGCTTTGACAGTCACATATATATCATACATGACATTTGTATATAAGTAAAATGCTGATCATACATAGATATAGATTTTCTTTCTCTTATTCCCGGAATATAAGTCCACTGGAAAACACTTGGGGAATAAACCATCTAAGTTCATGGTTGATAATTTAAGGTGGCACTTATTTCACCAGCTCATTTTTTAACCTTAAATGCCAACTTAACCACCGACATGTTCAAATTTGGCAGGCTCAGACCCAAGAGATTGGAATGAATGAACTCGAATGTTTTTTTCAGGGGTGTTGGGAATTCTGCATTGAAAATATAAACTGAAGCTAACATGATTTCAAGAGCTTCAAAAAACTCAGCAGCCCTGAATATGACTTGCCCATCGAGATATACATCAAATGAAGTTGTGCCGAGAAAATCGGTATATGCCCTACCACTTTTTAGGATGTAAGGTTCTCCTCCCTCTCGCTGAAGAGAATAAAAATCGTTCAGTATATTAAAAACAAGTTACACCTGATATAGACTAGGTCTTATTAAAATTATGGCCATCCCAGTGCAACCAACCAAGCAGCCTAGGAGCGAATCCACTAAGGATAATGTCAATTAATAACTTGGAGACTGATGACCTTGCTCTCATAGGCGCTATGAGGAGCATCCATCCAAGTCCATCTCGACTAACACAGAGAAATTCGAACTAATAATCTATTATCACCCCCTAAAATGGGGGGAGGGGTCCCCCAATCTCAAGATCATTAGTACTTCAGACATCTGAAGATTGTGTCCTCTCTCAATTTCAAAGGTAATGACACCAACTATGTTAAAATCTGATCATTATTATACCAAAGTTATAGCTGTTTAAAAAATTCTCTAATGCCCCCTCCTCCTCCTCCTCCCTCCCCCAGGAAATAGATGGGAGTGTTTGGGTCCCCCTATAGAGTTTTAATACATTCACATGAATGATATTATGTCTGCAGTACAGATTTAATCACACCAGACATGTTCAAATCAGAGTATTATTGCAGAAGTATAGCAGTTTTAACATTTTCATGGTGTGTCCTGCCCCCTCCCCCAGATTCTGGGGGTCCACAACCCCCCTAGATAAAAAATACGCACCAAAATGCTTTCGTCTCTTAATTCCGCATTTAATGACACTAGTTAAGTTAAGATCTGACTATTATTTCAAAAGCTATAATAATTTTATTATACCAGTGGAAGGGGGGGTCCAGCCCCCATGTTAAAAGCCCCCTCACGGCCCCCCTAATGGAATGACATTCGGACCAAAAATGTTAGTTAGCCCCTAAGATTTCATTTGATACCAAGAACGAAAAATTTGCACGAATTTGGAGTGACTGCCCCTCCAGGCACCCTACTATAAAGGGGGGAGTGGGATATATTCTTATTTTTGATAAAGGGGGGGGTATGTTTTTGCCGGGGGAGGGGGGTATGTTTTTGCCGGGGGGGGGGGGGTATGTATTCGCCGATGGGGTTTATATCAGTTTACAAAGGTTTACAAAATGATGACTTTGTAAAATGATGATTATTTTTTACTTGGTAAAATGATGATTATTTTTTAATTAAACAGGTCCCGACTTTGAGAAGAAGACTGATTCTTCAAAGCCAAGCCCAAGTATCATAAGACGGTGCCGACCCCATACAAGTGTCAGTGAAAGACGGTGCCAACCTAAGAGTGGCAACAACATTAACACTCGAGATGATGATGTAAGTGTTTTATAAGTCGTTTATAAGTCATTTTATATTGCTTGCATTTTATACTGCGTGACCTGTGTGAAAAGTAGGGGTAGGATTACAGTGATGAATAATATTGCAAGAATAAGCAACTCTAGGTTTAAAGCATTCTCTGGTAAATGATATTTCTCCATTATCTCGTAAAAGCCATATTCCTCGAATAACCGACTGGTTGATACGTAAAACGACCAATGTCGAGCGTGCCGGAAGCGATAAGGATCGGAAAAAAGGCAAAAAATGCCTCCGGAGGGATCAGCGGAACAATGGGTAGACCCGTCGGAAATAAATAGGAACACTCAAATGCGAGAAGATATTGTAAACGACAGCCACTCCTATGAACATATTTCAGAAATATATCCCTAGGCACAAAGAGACGAAAAAAGACTATCTTTGCAGAGCACTGACGAGAACTGAACTCCCCATGGAGGCGAAGGGGACTTGGGGCACGGCCCGCAACGCGAATACCAAAGCCATTAAGCAAGAACTAAGAGCCAGCTACCTAGAAAAAGCGGTGGAGTATGAAGTGCTAGAACCATGGGCACTTTGCCTGGACCAAATGCCAGGTTACCTTGACAGATTTTCAAAATGACATCCACAGCATGAGGATATGCCACGCAAAGGACAAAATGTTGCTGGCGGCCAAATATCTACATAAACAAGCTAGTGATAACTCCAGCATCTCTGTATAGCTCAAGGCAACCGCTACATTGGTAACCGAGAGACAACAAGGCGTGTGTAGGTCAGACAACATGATCGCTGCAGCCGAAATCGGCTGGAAAATCTCCGCTGAGAAACTCATAACGAACATAAACAACTGAACGAAAGACAAGCAACCTTAATGTCCAAACCTCCGACGAAGTTGGATGTTATTGACCCGCTATCTACTATCAAGAAACAGGATTTTCCCCAGCGGGGACTCGGGAACCAGAGGTATAGAAGAGGAAACAGAGGTGCCTCCAGGGGACCCCCCAGAGGCCAAAGAGGATCGAACAGAGGGGACAGGGGCCACTTCTACCCATATCAAAGGAACGCGTTCCCCAGATACTAAAGGACAAAAAGAACAATGATGACAAAATGAACAGTAATGATAATGAAAATGATAATGAAACCGTGACTGAAAGTAAACTCACCAATGATAACCAGAATTATCCTCAATGTGAAAAAATGATAAAAGATAAAAGAGAAAATAAAAGCAAACTACTTGAGTTCTGATGTTATTTCAAAAATAAATTGAAAGTCCTACAAAAAGGCGATATAGTAAATCTCTCTAGCAGACCCCTCAGTAAAGACGAAACAAACCTGCTCTCAAAGGGTCTAAAATTCTGCCCAACTACCAATAACACTGATATCTCACAAGTAGTTAGAGAAACTGAAGACCTGTATAGAAAAATGTGATTCCACTGTTTCTTGGACCAAAATAAATCCAAGACAAAGACCAGAAAAAAGAGAAAAAGGACCTGGACCCCAAACTTACAAAATTTAAAAATAAATTTAAAGAAAAAAGTACCAAAAATGCCTCATTGGGCCCCCCCAACCTAGAATTTTTCATATTAACCGTTGATTCAGAAATTGCAAAAACAAAAATCAAAACGGTCAAAAGACACGATCTCACCAAAGGGGAAAAACAGGCCCTAAAAAATTATCTAAAGATAAGGAACTCTACATACAAAAAGCAGATAAGGGGGGAGCCATAGTGGTACAAGACACCCACAAATATGTAGACCAATGCAAGAACGATCTGTCTGAGACGAAATACTACAAAAAACTGGAATCCAACCCAACAGAACAATACAATCCCGATATCAATAAAATTAATACGTAGAGAAAATGCAAGAAGAGGGAGAACTGACTAAGGAAGTTACAAACATACTAAAAACTAAGTCATGCAAAACACCTCAGATCTATTTCCTCCCAAAAATCCATAAAGGAAAAATACCCCCACCCGGCAGACCAATAGTGACAGCCAATAACGGACCCACTGAAAAGATATCAAACTATGTAGACATCTTCTTGAAACCAATGGTAAAAGATGGAGACTCCTACATAAAAGACACCCGAGATTTCAAAAATATAATTCAAGAAATAAAAAACGTGAAAGACACAGACATCCTAGGAACACTCAACGTGAGTGCCCTATATACAAATATACCAAACGAAGAAGGTATCAAAATAATAGAGAGTATGCTAGAAGAAAAGAGAAAAACTACCATAAAATCAAGCAACAGTACAATCTGTGAACTACTAAGAAAGGTCCTAAAACTAAACAACTTCCAATATAATGGGGAAAACTACCTACAAGTAGGAGTGAGTGCTTTACGCCCTGATCAACACTTTGAAGTGTTATATCAAGGGCGGGAGAGCTGAGAGGGAGGCAGTTTATGATCATACCCAGGAAATAGAGATAGAGAAGAAGGGACCCTATGGGCATTTGAGTGCAATCATTGCACTCACTATTGCGTTCACATAGCGCAATGATTGTGCAATGTGACTGCAATGGGTGTAACCACTTATTGCGCTATGTGACCGCAATAGCCATTGCGCAATGAAAACGCTATGTGACTGCAATAGAAAGTGCTATTTTTGCACTCAGAAATCTATTTTTAGCGCAGCGGGAGCGTCGTGGGCCAGGCTTCAGGGGGGGACGGGGGCGGTCAATTTAGCGGGGGGGACGGGGATGGTCAATTTCGCGGGGGTGAAAACGGAAAATATTAGCTTTAATTATGGTTCATTTATATCCAATATTATAATGTAATTACTGTATTGTACTGTACTATGCTGTATGAAAAAGAGATGAGTTATTATCGGCGAAATTGAAGAGAAGACAAGACAATGGTTACATTATACAGTTCACTCCTTTATTATTCAATTATTATCTCCACACATACAGGTACACACATATACATACACTACACACATACATACATACATACATACATACATACATACATACATACATATATATATATATATATACATGGGTCACACCCAATTGGGCTAATGAGACATATGGTATGATTGGGTTAAAGACCTATCCCAAAGAGTAATGGCGCCACCATAGAGCGCAATGTTAAAAACGCCATCCCAAAGTAGCCAGAACAGATAGCAGCTGTTACTCAAGGAAAATCAAACCTTCATATATCTCCAATACTCTACTGCAAGCTACCCTATACCTCGGAGATATTCCATTCATATCAATACCATATTTATACATAACAACATCATGGAATTTAAAATATTCCAGTCGTTGATAGTAGAAATCTAGTACATCATAGGCGTTGACATGGTCATATATCATAACAATTCTCGCTCATACAAATTCAATCACATATCAGAACTCCACATAAAGTATCAAATCTCAAATCATGACATTACGTATTGCTCTTATCATTGCTTTGTCTATCAATATTAAGGAGCATCCTCTTAGGAATACATACATAGGTTTATAAATACGATCAGAATTGACACAAATATGGCATAATCAAAACATGTGAAATACATCAAAATTGCATTTACATTTCTAGAATCAATATGTATTGGTTTCATTGAAACAGTTAACGCTCCTTACAATTACATTATCATCACATTCCTAGGATCACTTACTATGCTAATATCATAGCATTGTTCTATGTATTCCTACATTTATCTATGTAGGAACTAATCACCATTTCATATAATTATACATCAATAACTTCGTGAATAATATATATAAATTAAATGTCTGCTTCTAGTGATACAATAATATCTAGTTGCTAGTGTCATTCTCCTTCATTGGACTTCGAACCATTTTGGGGGTTATCATCAGTATGGCAGGTGCGTCGTGGAATGATATAAATTTGCTCATGAAACCATCCCCTGACATCATGAATCCTATTGTTCTTAGCGCCAATGTTCCTGAAATCATGAGAAAGTGAACATAATGATGACAAATTATATTCTTTAACATGGCAAGTACATACAGTCTTAAAATGTGATACATGTATTCATGCTACTATAGACGCTATGCATCTAATACATTAGAGAATTCCAACAAAGGGAACTAGCAAATAAACCACCTAGGAAAGTATTACTTTTGCGATTTTGGACCAAACAAATCCTAAGTGGGGTTGCAATGTACGCAGTGTTTGCATGAGTCCTGTGGGACCGTCAGTCTCAATGCTAAAACATCTACACCTTGCTGGAATACACATCATGTCCACCGACCCATGATTTGTGTGACATGTCTGCCCACAAGTCAGTCATGTCCACCTCTGCTGAAGACACTGCTTTGGCTCCCGTGAAACGATGCGCAACTTTTTAGTGCATAGACATATTCAGAAAGGTGTACGGTGGTTAGCACCCCTGTTCTGGACAACCTATAGGTGGATTATTGTATGATGAGTAGAGAACATTGGATTGCTGTAATGTTGACTATCGTGGACGTAAGCAAACTATGATAACTAATTGTATATATATACGGCTATTACTTGCTCCCAGATTATCCTAAGGAAAGCACAGTTACATATGGAGGCTATTAGGGGCTCGCTCTAGCCAAATAGCGTATTTACTGACACGAATCAAACCCAAATTAGGTATATATATAGCTCTATGGGTGCTGGAATATATTAAAAAATATATTAAAAAAACATATAGACTGTGAACGCAAATAGCTTAAATAGTGTTCTTTAATTGAATTTGATTTTTTCTTAAAAAATCTCCTCCTGAAATCAAATGCTGCCCGTTTGGGAGAATTACTCATACATCTACCGCTGGGTGTAGTGTGCTTCAGAACGCTGCAACCCCTGCCGCCTGCCCTTGAAGGGAGGCGGCGTCGTAAGGGTGGACGGGACCCTTTAAGGGTGGGCTAGGGTTGGGACATACCCCTGCAACCCCTGCCGCCTCCCCTTGAAGGGAGGCGGCGGCGGCGTAAGGGTGGGCGGGACCCCTGTAAGGGTGGGCTGTTGTAGCGGTTTTATTTCTTTCATTTGATATTAATTTGATATCATCTTTCGCCTACATCTATATAGATATCTATATCTATATCTATCTATATGATGTTGTCTAACCCCGACCCAGTGCTTGCCAAAATGCATTTCTCAGTGAAATGGTCCAAAGCAAAATGACCGCCATTATGATTATCACCAAGGCGTAGCTAGACATGATACATTTAGCTATTGAGAGCTATTGTGCTTAATTTCCAATCATTGAAATCAACATTAATACCGAAAGACTACTTACTCATGTGCCCGCTGTGTCCTCAGATGCATATATATTCCACTCTGGTGGTCAAAACACGGCGAATTGATTGGTAAATATCCAGAAATTGTTCAGTACATTTTGAAATGTATATATCGGCAACGGTTCACGCTCAGGTAGACTGTTTTGAACCCAAGTTTTCATACGCTACTGCTAGGTGGCGCCAGCGATGCAACACAACTCTTAATTGTTATTGTAATTGTTTATGTTTTGTTTGATTAGGCTAACCAAGGCCCATACCCGATGTACATTGCATTTCTGACCTAGAAGATAATTTGCACCCAGAAAGATTCAAGGAAAAGCTATAGCCTATTCAAAACATGTTTAAATTATGTCAGTTGAAATGTTGAGTGTTGCCCCGAGTTCGCTACCTTTTAATATAATAATACAAAACCATTCTAATGTTCCTCATGTCTTCCTGATATCCCTTATGACTTCCTAATGTCCTTATGACTTGTCATAGTTTATAATCATTAGAGCGTTTATTTAAGTTAATTATCAATTGTAATCCTTTTAATTATCGTATACTAGTAATCATTAGAGCCATTCTTCACTTGTAGTTAATTATCAATGTTCTGTTCACTCCTGGAATACCAAGATTATATTAACTTTAAAAGTAGTCTCAGAACTACAAGGTGTAATTCATTGGTATTTTTCAAATTATAGTACAGACATATCTCTCCCATCATGAGGGAATTTCATGATAATTCTATCTGAGGATGATAGGTCTCTAATGTACTCTCATATCTTGGATACTTGGTTAACATGCACAAACTTTATACCTACAGATAGCTTGAGAAATGAGGAATTTAACTATATGCATAATTTTAAGTTCCCTTTAATATGGCGAGCGTTGTCGCCGCACATAAGCGTTATGCAAACTTAGCATATATATGGTAGCGATTAGAATGTTCCTAAAATTTAGTAAAAAACTTATCGTATTGGCATAATTCAGGTAGTAATACAATTTCAGATGAAGAACGGAGAGGAAAGGAGGAATAAGATACATGGGAGAAATTGTGAAGTAATATTTGTATTACTTCACTATTCGCAGTTTAGTTTATTGTAGAGGGGTTTCTATGACTGAGTGTCAGTGTGCGTCAATGGGTGTGAATGCTAGGTGGGTGTGACGTGGCAACTATTGTGGCCTGCTGTAGCTTCATTATGTTGTATATTCTTATGGTATAACTAGTATAGCTAGCTAGGTGAAAGAAAGGGAACAGGCAGAAAGGCAGACAGATGCAGTTATGTGAGTGATCAGTGGGTCTACCATTGCAACTTGAGTACCTCCTTTTCAACAGCATATTATTAACCTACACATAGGCCTACACATGCACATTATGTAGGCTTAAAGGGGCGCCAACGCAAACCCTATATGAGATTTTTAAAAAAAATAGATTATTCCAGATTTTCGATAGATATTTTTATCATTTTATATCCAAACTAGAGTGGTATATCTTCAAAAATAGTTTTGTCTGGATGGACAAGGGTTATATTCAAGGAGACCATTTGGAGGTGGAGGGTAAACACTTAGGCTAATATCTATGTTGATTTTGGGAGTTTGGAGGTGGAGGTGATATCAGGCAATATACATATTAAATAATACAGACTGTGTAATTAAAGGTGAGGGGTAACTTCACGTTTTAGTCAGTTGATTATAAATCAGGCGGGTGTTTCATAATCCAGACCAGCGTGCGCTATTGATAAATTGGACTTAAATCAGTGCAACGCAGGAATTGTTGCGTTAATATAGCGCGGAATTTTTCATTTACTTTAAGTAAATGAAAAATTCCGCGTTATATTACCGAAATAATATTTCGGTGACCAATGAATACTTTCAGACCTATTGAAATAAACCTTACTAGCTACAATAGAAGAGATAGAAACAATAGATTTTTACCTGGTAGTACCGAAAAAGGGACATTTTAAATGGAAAGAAAGCTTGTAAATCCTCACTTAAAATGGTCTGATCTGAATAAATGTAGATTTTAACAAAAGAGGGGAACCTCCTTGCCATGTCTATGTATGCTGGCCCATTGCCCCATGCAAAGGGTGCTTATCAGGGGCAACAAATGGGTGATAAGTTTTAGACCAATACATGGTTCGCAATTGCTTAAATATATGATTATTTATTTTATATTTTTTTCATAATTTAATCAGGGCTTATCTAAATATTCTTGGGTTCAATAAGTTAGCTTCTAATGTCTCCTACATCGTCCACTTGGTTGTTTTAAGATATTCTAGAAAATGGAATTTATATGAATTCTTTTGGAAAAAAATAGAACATACTGCTGGTCAACCATAATAACTCGTTCTAATGTCATTTTGCATATGAATTGCTTATTGTGTGTGTCTTGGTGGGGAAGGGGTCATAGTAATTGGAAAATTGAAAATGTGGGTACTTCAGCCTATAAGCTATACAGCCATATTGGGAAGAAATAAATTTGTGTTACATCAAGTGAGGGAAAAACAAGTATTATATATTATCCGACTCACATGTATACTTACATGATGACCCCCCCCCATCTCCCAGCGCACCCATACGTCATATATATTGTAAGCGGGAAACTGCGATCTTTTTGTCAGACATGTTCTTGAATGCACTAGATATATCTGCTCATATATCAGTGACACACTTTCTAGACTTGCATTTCATGATAATGAGACATTTAGAAAGATATAGTATGGTATCAGGCTTATTCCATGCAGTTCAGTCAATGCTACATATTTAAAGTAGGAACAAACCCAGTATTAGGGCTTATTATAATTATTATATAATGATGTAGGTTAGCTCATACCTGAATAAAAATGAATGTTAAAAAAACAACAACAAAAATTAGCCAAATATCAGATAAGCACCCTTATGGTGGGGTGATGTGCCAGCATACATAGTTAATTGTATAAAATGTATTTCATATTTTAGCTAATATCCCATCCACTATGACATTGATTTCCACTGTTTACCTTTGGGGCCTCCTCGTCTAAATGATATCAAAATACATGACATCCCATATTTCTGTATTATCATCATTATTTAATGATTATACATATTGAATATTGTTATATTGAAATGGGTAGAACTAAAATAAAAGAGGGGCGGTCATATATCTTTCAAAATCGCAAATTACAACGATTTAGACCATAAATGGTCACTACATTACTGCAATAGATATGCAATGGCCATTGCGCAATGGTAGCGCAATAGAAATACACTGGCATTGCAGTCGGAATTCTTGTATAAAAAAATCGGCAATAATTTAATTGGAAAAGATCCTTGAGTTATCTAAATAATAAATGTAACTTGATGATTGTTGTAGAATGTAATATAGCAAAGGAATAAGATACTGCAATGCCAGTGCAATAGAATTACACTCCTATTGCACTCAACTAGAGACTTGACTGCAATAGGAGTGTAATTCTATTGCACTGGCATTGCATTGCACTCCATTGCACTCGTATTGCAGTCGCCATTGCACTCCATTGCACTCAGTGCCCATAGGGGAGAGAGAGACAGAAAGGCACTTTAAGGTCTTACCCTGGACCACCTACAAGTAGGAGGTACAGCCATGGGAACAGCCCTAGCACCATCCTACGCAAACCTCTTCATGAGAAACCTAGAAGAAAAGATGCTAAAAGAAGCACCACTAGAACCTACCGCCTGGAAAAGATACCTAGAAGATATATTCTTCATCAGGACACACGGAGAAACAAAACTAATAGAGTTCATTGGAAAAATAAATGAATTCCACCACTCCATCAAATTCACCTCAGAGTACTCAAAAGAAGAGTATCAAAAAAATGTTGGGACAACTTGTATATATGTGGACAAGTGCTGATTGGTTGTGGACGAGTACCTCTATAGGTCCACTCGTCCACAATACTATTAATGACCCAAGGCTCACTATGACCCCTAAGGAACCACAAGCATAACAGAGTATGTCGCCGTAACAGGGGTCTAGAGGGGGTCGGGGTCTGGAGATATAATGGATTTGTTTTTCACATTTCCACTGCCGACTTGGTCGTACAACCCTCAAGACATAGACAACCTTAGTGACCAGATCAATTTCAACGGAGTCAAACTGTACAGATGTGCCAAGCAGATTGAGGTCTTATTAACAGAGGTGCCAAACCTCCCGTGTCGGCGGGAGATCTCCCGTTTTTCCGACCATTTTGGGACTTGCTCCCGTGCTCCCGTGTCCCCATCAAAATCTCCCGTGTTGGCCTAATGTCAGGCCTAATGATGAAATCACATATGGGCATACCTCCTGCGGGTATGAACAATAGGATAGAGGCTGGGGATGAAGGCAGCATCCTGAAAATTCTTATAGCTGCCATCACACGATGTACAGTAAAAACATTGATTTATATAAGGAGAATTAATCCCCTCTGATCTGGGTACCCCATTTGATATATAAATGTAAAACAAACATGGGAAAGGAAATTAATGTCAATGCAAACATTTTTGAGGTGGGGGGGGGGGGGAGGGTGTGTGCCCCTGAGGCCCCTTTCAGTACTACTTATATTGCTCCCGCCCCAGACCCCACCAGGACGGGAGATCTCCCGTTTCTGACCTCTTCCTACTTGGCACCTCTGTATTAAGGTCATTTAGACCTTAGAGTCAGATTTATGCAGGCCATGAACTGTAGGAGACTTTGAAGCTATTTTATTTCGCAAAACCTGGCGCTCAGGGCTTCAGTCCACTACAGGGTGCTGGAGATGTTTAAGCTATATGCTTTTCAACTCAGAGACCAAATGATTGAGCAAATCAACCAACTGTATACAGACTACAACATAGTGTATACACGCATGGTGTTGGATGAGGAAATGGAACAACTCACTTTTGGCGAGGAGGCACAGGACACGGGATACTATTGACATCGGTAGGGTACATGTGACATAGGTAGGGTACATGAAGTGTAAATACATCAAGTAATTTACATATAGGTAGCTTATTACAAGTTAAGTATTTCATTTCATTGTTTTAAATCTAGTTGGTGCGAGGTATAACAGGCCTGAGCATCTGCTGTTAAAGTCTCAGCAGAGAAATTTCATTATGTTTGTCAGAATTTGAATTAAGATTGCTTTTGTGATCGATAAT
Organism: Sthenelais limicola; assembly: GCA_942159475.1. Classification (NCBI taxonomy): domain Eukaryota; kingdom Metazoa; phylum Annelida; class Polychaeta; order Phyllodocida; family Sigalionidae; genus Sthenelais; species Sthenelais limicola. The sequence goes on along the minus strand of OW804094.1, from coordinate 9,787,008 downwards.
TTTCCTCATAGACTTTTGGCAGTTTTAAGCAGCAAGGGGGTCATATATAGAAATGGCTTCATTGTATCATGGCTTGATTGAGCCACTGCATGATCTCTTGCCGAAAGGTGATCTCAGTTTGGTGCTTAACATCGATGGTCCTGTCTGTTGGTGCGTCAGTTGATCCGTCAGCTGGTGCGTCAAGGGGACAGATTCTTGTTGATGTCCGTTAGTATTGTTTGGTATGACTGATGATGTTTTTGTATAATATGTTCATGTGTTAACCTCTTGTCTTTAGACTTCAGTAGATAAAACGTTGTTGCTGCTTGGGGCAGTATTTTTTTTAAATATTGCTTCATATTTACTATATACTTGTTTTTACTCTGTTTGGGCTCACCATCAGTTACCCTGGGGTTGGATGAGGATGAGGAAGAACCCTCCCAGTCTATTTTAAAAAGAAAGGTGGTAAAAACAAAGGTGGTCAAATGTGAGAAAGTTACACAGACTGTCATCACTGGAATGATGGCTGACTGCAGAGTCAAGTGTAAAACATTTACATTGTGTGGAGGTATCTCCAAACCAGAAAGAAACACAAACGCACAATCAAGGGAGACAGTTTGTTGTGAATAAGTATTGTACATGTGGCAACATCTGCCTACCAACTGTAAACTGAATTTGATATGTTTTCCTGAATAAAATATTTGTTACTTGTATTTACATTCCTGATTATGAATTTCGCACCATAATTAATGAATGTGGACATACTTTAAATCCTTTAAGTGTGACAAAAGTGCCTTCAGTCGCAAAAGTTTTGGAATATAATGTTTTCCTGACCTTTATATATTGTGATACAACACGTCCACTAATGAGTTGATATGCATGTATATAATAAGGATCTTGATATTGGATGGTTGTATACACTACGTCCTCATGCGGCTAGAACAAGTGATGGAAGAGGTGGCTAGACCCTGGCTATGAGTATGCATGGGGCTTTGCGTTGGGACTGAGAGGGTATTTCAACTAAAGCCTACATCAAAAAACCAAAGGCCGACCAAAACGTCAAAAGAGTTGTCAATTCCCCTCTCAACACCCCCTGACGGGTGCACCCCTCTCGACCACCCCACTACCTCTCCCATCCCCTAAGTTCTATCTCTCCCTATGTTCTGGGCCTAGCAAACCCGTAACTAGTAAGGACTCTGTGTCTGCCAGCTCTGCCTCCGGCAGTGTTGGCTACGAGTCCGGAAGCAGGTCTGCTTCAGACAAGACCTCCAAGAAGACCCATAAACGGCAGTCTTCAAGTCACCCGGAGGCACCTAACACCAAGAGGGGCCGAAAAACCCAGCAATGGGTAGATCAGGCCAAAGATGACCTGCCTTCTCGCCACAACACAGAGGAGCTGGTACGGGCAGTTGAAGTAAATGTGGAAGCTGCCCTGACAGACCTAGAGAAGGCAGCCATAGCTCTGAGTGAGGGGGTACGTCGGTCAGTTGCTTCGCTGACCACGCCCCTTCAACGGCTAGAGACTGTGGAGAGTCGAATTGATGAGGTTTTTAATCTCCGAGAGGAGAATAACCAACAAGCAGTCATCATCAAAACTCAGCGCGCGTCCTTGGCTCAAAAGGATAATCAAATCCGAGGTTATTTTCTGCATTTTGACAGGTATTTTTCATAGTTTATTGAGTGTACACGTTGGTATGAGGTGTACACGTTGGTATGAGGTGTACACATTTGTTTCATATACTCTAGTTTAGCTGGGATATTTTTGCAGAATTTAATATTTATTGTTAGATACATTATGGGTCTTGGACTGAACGGTATTTAGATAACTTATATCCCATGTCAAGAGCTTTATCATCAAATTGATCCTGTATGATTAACAGATCATCACCTTAGGATATATTAGACTAATTTCTCTTTATAATATGTCATATTTGCTTTTTAATAGTATGCAATGTGTCACAGGAAAATGAAATTTAAATCCCAAATATATAGATTTTGATGCTACTATCATTTCCTATTATAGAATATTAGTTATATTTGAAGGATAGTTGGATATTAACACTAGTAGAGTATGTAAAAACTCCAAATTGTGAAATATTGTATCACTGAGATACTTCTGACTGTCTAAATGTTTTCCCTGATTCTAGGTTTTAATTAAAGCAGGTCTTAATTAATTATAGAAAGATAAGATTGAGTGGGGAGATGTAGGAACCCCCACTACACTGTCCAGTCACCCTTACCTTCTCTAGGTATATGGTACCTGAGACACTTAGGAATGATTATTATGGGGCCATATGGTTCTCAACATTTTTTAATTCCTATTTAAGCAATATTTGCTATTATGTATTTAAATACTATTTATTCGTCAACACTAAGATGGCTAGTCAATCTTCATTGCCCTTACTGTTTCTCAATTTTGGATTCAGAAGCCTGATGAGCTATTATTAGCGAAACCATGTAGTGCCAAACCAGTGCAATAGCACTGGAAAGGAGGTCTTTAAATAATGCAAAAATATTTTGTAAATAATCAAATAGGATATTATAAAAGATTTTGCAATAATGACTCTCTTCTATACTGTTTTCTTAATACGGTTGGACGTGGGAATACCGATAAATGCTATAAAGTTGTCCTCAAAGCCGTCAATATATCGTTTTAGTAGAGATATATTCTTTTCGCCACTGTGGCTAAACCCAAATATCCAAATTGAAATTTCTTGCGCCAAACTGAATTTCCTTTCGCCATTGGCGATGTGGCGAATGGCTAGCGCGAGCCCAGTTAGAGGGCGCTTACCACCGTAACGGCAATGCAAAAAATGGTTTATTATTAAAATGATAACGCTCGACCTTACTAAAATCGTAATTATGTATTAATATTCGGAGAGAGGTTAAAATAGAGAGGTGAAAGAAAAATTCATTGCGAAATACCGCGAGCTACGGCGAGAGTTAGGAAAATCAGGAAGCAAGATCAAGATCAACAAGACAAGATGGCGTCCGTTGAACAGATTGTGAAGTCTTTCCTCTCGGATACTCAAGTTCTGAGAAAGTTACAACAGGCGACAAAGAGGGTGGAGAAGATGGTGGAGAAGTTGGAAAGGTTGGTGAGAAGGAATGCCATCCGAAATGCGGAGTTCCATTTGTGGGAAGCCGAAAGAGACAGAGAGTAACTCGAAATTTTGATGTGGGTTATTACCGGTAACATTTGCCGCTGGTTGACAAATATATGGAAGCTAGCTAGGGTTTGGTCAGTTGAATTTTTATCCATCGAGAGAGAGAGAGAGAGAGAGACGTGTACCTTCTCTTTGGTATACAGGTGGGATGCTTGGTCATTACTGCTCCTAGTCAGAGGGCCATAAGCGAACAGTCAGGTTATAACCCAGCAACGATAACCCTAAAAACAAGAGTACACCGACACCCCAGGGTTCACGAAACATGGTCATCATGCACTCGCCCACAGGGCTAGTAGTAGAGTATAAAACAACTAGTCCTTATAGAAATATGGTAGTCCTTACAATATATTTGGCATTTTTCAGCATCTTTTGCTGCAAGGTAGAGGCAGGGACAGGTGGGTGTGGGGGGGGGGGCAGGTAGGATCTACTAGTCCTAACCAAATTATGGTCGCCTGAGCGGGCGACCGTGTTTCGTGAACCCTGCACCCCCGACTGAAAAATGAACGCACAAACTCTGCGATCGCCCCCCGCGAGAATATGACCGTCATATAGTGATAGTATAGTGATCAGTTGACTAGAAATAGCACGAATGGATCTGCTAAGCCCCGCCCACTTGAGTTGGCCGTTATCATTTTTGTATGTTTCCGACTAAAGCAGCAGAGATGGCGTCCATCGCAGCGATTGAGAAGAGCTTGATGACGAACAGAAGACTTGAAAGAGAGTGGAGAAGGGCGAATAACAGAGTTCTGAAGTTCCAGGAGAAGCTGAGGAAGTTGGTTAGGCGAGGAGTGATCAGCAGGGCGGAGAACGATTTAGAAGAGAGCGAGAGAGACAGAGAGTAAGTGTATTTGTGTGTGTCAATTTATCGGCCGGATGTGGTAACAATGGTCGATTGATAACGATAGCCAAAATATGACCTAATTACGCGGCCCTATCTCAGCGGGCCCGTCCGCATTTGAACTATATCACTCCTCCCTGCCTCGCTATGTGACTGTCGCCGTCCATTATTTTGGATTTAGATCATCGTTTATAAAACTTGTGTTCGATGTGTATTCTTTAAAAGAACATACCGCCTTCAGTATAATGATAGCCGTAGCCAGGGGTTCAGGCTAACTCAAAATTCCAACTAGTTAGGCAGACTAGTGACCTTTATTTCCCACTAGTCCTCCTATGTTTTCACTAGTCCTCATGGAATACGGTGTAAAAAAAGTCACATGAAATGCCGTCTTATACTTCCCAACTATAAAAGTTACACTTTATTCCGGTCAAATAATTCAATAGATATTGCCTAGAATTTGCAAAATTCAATGTCTGGAAAACAGTGTTTTAACATGAGAGTTCAGTCAGATCGGTCAAATTTTGTGATCCAAACAAACCTCAGGATGGGGTCAGGGAGTGTTTCCCCTTGGAAAATTTGTGAACACATACTCTGTAATTAGTGCATTCTGGTGGATTTGAGATAAATAAATAAACTTTTTAGTGCCTGTAATTAAGGTTTTTTTTTAACTGAATCAAGCTTTAAATCTACCAAAGACTGGCAAAGTCTGTCATTATAAAATTCGAAAATTTCTAGACCTGATACGTTTTTTAAGATCCTAAGAAGCGGCCCACTCTGGACAGTGATTGTTTTAGATTTTGATATTTTTATCAATATAATTCTCCCCAAAGTCTTCTATAAACAGCCACTGTTCTAAAAAAACAACAACGCATATATATATATATATGACCCATTCTCACGAAAGTAGTGCAACCCCCCGTTTTTTCGATTCATTGGCCAATAACTTGGTCGATTCTGATCTTAAAGACAAAGGAATTGACTAGATATATCCGTCTTGACATAAGCATCATTAAAATATATACTTTTGTGTATCTGTGATGTATATTTTTTTAAGTACATGCTATCAAATCAAGGAATATACCCAACTAATCATTACCAAATTCATAGTTATGTTGGAAAAAAATATAGTTGAATCAAAATATACATAAATAAAATTTGTGCCATAGAATGGAGGATGAAAACCGAATAAAATGATATATCAAGGTTGAATATATCAGCAGAATTAATGCTCCTAAGTCAATAAATGTGAAAATGGCTAAATTGAGGTGTAAAAACGTCGCCAGACAAAAAGGCTGTGCTTTCTAAAATAATTAAACCAATTTTGTTTAAAAAGTATGATTTCATAAGCATAGGTTGGCAGACACATGTATATCACCATTGGAAGATTGTGAGACCTTAGGCCTTAGGCCTTGGGGCTGATCCTAATAATTGGTGGAAAAAACGTCGCCCCCCGGCGACGTTTTTTCCACATTATGGGGATGTTTTTACATAAAAATATGAGCTAAATATTGACCAAATTAAATCATTTTCCACTTATTTACCATTATATCATCTTAGACTTTGTGGGAAACGATGTTCAGAAACTGTTAAGATTCTGAAAAGTGAGTTATTTAGACTTTAGATAGGGCGACGTTTTTACAACTTTGACTCAATATATGACTTGGCAGTGTAAAAACGTCGCCCCTATTTGAATCCTTGTACTCAAGAAATGATTTGATTTTGATGTTTGTATCCTACTCAGTTTTAAGGAACAGGTCCTAAGGTAGCTTCCTACAACAAAATGAAAAATATTGATTTATACATTTTATGTAGGTGAGTGATTATGATACATTACATGGAGGAGGTATGGACATCACAGGATGCAACATATTTTTGTCAACATTCTTTGACAAGAATGCAAGGATATATCAAGGATATATTCAATACACTGTCCTGAAACTTGGTACAGATATTGCTATGATCAATAGCACTAAGCAAACCAAAAATGAGAATATTCCAATGAAGAAATCTGATGATTTAATCACTATGAATAATATCCCTTTTTTGATTTGTGACTCATTTTCCTGTGACACATCATACATGACACTTCTGTGTGAAAACATGCCCATCCTTGAGTGGATAATGGCATGATTGACAATTTTGCAAAAAATAATGCTAAAACGGTCTAAAATGGTGTCAGTCATGTATGAAAAACATCAAAAATAACAATCAAGCTTTATATGATTGACTAAATTTGAGATAGAGTGGGTGACGTTTTTTCTGAGTGAAAAAACGTCGCCCAAATTTGAAGCATTAAAATGTGGATAATTAAAAAAAATCTGGGTTACTAATCACACTCAGGGGTAAAAGCTAGTATTTGATTATATTATAACAGAAAAAAAACAACAATTTGAGAATAATAAATAAAAATACAATCAATGATAGGATGTTTCATCTGATTGATATGGGAATCCAGTTTCTGCCTTTTTTTATTGTCCCCAATTTGAAAATTTGTCATACAGGAAAGAAAAACTTTTATTGGCTATTAAATCAAGAAAACATTTAGTAAGAGAATGGTAATGGAAATAATTGATGGTATACACATTAAATGAGAGAAATGTTCATCACTAAGATATCTAGGGGTGGGCGACGTTTTTTCACCAACTTTTCTACACTAATCTTTGATAACCTCCTGTACAAAAAATAATGGTCTAATTTAATGGCAAACTCAGATATATCACCGCTTATATATTACCTTGAAACCAACCAACTCTCAGATCGATTATGCAAAATATAATTTTGACTGTTTTAGGATGGGCTGCACCATTTTCGTGAGAATGGGTCATATATATGGTCAATTCTCACGAAATAGGGGCAGTGGGGGTTTCAAAAAGTCATTTTTTTCCACCGTCTCAAAATGCAAAACTCATTTGTGCGTTGTTAAGTACAGTAGTTGGGGAACGTACCTGAAAATCGCTACTGGATTGGATTAATATTTTTCCCTCAGCATCAATTTGATTTTTTAAACTTTTTTCCCCTAGGTGCCTATGTCGGGCTAAGCCTTGTTGATTTATGAGCAAAAACTGTGGGGAATTACAGTCCGATAAGAATTGACTTTAATCATTTTACTCTTTGGAAGTTCCCAACATATTAGATGACATATTTTGAGAGTTTTGAGAGGGTCTGTAATGTGTAGAGGTTTGAAAAATTTAAAACAAAATGCCCTGACGTAGGCACCCCACCCCCGACTTATAGTCAGGTTCACTGTGTTCATTTTTTAACTTTCGTTGGCATTTTTTGGAGATTAGTAAAACTATACATTTTTGGAAACGTCAGAACGTTCGCAATCCAAAAGTGGATGATGTCATTTGCACCGAAGCCTATTTTGCAAATTATTAATATTTTTGTAAAAAAAAGTAAAAAATATGATTTTAATTAATAAAAAAATTTAAATCATTAGGAGATTAGTAAAACTATACATTTTTGGAAACATCAGAACGTCAGCAATCCAAAAATGGATGATATCATTTGCAACGAAGACTATTTTGCGAATTATCAATATTTTTGTAAAAAAAAGTGAAAAATATGATTTTTAATTAATAACAAATTTTAAATCATTAGGAGACTAGTAAAACTATACATTTTTGGAAACGTCATAACATCAACAATCCAAAAATGAATGATGCCATTTGAGCTGAAGCCTATTTTGCGAATTATCAATATTTTTGTAAAAAAAAGTGAAAAATATGATTTTAATTAATAAAAAAATTTAAATCATTAGGAGATTAGTAAAACTATATATTTTTGGAAACATCAGAACGTCATCAATCTCAAAATGCATAGTACTATTTGCGCCAAAGCGTATTTTTGCAAATTATTGATGTTTTTGTAAAAAAAAAAAAATAAAAAAAAGTGAAAAATAATATTTTAATGAAAAATAATCATGCAATTCAGTTAAAGGTTTCATGTTAAACAGCCTATTCATGAGTGTTTCAAGTAATTTCAGATGTTCTGAACAACATATCAAAAGTTGGAAAAAATCGGAGCATGGAAAGTACAAAAATACGCAAAAAACCAAAGGCTGCCACTCAAATTTGGCATCGTTAAGATTGTCTTTCTTTTTTTCACTTCTTTTAATGTCAGAGTTAATATTATGACCAATATTCAAATATATGACCAAAATAGATCAGGAGGTATGTTGCATGATAAGTTTCAATTGAAAAATCTGCAGGTCTCATCAAATTTATCTCTTTAAATTAACAAAAACTATGAAAATCTGCTTAAACTGGGCTAAATTAATATACTTATTGGTGTCTGTCCCCTGAATAGTTGAGTATTTCCCCTGATACATTGCAGACATGTGGGACTTGAGAATCAATCATCCTGAGACTTGGAGGGAACTTCAAGTAGGCAAACTTTCAGTATCCAAGGGTGACATTCCATTTTTGTCTATTGGTGCAGATCATGCATGTGAACACCTGAACAAGCTAATGAAGGTTAGCTCTGGACTGGTTGGCATTTCTAACGATGCAAATGCTAGACAGCGATTTTTCATGGCTTCACCAGAAATGTCCTGCCTCTCAAGAGAGTTGGATTTATGGCAGGTTGATGGTCCTTGCAAGATCCAACCGAGAAATCAACCAGAATTATGCCATAGAAAACTATAAGTTCACTTTAACCCAAAGGGCACTATTTTCCCTTGATGGAGCAATGCTGCCATGCACTGACAAATCAAAGTTAATCAATGCACTGAAAAATTAGACAAGTGTAGATAGCCCACATCAAAATTCTAGATTCCTGCTATACAGCCCTGTAACTACAGACTCAATTTAAGCAATTCCTACAGATGATGGATATCCAAGTCGCAAGATTGCTCTGGTGGATGGTATAGTAGTTTTGGTATAGTAGTTGTCCAGAAGTTAACTAAGTTGTGACAGTAAAGGACCTCAGTGAATAGTTTAATGACCAACTGATATCTCTAACAAGAGACTTTGATGAGATAATTCTGGTGTTTGACACCTACAGGGCTGATTCCCTAAAGCTTGCCACAAGAGAGAAGAGAAGACAGGGAAAGGATCCAGTATCAGGTAAAAGATGATACAAGCATCAAATACATTCCAATGAGTTGATTCCTTTCTCATGACCAAACAAATGCTGACCTTACTGGATATCTTGTTACCAAGATCCTTAAATATAACAAAGACTCACACAAAGTAGTAATTTTTCTGCCTCAGGATGTACTAAAAGCAACCATCCATTACATTTTGAAGACAACAGCCTTGAAAAAGCAGACACATTGTTGATCCACCAGGCAGTGTAGGCATCTCAGAGAAACCCCTTGGACACACCACTGATGTTCTTCTCCCCAGACACAGAATATTAATATTAGTTATAGCCAATTATGAACTCTTGCTTAGAAATACATTCATTTCATTGGCATCTGGGGTTGTGGAAATAAAGCCAGGATGGACATGTCTTGGTATGGAAGGTGCAAAGGCTTTGCCAGTGTTCCATGCATTCACAGGTTGATATATAATAAAATCCAGCAGAAATTGAAGACAGAACCTTCATTTATACATGGAAAACTATTATTGCATGTTTTCTATAATATCTAATATTAATTTTCTTTGACACCAATGCCAATAATTTGTAACTTTATTGTAATCTTTAACAAATATGGTACCTTAGTTTATATGGGTAATCTTTATGTGGTGACCTCATCTGACCTTAATATCTTACAAGATATCAATGTATAATTAAGTCCACCATGCCACTGCATTATAAAGTCCAAATGCCATGAAAATATTAGTTTTGTACCCAGATTTAGAATTTTTTATTAATTAAAAATCATTTTTCACTTTTTTTTACAAAAATATTGATAATTTGCAAAAATACGCTTCAGTCCAAATGACATCATCCATTTTAAGATTGCTGACATTCTGACGTTTCCAAAAATATATAGTTTTACTAATCTCTTAATGATTTAGAATTTTTTATTACTTAAAAATCTTATTTTTCACTTTTTTTACAAAAACATTGATAATTTGGAAAAATACACTTCGGTTCAAATGACATCATCCATTTTAAGATTGCTGATGTTCTGATGTTTCCAAAAATATATAGTTTTACTAATCTCTTTATGATTTAAACGATTTAGAAGTTTTTATTAATTAAAAATCATATTTTCCCTTTTTTTACAAAAACATTGATAATTTGCAAAAATATGCTTCGGTCCAAATGACATCATCCATTTTAAAATTGTTGACGTTCTGACGTTTCCAAAAATGTATAGTTTTACTAATCTCTTAATAATTTAGAATTTTTTATTAATTAAAAATCATATTTTTCACTTTTTTAACAAAAATATTGATAATTTGCAAAAATAGACTTCGGCGCAAATGACATCATCCATTTTCTGATTGCTGACGTTTTGACGTTCCCAAAAATGTATAGTTTTACTAATCTCCAAAAAATGCCAACGAAAATACATAGTGAACCTGACTAGTTAGCGCACTACGCATTCGTTTATAAATTAGGGGCTAGACATAGTAAAGAAAAAAATAAATGGGCGCGGGATACAACGACGCCATTTTAGGTTGACACGCAGCTAGAGGATTCAAAGTAGGTCAAGGGTTAGAAGCAAAGAATAACGAGTATGTTTGGTTGTGAATATTGTAGAGTGATCAAAGAGTAGATAGGGATTATTGTAGGTAAATTGGCTTATGTTTCAGATAGAATTATGTCATAAGTTAGCCGACTAGGCATTAGTTCCTGAGGTAGGTAGGCGCTCGACGTAGTAAACTAAAGGAGGAAGGTGACGGTTATGGAGAGCGAGGGAGACTGTTGGTACTTACAGTGGCGAACTGAACTTACTCTCAATGGCAGTGGGGCTTTGTTGCGTTATTATAGCCTAGGCCGTATTTGTAGAAATAAGATGACTTGTCACATTAGGTAGAAAGGTATGGAAGGTATCCAGGTATTAGGTAGAAAGGTATCCAGTTCACAAGTCCAATGATTGCATGTATCAATGATTGGGAGTACAGCGACATCCAACGGGCCGGAAGAAGTCAACACTTAGCTAGAGGATTCAAAGTAGGTCAAGGGTTAGAAGCAAAGAATAATGAGTATGTTAGGTTGTGAATATTGTAGATTGATCAAAGAGTCGATAGGGATTATTGTAGGTAAATTGGCTCATGTTTCAGATAGAATTATGTCATAAGTTAGCCGACTAGGCATTAGTTCCTGAGGTAGGTAGGTGCTTGACGTAGTAAACTAAAGGAGGAAGGTGACGGTTATGGAGTGCGAGGGAGACTGTTGGTACTTACAGTGGCGAAATGAACGTACTCTCAATGGCAGTCGTTGCGTTGTTATAGCCTAGGCCGTATTTAAAGAAATAAGATGACTTGTCACATTAGAAAGGTATCCAGTTCACATATAAGTCCAATCATTGCATGTATCCATGATTGGGAGTACAGCGACATCCAAGTGGCAGGAAGAACGAATGTGTACTGGGGCCCCACGAATGTAGCACTAGTGTCTGTGTGGCGGCTGTTCCTATTGGCGGGTTGAGTCATGAAGTTGTGGCCCGTCACGAGGAATGTGTAACAAGGTCAGGGTCGCACGAAAATTAGGTCGACGAACAAATATTGTACAATTATTATTTTTGGGGAAGGAAAATAGAATTATGAAAAATAGTCAATTATGTATTAAGTAATGGAGTAGGAGAGTATACTTTATACATTAGTAACGCCCCTATGAGAACGAACACACCAACCCCCCAAACGCAATTAGTGCCCTAGGCCTATATGATGGCCCCTCGAACACACTCAATTAAAGGCCATAGGCATAGCTTATAGGAAGGATATGGCGGATATAGGCATATAATACAAATAATTAAAATAAAAGAGCAGTTCATTGGAGTGGAGAAAAATTATACGCCTTGAAGGAAGGCTCATGCACACTGTAGTAGCCTGTAATGCCATGCCCATGGACGATTAAAAATAAATACATTAAAATGAAGGGGCAGTTAAATATTGAATATGTGAAATTGAATTGAATATGTGAAATTAGTCTGTAAAGTAAGGTTGATATTATTCCAACAAATCAACAATCCACAGAAATGATAATGCCGCAACCATTGGAACGCCTATGTAACAGTATGGAATTGTGTATTCAGGAAAATAGGCCTACAAATTGTGAATTTGTATTGTCTCCTTATGAAAGGATTTACTAGTCGATTCATTTATACTTAGGTAGTGAGTGAGTGAGTGAGATTGGTTGCTTTACGCCCTTATCAACACTTTGAAGTGTTATATCAAGGGCGGGAGAGCTGAGAGGGAGGCAGTTTATGATCATACCCAGGAAAAAGAGATAGAGAAGAAGGGAGAGAGAGACAGAGAAAAGAGACCATTATACTTAGGTATTTCATTCAGAAGGGATGTATCAATAAATAAACAATTCCATACAGATTCGTATGGAATGGTGTATTCGTATGGAATGGTGTATTCGTATGGAATGGTGTATCTGTTCGAAACACTTATGGGGGTCTATATATCCTACAGTTATTAATGATTTTAAGAAATTGGCAAGAAAAGATATCAAAAGTCCACAGCTTTATATCTGCACTTTTAGTAAGTGGGTTTATAAAGGAAAAAAAAACGTTCCATACATATACATGTATTCGTATGGAATCTTTGAACAGGCTCCAATGATTTGGAGGCTTGTATCTTGAGAAATAATTGATCCAGGATTGAGGCAACACCGGCTTTTGTTAATTGAAAATGGATTTGAATTAGGGGAGACCGGGGCAAGTTCTAACATGGGGCAAGTCTTAACATTGGTCCTATCTCTTAAGTCCCTGAAGAGAAGGCCCCACCACTGTCATCAATGTTTGGGTCCTTGACCCTGCCATGGCCCCCCATAGTAATTATCTTCCATGCTGATGTCTAGGCTTCAGCAGACAACAAAAACTAATTTTATGCTTGGTTAGCAACATTTAGCCTAATCAGAAAAACTGTCATTAAATGAAAAGTTTACACAGCTCAACAATGATGTTGCGAAATTGATGGACACATATATATATGTTGCCTCTCTATAGATGACATAATATAAACAACTTGAAATATGTGGGCCATTTTAGATACTCAAACGTTGACAGAGGTCATTTGGGGCAGGTTCTAACAAACCACTGGGGGCAAGTTCTAACAAGCTGTCCAAACTCTCCTTAATTCCTCTTGGGGAATGAACCACTCTAATTTCATTGGTATCAATTCAATTCAATTCAAAAATTCTTTATTGTTGCTGTTATTACAAAGGTCGGTCAAATCTGTGAACATACGAAACAGGTCTTCCAGTGACTGCCGATCATTACTGGTATCATTACTTTTAGATTTTCTTATGTTTAACGTCTAGGCATTAGTGCATTAGTTTAGGAGGTATCTTGTTGAGGACGTGATCATGATAAATTACTATATGTCTTAGATCGACTTTTAGAGTTCATGTAGGGGATAGCTAGCTGAATAGCTGAATGCTGGCGGCTAGGGTTTTATGGATATTAAATATGATTATATAAGAGTTATATAATCAGGGCAAATATTAATGTTCCAGTAATTACTGTATGACGATTCTTCAATATTATGTAATAGCCTATAGTGAGGTAAGAGCAGTAGATGTGAGTCAGGCAGAAAAAGGTTGAAACAAAAGCACTCACAAAGTCCCGATTATAGTTCTTTTTGAACATTGCTTGTATTCTCATAGTCATAATCAAACAATGAGGGTCAACTCCTGTAGAGTTCCCTGGAGAATCCTATGTAAATAAAGGTATAGGCAAAAGCCTAATGTTGTGTAGATATGTGTCAGGGTTACTGGTTATGCCTTTCTCATTCCACACAACACACCTTATATACCTGTTAAGGTTTGTTTGTTTTCTCCAGGTAACTCTCAGGAACATAACATACCCCTAGTACAGTCAAAATCATGTAAATTCAGGTTACAGTGGAGGTAACATAGGTACATGTCTCCAAAGGTCGCCCCAGTTATAAGCCTCTTAAATCTCCCCTTACCAGACCTGAAAAACACTAGCTAAACACAAACGGGCGCCATCTTGCTTTCGACTCTTAATGATATTCATAATTAATTAAATGTCAGACTCAGAAACCCAATATATTCAATATATTATTTTAACAATCATGACATTTATGCAAAAATTCATAAACGAAAAAATGGGACCAATCAAACAACAATTCCACATATCGGGTTGAAGTGGAGACACTACTATATCGGCGTAATGACTACCGCCGATTTGCCAGGATTCAACACAGTGCACAGGAGGGGTGAGTTTAAATTTTATTTGATTTGCTTTCATTTTTAATTGATATGATTAATGTGTAATAATAAGGTTTAGAGGTCTGTCTATATTGAATCAGTTCAACGTATGAGAGTACGGGGATAGCTCTGCTAAAACAGACTAATATGGCCTTTTTTTAAATTAAAATGGCCTCTTGTCAATCTTTGTCGAGATATTAGTCACCTCGTATCAGACATTTATCTAAAAATGGCATATATGAAAAGTTATAGCACTTGTACTTGTTCAATCACCTCACCATTGCCAGGATTCAACACAGTGCACAGGAGGGGTGAGTTTAAATTTGATTTGATTTGCTTTTATTTTTAATTGATATGATTAATGTGTAATAATAAGGTTTAGAGGTCTGTCTATATTGAATCAGTTCAACGTATGAGAGTATGGGGATAACTCTGCTAAAACAGACTAATATGGCCTTTTTTTAAATTAAAATGGCCTCTTGTCAATCTTTGTCGAGATATTAGTCACCTTGTATCAGACATTTATCTAAAAATGGCATATATGAAAAGTTATAGCACTTGTACTTGTTCAATCACCTCACCATTATAGACACAGAGTCTGCAAAACATGTTTGATGCACCAATCCCTCACCCATGTACACACTGTCCAGCCTCTGTAGAACCCATACTTCAAAGAGTGCCGGTATAGCGTAGGCTAGCAGAACCCGCGATACTGTTTTTATAAAGTTCAAATCAAACTACTATGGTCGTTTTATTGACTGCATCTCGCGAATGGATCGAATTTCTTTTCAAGTCTTAGTGAACTTTGAGAGAACATACTTTGAGGGAAACCCATTTACCTTGTGACAAGTGGATCTTTCTACTCGGCCTAGAGTTTTTATTCTGAATATTTTGCGATCGGATATCTATCTTTGACAATTCATTGTAAGTTTCTCATCAATATAGCATCCAAGGTATTTAATAAAAACTTTGGATTATCTTTAGGCCCAACCAATCTTGTTTGCCCTACTATAAAATATCTCACTTTTATGTTTAATACATTTCCGATAGATGTGGTCGCATAGGAAAACTCCATGCCCACATATCTTTAACAAGATCTCATTTACCCTGTATAACAGACCCCCCACCCCCACCTCAATCCTCTGTCCATCCCCAGCTTGCCCCCTGTGGTACTGGGAGACTAATTTTATTGCACCCTCATCAAATTAAATTGCACCTCTCCATTAGGTGCTCCTAATGATGTTTAGCTTTGTGAAAGAAACTCAACCATCAACTCAATATTCAACTCAAATTTCTTCCGGAATGGACTGAGAGTTGATCATTCATGTCAATAATCAACTAGAGTGGATTATTCGTGTCAATAATCAAGTCTCCTCAACAATCAACCCACATTTCACCAAGGTGTCAGTACAGTAATGTATTCAACCGTTATACCAGTCAATTTGTCCTGAATAATCCATCCAAAGTTTCAACCCAAAAGCCCTTAGAGTGGGATAAACATTTTCAGAAAATTTGACCCATCCACGCATAACTGGTAAGGTATTGCTCGAATGAACTGGGACCATTAGCAAATTCACCATCTGATTAGCCCCGCCAGTCGGGCACAATAATGTAAGTGTATTGTGAGTAATAAAGTTTTATATGTGCACGAATAATTTATGTCAAAGATCCTCCTCCAAGCAACGAGGGATCTACTGCCAAGTCACTTATATGTAAACTCATAATAAACCCTTTCAAAAAAAAAAAAACAGGCGACCGAACTAATACAAGTGCTTGAGGGGATGTAGGTTTCTGAGGAAGGGATTAGGAATACGGGTCAAACGGCGGTCACGTGATGTGACCCCGTGCCTGCAGGATACTGGTGCTCAAATGCTACGGTAGTAGATAGCCGGTGGTACAGCGATGTCATAGGACGCTCGACCTTGAATGCCAAGGTTGAGAGTTCGCACCCTTGAGAGTTCGCACCCTTGATACAAGGCAGACACATATGATGTCCACATCTTCACACTGTCAATTGTGCACCTTTGACACATGGCCTGCACACATAGTGACCACACTTCCTTCCTTCCTCTTACGGACATCGAGGCAGCACCGGCTTTTGTTAATTGAGAATGGAATCGAATTATAATCTATTTCTAACACACGCAATTATTCGCATTTAACACACTTTAATTGGGTTTTGGGGCATTATTAGCCGTCTTTATTCTGAACAAATTCACAGAAAATCTGGTACCAATAATTACAACTAGTCATTATAGGATTCTAGTAGGATAATAATGACCACCCTGTGCATTATACTTAATTGGATAATTGGTGATAATTGGGTTGGACTGGGTTGTGGCGAGTCATTATCATCCTGGAGCTACTGTGATCTGTATGTGGAAACATTATTGTCTTTGGACATCGTTCGTCCTCTGGAAAATGAAATAATCTGAGCCTCCTCTTTCTCTCCCCTCCTCTCTTATCTCTTATCTCACCTCTCATTAGGGGACCCCCGCCGCCCTCCAACAGTAGTGGACATAATTGTGACCACATGTGCATGTCTTGACATTTTTTTGAAAAAGGAATAATAGTTACCAAAGCTTTGTAGTGGAATAAATAAGTTGTACTAGTTTGTAGGATAATAATCTTTTTTGATTTATATTCCTATCATATATAGATCCAACGTTAGAAAGTTAGTTATTATTCCAAGCATATAGTTGGACAATTAGCAACAACCTATAATTTATTGAACCATCAGTTAGAACTTGTGACTTCGAAATATTACATTCACATTTGTGATCTGTTTTAGGAAAATCAGTCATAAGTTGCAAAATATAGATTTTGAGATACCATGATATTTGAAAAGAGGACATCAAGCCGATTCGAATGATAGTAAACACTAGGACACCTAATAAATATTCCTATATTTTCAGTTTGATATTCTTATTTTTAAAAAAACGTTTTCAATGTTTCTGGGTGGGTAATAACCAATAAAGTAACTGAATATACTCCATACGAAGGCCTTCAGAACGCAAGAATATATTTAATTCAATGACCTGAAATTTGGTACATTGATTCAGATGACAAAGATATATTATAACTAAAACACTTTGAAAAATATCAATTTTGCGACTTGTGACTCATTTTTCTGGAATACATCCCGTCTATCTATGCTGTTGCTCTGCGTTTCTAACTTAGCTTAACGTTTTCAACACATCTCACACATTGTGTTAACCTCCTCGTTAAAATAATAAATTGTATCTAAGGGCTATTGAGTTTGGATGGATTATTCGGGATGAATTTACTTTGGTTGGGTTGATTGTTGAGTAGAGTTGATTATTGAATGAATAATCAACTCTGAGCTCCAATAATCTACTCTAAGCCCTTTCCTGGAGAAATTTGAGTTGACTATTGAGTTAGGTTGATGCCTTCTTCCACTCGCGTTGGGGTCTTGAAGAAAGTTATACGAGCGCCTAATGGGTGAGGTGCAATTTGATGTAACACCAAATATACTCATATATAGCTAGTATTTGCCAATTTTCACAGTAAATGAGCAAGATTTACAAAATGTGTAGAGCCGACAATTGTACATTTTCTGACGACTTGACCCGATTGGGTTATGACACCTATTGGGTTATGGCAGGCACATCGCCGGGAAATTACGCTCCCACGAAGTACTAAAAGAACCCAATTTCTACTTGAAATACATTGCCAATGTGTTCAAATTCTGAAAGAGCATGCTTTTCTATCCCAATGTATTTAATGTCATCAACATTTGTATTTAAATAAGGAAGATATGAGGGAAACTGTACTGTTACAAAAGTAAACAATAGTTTGACAAATTTAAGTAAACAATAGTTTGACAAATTTCGAGCGAGATTGACAGTTCATTAGGCCTACTGTCAATTACATCATCTATCTAAAATGTATTAAACATAAAACTTGAGATATTTTATCGTACAAGATTGGTTGGGCCTAACGATAATCCAAAATTTTGCTTTTATTAAATACCTGGGATGCTATATTGATGAGAAACTTACAATGAATTGTCAAAGATAGATATCTGATCGCAAATTATTCAGAGTATGGCTAGGCTGATGAGAAAGATCCACTTGTCACAAAGTAAATGGGTTTCCCTTAAAGTATGTTTTCTCAAAGTACACAAAGTGCACTAAGACGTGAAAAGAAATTCGATCCATTACCAAGATAGAGTCAATAAAACGTCCATAGTATGTTGGATTTGAACTATCTAAAAACTGTATCACCTCTATTCTATGAGATGAAATTTTGTCTCGTATCCCTATTTTTTTATTCAAGAATTAGATCGATACTAAGGTTTGGTGTATACATTTTATTTATCAGTCTGATTCCCTTGTCTTACTCTTGAATTTCTTTCCTTTTGAGAAATGATCATGCACCAATAATTAATCTCAATTAGGCCATGAGGTACTGGAGAGGGGTGGGCATCGGCGGTGACCATCATGGTGCACAAAGCCCTCCTGCACCACAGGTGTTCCCCCCTCATCTTTGGGCCGGGAATCATCCCTCTCCACCCTCCTCTCAGAGGTGGGTTTGTCACCAATAACACAGAACCACAACTACCCCCACCCACCCACCCCTGGATACCCAACACCACCTCATAGATGAGGAACCACATAACCAGGTACTGATGCCTTTACGACTGGGAGCAAGCTGTGATACAGTCGTGGGATAAATTAATTAATATATGAGAAGGGCTCATAAATCGAGGGTGAATCGCTGTTATATACGCACTCGTACCGTTGTGCGTATATATGCGATCACCCACGATTATTCACCCTTCTCATACATTAATCAATACGTATCCTTGATGAATAATATGGTTTCACATAAGGTGGGTCTAAATATCTCCACTATAGCCACATGATTATAATGTTAGTATTGACCATGAGCTAGGTGTGATAACGAGGGTTGATATTAAGGGATTATGCCCCAGCGTTGCCCATCTGTTTATTATGAACATGTTTTCCTGAACATGTTTGAAACATGATTTTTGTAATATACTGAACTGGGTTTGCTAGCCGGCCTTGGATACGAATCCTATACAAACCCAACTATAAAAGAAGGGTTTGGGAGAAGAGAATAGAATAATTATCATAAACTACATCTCCTCATATGAGCATAGGTACCACTCGATTCCTGTAACGATGATTATTTCTGATTTATGTACTATACTAGGCAACGCATGCAATATAGCTGTGTGGTCAGCTATGCGTCTTTCTTCTTGTTCCATGATTTAATCAAATTGTTAAATGTTAAAAAAAAATGAAAAAAGGGTTGAATTCAGTTGATGACCACATTGTACATATTGAATATCGGGTATGGAGACTATAGGTACTTGTCATAACTGATATAAAGATACTCACTCCATTGAGAGTCAGTCAAAACATTCATATCTTTGCTTCTAGATGACAGAAATTGATGCAATAAAGATCAAAATGGTCCTCACAGCTAGGAAAACATAACTAGATATGATTTATTTAGTACATTTTACAATCGAAAAAAGAAAAAAATGAGTTAGACCACATGCGGAGAGCCTTCTCCTTCCCGTCCTCCCTGCCATCCTCTCTTATCTCACCATGGTGCCTCTGATTAGGGGACCCTCAGCCGCCCCCAAGGCCTCCAACAGTAGTGAACATAATTGTGGATAATTGTGACTACATGTGCATGTGGCTCTGAACTGTCTTGATATTTTTTGAAAAAGGAATGATAGTCACAGAGGCTCTGAAGTGGTAGAAATATATTCTACCAGTTTGTAGGATAATAATCGTTTTTGATTCATATTCCTACCATATATAGATCCAAAGTTAGAAGATAAGCCCTTACTTTTATTTACATAGTTTGAATATACTTATGTCTGCTCGAGATTCGTTCGTTGACTCATATTGGACTAACACAATTTCATATTGCCATTGCTTCATTTATGTGAATAGTTTTCTTCATTTATTTTTTTAAAAGAAGAGTAGGCTTGAAAAATGACTAGGTATGTCTTTTGGTTTTTTTAAAATAATATCAATGGAGGTTATTACGTGGAAGATATTTCAGCCTTTTCTTTTATGTTATATCTTAGATAAGCTTATACTGGAACTTTGATGTGTACTCTGTGAATAAAGTAATCTTTACCCTTTTGCTCTCGAATTAAATTCTAGCTCACATAGGCGAGAAAAGGGCTTGATTTGTTTCACTCTTTTATTTATTAATTATTAAAAAAAAAGTCTGGAACAGGAAAAAAACTTTCAATGCTAGGGCAAATATGACTTGGGTATGGAAGTGGAGATGACCAGATGTTGACTTGTACATAAAATGAGCGTCTTGTGATGTGGTATGTGGTTTCAGATTGTGGCCAGTCATTAATTGATTAACTGATTGACTGATTGGGGCTTATCCTCCTCTTGGGACGTGTGCTAAAATGGTTAATGAATGTGTTGTGTTGCGGGAGCCATGGTTTCCTGCTTATAAAGGAACTCGACGGCTAAAGCCGTCTGCGTTCTTTATAAACAGTAAACCATGAGTCCCTGACCCACCCATCCATTATCCATTAATTAAATCATGAAATAAAAAATCATTAATAAAGGCCATACGTTTTGACCTAACGTTGCTGTCACAAATGTACAAGTTATAGAAGTCTATGTCTGTCTGTGTCTCTCTATGGCTATCATTTCCTTATTATAATAGTTGCGTTTATCAAGCCCCATCACCATTTAACAGAATTCCCCTAAAGTACTTTATAAATTTGTATCATTGGTACAAAGGTCGTATTGGTTGTATTTGTAAGCCAACCTTAGGTATTGATTTTGAATTGAATGTATACACCCTCACGTCCCAAATGATATTTGGTCAATTAAGCCCAACCCATGCCCACAGAGTTTATCTGGTGACCGCTTGGCTAATTACATAAACAGATATCCCTGAGATAGCACCCAGCGCTGCTGTAAAAACATTATACATCGAATATAACTTCATTCATTGTTGAATGCCAGATCGGCCACGAACTTGTCTTATAGATCTTTGTAATATATGCATGCCTTATGAAGTCCAAACGCTGTTCAATGAACCCTGACTAAAGCTAAAAGTTTAGGTACACATGAAATAATTGCATCTAGGGTAAAGCCAATTACTGAATAATCACTAACGGCCCATGCTGGGTTTGAGTATATTAAGTTCATTTGTCTCTCAAGAGAAATGTTCTCTCCTCTTTCTATACATCCCATGCATGTCCAGTAGTTGATCATCCTAGACATATAATATTAAAGAGAGTAGAATAGAATGGGAGATGAGGGAGAGAGTCAGCGCGAGGGAGAGGGGTGAGGGGTGAGGGGGGGGGGGGAGATAGCAAATGAAGGACATAATATCGTTGGAACAATATGTAAACTAGCATTTTCCATAGGTTCATAATTGTTTGCTATATACTTTTCAGCTGCCCACAAAAAACCTAGGAATTACAACCGCCATGTCCCCTTGTGGTTACGAGGGCATGACCCTGTCGAAGAAACAAAGCCGGCCGGTTTTCGTTCCCGCAACTGGGACGAAAGAGAAATACTTGCGTTGTATGAGGTCGCAAAAAATTATCGGTAAGTATATTTTTGTTTGCATATACTGTTTGCGCTTGATTCAATACACAATTTGCTGACGAATCAGCTATCAATCCGGATTGATATCGTTCATAGAAGATCGCTAGGAGACTAGTTATTGTGTAGAAATAAAAGGCATATGAGGATTTGTTTTAGTAGAGGAGTGATATCAACTGGCCACTATATTTTTAGAGTGACACACTGTAATAAGATAATCAGAAGTAAGATTTAATGTAAGTTACAGTTTGATTTTTTGTCATTTCCTTTCATTTCCTTTCATTTCAGGGCGGTGCTTGTGAACGAGTTTTCGACCGATTTCAAAGACAAGCAAGATAATTTCTACCGTGAGGCCTACACTGCTATTACAGAGAATGTGAACAGGGTTGGTAAGAAAGGTCGCAGTATAAGTGAAGTCTACGAGAAACAGAAGAAATTCAAGAGTGAATGTAAGAAAAAGGTATGTACATCTAGCAGTCCATGATAGAATATAGGTAATGAATATAGAGGCAACGCATGGTGGTGATTGCCTTATCACAAAAATAGGAAGAATAATTTAAATCAATGAAAGCTTACTTTTATGTACTTCACTTTAAATCTACCCATAATAATGACAGTACTCTACAATTGTAACCAAGACTGACAAACAGTCAGTATGATCCTATTGATGATGTACATCAATTCTATAGTTAGTTTAAGTTTTACACTACAAAGTATGCCTCCTTTTAAATGATGTATGTCTTTTCAGCCTGCTGACTCCACCATATCTGGCTCGACTGGATGGATGGTCAGGACATACATAATACAACCAGGTCGAGGGGAGCATGGGTATCACTCAGCTAAAATTGTGCGACTCCCTGATTCCAAGACATTAGGTGTTGTGCCCAGTGCTTTCAACTCAACATACTGTGAGGTCTCGCTGCTTCCACAGCTAGATAGGTTTTGGGAACAGCACATCATTCCACAAATTGGTTGCATACAGATCAAAGAGGAACCCAAATCACCTATGCCACAGAACAAAATGCAGTCCATCCTCAAACCTCCTGCACTGAAGCCACTGTGGCACTGCACCACATCCTGTCTGTTGCTGGCAACAACTCCTGATCCTGGCACTTCTTTTCGACCAGCCAAGTCAGGCCCCACAACCACTTGCGGCATGCTAGATGTACAAGTAAGCCTGACAACCAAAAAAACGAAAGCCATTCACCAACATCACTGCAGTGCGGCTGTCTGACGTCAACACCAATGATGACATCTGCCTGTGTTTGGGTTGCCAGTGCGTCCTTCCTGAGGCAGACAACA
Organism: Sthenelais limicola; assembly: GCA_942159475.1. NCBI lineage: Eukaryota > Metazoa > Annelida > Polychaeta > Phyllodocida > Sigalionidae > Sthenelais > Sthenelais limicola. The sequence continues at coordinate 9,763,831 of OW804094.1, read as the reverse complement.
TAGCCGCTGATAATTCAAATGCCAGTGTAGGATGTGATTGTCCTGACTCTGATTGTCAGAACTGGTTTTGTTGGCTCTGTGCCAGGTACACTCTGCCAGAAGATGGAACCGAGGAGGTAGACTGGTTTTGTGTTCAGTGTGTACGGAACTGTAAAAATGTTCATAAAAATGTGTGATACGGTCAACTTCAATGTAATTTAATAAAGTGATAATTTACATTTCAGTATATGTAATAACTAGCAAAGTACCCATCCTTTGGACGGTCCCCCTCTTTCCCTGCACTTCCCCCTATCCTTCCCTCCTTTTCCTTAATCAGTCTCCCCCTCTGGCCTCCATTCCGCCCCTATTTTTCTCTCCCATTCTCACTTTTCTGTTTCTTCCTCACTCCCCTTGACTCTCTCACTCCCTGTCCCCTTCTCCCCTACACACACTCCCTCCCCTTGTTTCCCTTGGCTTCCCCAATTTTCCCTGGCTAAAAATAGTTGTATAGAACAGAACTAAAAAGGGTTTCAAAATCACATTTTTACCCCAGATACCTTCACAAACCACATACAACGTCCTCTGGAGAGGGTGGCCGGAACAGTACAGATTAGAAAAACAGTTATTAACATAATAGATTCCAAGAACATGTGAGACAAAGAAACCCCTCTTCCCGTATACTATACGGATAACAGATTGTTATTTATGTGGATTAAAATGATATGTGTGATAAGAGATGTCATCTTTTTATAGTTGCCTAGTGTGATCAGTGACATGTTAACTCATATTTTTTTAATGTGTGAGTAATTATATTCTGGTGCATGTACAATACGAAATGTGATAATATAGAGTTGTGTATGTGTGATAAATTATGTGACAATCAATATTGTTGTACATGTATGATGAGCAATCTGAAAGTAAACATTACTCTGTGATATGCAGACAACTGATATTTATGTGAAGAGACAGACAATGTTTTAACTGCCCTGTGGTACGTTTTTTCGTTATAAGGTATGTCTTTAGGTATGTTAATGCATTATAATTAAAGCAATGTGTTCATGTTCTAGTGTCCTGTAAACAATTGTGTCACCTACCTGAAGATGGCTTCAATTAGATATGAGCTCAAAGCACACCATGAAGATGGCCTTATTAACAAATGAGATACAAATAATCAAAGACAACCTTTCTGGAGAAATTTAATTGGTCGGGAATTAGTGAAAAGAAAGAAGCGAGCAAATTATTTCAGCCAAATCTCCTACCTCATCAAACGGATTGAGTCAAACCAGACCAACCGCTTGCTGAAAATCATGGAGCAGTCCGACAAGCAGGTGATATCAGCACTTGATATCTCTAACTCCTTGGGGCATGAGTTCACTAAGTCTGGCAAAACTATTGTTTGTACACCAGCAAAGAAGAGTCCTAAGGGAAAACACTCTAGCAGATATAGATACAGGTCCCCATCTTATTCAGAAGAATCCACCACTCCAGATACCATCCCTACTACCAAAGAATCAGTTAAGAAGGCCATTGAAATGCTTGAACCAAAATTCAGGAGGACCAAATCTAACCCCAAACGAATTGACAATAATATCAAACGTTACAAGCCCTACTCATATCTTGAATGGGAAATGCAATGCAAAATTCTCAAGAAAGCCCACCCAGATGAACTCTTCCTAAACCAACATATTTCAGGTCTCGCAATGGCTGCTAACGGCACTGATGGAGACCCATATTGCTCAAATTTTCGATAATTCTAATTCAATCCAATGGGATAACATCCGGGCCATCTCTAATGGTGGTAATAGCTATTTCGCAAGAAGAAAATGGGTCTGGAACATAGTGTTGTAAAGAATCTTGACAAAATTACCTCTAAATTGCAATTGAGCAATACCACCAAGAACTTATGGTGGTTTTGAAGGGAAATAATGATAGGTTCAACTAGATTGAAAGGGTAATGAGAGAAACAACCAACCTCAGTCTCCGCAAGCCTCAGGTACTTCTCTCTACTCTTCCCTCTCCCCCAAGTCTCTGACAACCTCAGGTACTTCTCTCTACTCTTCCCTCTCCCCCAAGTCTTTGCCAACCTCAGGTACTTCTCTCTCTTCTTCTCTCTCAAGTCTTTGCCAATCTCAGGTACTTCTCTCTCCTCTTCTGTCTCTCCCAAGTCTCTGCAAGTCTCAAGCACTTCTGTCTCTCCCAAGTCTCTGCAAGTCTCAAGCACTTCTGTCTCTCCCAAGTCTCTGCAAGTCTCAAGCACTTCTGTCTCTCCCAAGTCGCTGTCTGTCTCATGGACTTCTCCCCTAACTCTGGTCCGCTCATCCCAAGTGAAAGTACACATCCAACATTTACTTTGTGTTATACAAACCGTAATTCGGACTAGTTGGAAAATTGCCCCAATTAAATTACTGCCAAAACAGGGTGATCTACATGATATCAACAATGTTAGAGCGATAACAATAGTCCCGGTCCTGAGTAAATTATTGGAAAGAATAATATACGATTGTTTGTATAATTTCCTTGAAACCTGTGATTTTTTCTATAAGAGTTGTCATTCCAAGGCGTTCAATTCTGTGAACCACACCTTACTATTACAGAAGTTGAGAAAATTGGGCTTGGGACCTTTTTAAATGAAGATTTTAAAGAACTTCCTGGCAGAAAGGGGACAATATTTGTGCATTGATGAGTTGGAGAGTAGGATTGAGACTGTATACTATGAAGTATAAAATTCTGGAAAGAAATGAAGAAACTACTCCCGAACAAAAAAGAAAACTCAGAATTCTCTCTTCCTGGTGTGAAGCCGTCTGAACTTGAAATTGACATTAAAAAACCCTCAGGCATCCCAAACCTCAACTCTAGGCTACTAAAAATAGCGATGAGCACCCTCCTCCCACAGTTCACACACCTTTTCTTCTCATCTATCCAAACTGCCACATTCCCCAATAGCTGGAAACAAGCAATTGTCGTCCCACTCCCAAAAATAAAGTCACCCAAGTCACCCTCTGACCTTAGGCCAATATCTCTTCTACCCATTCCGGGAAAAATTCTAGAACGAATAATCCACTCACAGACATATGAATATATTGAATCCCATGGCCTCCTTCATCCAAAACAACATGGACTAATAAATCAACTCAAATTGCTCTATCAGAATTCATAGATGACACTATCCTCAACCACAATAACAAACAATCAACCCTGGCTCTCTTCATAGACCTGAAAAAAGCCTTCGACACCATTGACCATCCTATCCTCATAAAAAAACTAACAGCCATCACCTTCCACCCACACACAATTGCCTGGTTCTCAAGCTACCTCCAAGGAATATCGCAAAAGACTAGAATTGCTAACTCCCTGTCCCCCAATGCCCTCCTGAGCACCGGGGTACCTCAGGGATCCATGCTCAAAAAACTAAAATAATGGTCTTCTTCCCCCCAACCTCTAAATCTACGCCCATCCCAACACTATCCATTAACGACACCCCACTACAAGTTGTAACTGAATTCAAATACCTGGGCTCAATGCTGGACGCCCACTTGAGTGCTCAACACCAAGTGAAACTCTCAGTACGTAATGCCAATGCTGCCGTTACCTCCTTTGCACAGATCCGTCCATTTCTATCAAAAAAGATTGCCATCCGCATCTTAAAAACTATGGTCCTCCCCCATCTTGAATTTAACTCCTGCTTCCTCGACATGGCCAATGTGGCCTCGAAAGACAAACTGGAAAGAGTCCAGAAACGTAGTCTCCGTATTGCTACCCTATCAAACAGATGTGTTAGCATCTCCAATCTTATGAAGACCCACAACCTACTCTCCCTCCAAGTGCGTCGAACCATCCAAATCTTGCTACTCATGCACAGAAGAGCCCACTCTATGACCATGACTCCCCCCACCCCACCACTGGGACGTTCTACCCGCTCATCCTCTGCCCTAAACCTTCCGGTCTCCCGCCCAAGGCTTGAGGTATCTAAAAAAGCCCCTGCCTACTCAGGTGGAGCTAGATGGAATGCCCTACCAAAACTAATTAAGGAGGAACCAGACATTACCAGATTCAAAATAAAAGCCCTTGCACACCTCAAAGTCTCTCCCCAGTAACCCCCACCATACACTATCCCCACCATCTTCCCAATCTCCTCCTAATAACCTCACCCTGATAACTTACACCCCTTTCTACTCCTACCCTTTGCTCTCTGCACACTTCTTAACACCTGTGATTGCCCGCCATTACACTGACATAGTACAATGCCAGAGGGCACAAAAATAATCAAAAATCACAACCGACTGATTACGATCATTCAAACATTAACCCAGAAGTACAGCTGGGCGAACAATACTAGTCTAGACTAGTCATGATTATTCTAATCATAATTATTATTATTATTATTGTATTGTATCACACTATCAACTTATTTTTTATTGTGTCCAACTTATTTTTATTGTGTATTACCATGTGTCGTATCATCCATTATATGTTTTAGATAGTTGTGTTAGTTCATTTTTTCTAAACTTGTTAATGTAGACTGCAGCAGCAGGTAGAAGGCCACAATTTACTAGTGTTACCTGTTCTTGACTGTTTTATTGTGATTCATGTCTTGAGATGCTGGATAAATAAAATCTTTAAAAAAGAAAAAAAAGTACCCCAAGGCTCATTGTTAGGACCTCTTCTCTCCTCCATCTTTTTTAATGACATAATGACCTGCGATTTTCCAGGAAGACTTTCTGTTGACGATTCTCACTGGACTGAGCATGTTTTAACTTATGTTACATTTTTCTTCCTTTTCGTTTGATTGGGAGAGTGTACCGGATAATTCGCCAAAGCGGTTGCAGAGCTATTCTGGTGGTACCCAATTGGACGGGTCGTCATTGGTCGTCCAGTATACACAAAGACATAAAAGAGGTTCTTTATATTCCAAAACAGAGGATAAATTTATTGCCAGATCATGTGGGTCAACAGCATCAGCTGCGAGAGACTCCGTTAAGAATTTACTGTTATTAGACCAGAAGATCCTAAGTCTTCATTTACCTCCAGAAGTAGTTCCTTTTTGTAAAGCTTCTTGGCGACCAAGTCCTAGAAATGATGATACTTTTCATAAGAAGCGAGAATGTTTTGTGTGCTTCATGATCTTGACCCGCTTAAACCTAACCTAAATCAGGGTCTGAAGTTTTTGGCTTTGATGTACAAGCAAGGTTACTCTTTTTAGGCACTTAACTCAATCAGAAGTTCTTTGTCATCGCTTATGGGGAAGGTTGAAGGTGACTCTTTCGGCAAACATGTAATTAAGAAAGTTGTGACAGGGTTTTACAATCTTAGACCCCCGAAAACTAGATATTCCAAATTCTGGGATCCTGTGTAGTGAAACTTTTGAATGATTATATTGATTCTTCAAAAGATTTACATGGTGAAACTGATAAACTTTTGGTGAGAGTTCTTCCACTTGGTAGATGGATCCGTGAAACACTTTGTTTTGCTGGAATTAATAGTAAGGTGTTTGGGGTTCATTCAGTTAGAGGTGCTAGTGCTTCTAAATTAGCGAGCCTTTCTGTTTCCGTGACTGAAATAATGAAGAAGGCGTGTTGGAAGTCGGAGCATTCAGAGCCTTCTATCAAAAACCTGTGATTAAACAATCAGGTCCAGACCTGACATGTACTACCTGTATTTTCTGTAACCTAGTCGTGAAATAAAAGAATTTATTATTATTATTATTATTATTAAACAATCTGTACATGACAATGCTTTGCAAAGTAACTATGTTGATCGGAAGAGGTCAACAAGGGGCCCTAAGGTGGCGGTTGGAAATTTGTCCAAATTTAAAAAGTCAAATAAATGAGTTGCAACTGTTAGTCTGCCTTTTTTCATTTTCTGTTGAGTTCTTTAAAAATCTCACAGGAGTTCTACTACCTAGCAGTAGATAGCCGAGTTATAATTAGAGATTAAACGGATAATGTACCTACCTTATGAAGTTTAATCAGGATTATAAGAGGATATCTAACGCTGGTAGTAGGTCATGTGCCCGCCCTGGCCCACCCGGCGTTAGATATCCATTAATCCTTGTATTGTGTTTTTGATATTGTTAATCATTGTTTTGTGGTGTATATTTAATTCTTTAAATTAAATTACTCAAGTTTGTTAAGTAGTGGCTGGCACATGCGTAATGATAAAAAAAACAAAATACCAGCAGTTCGGAAAAAGATAACAAACAATTTTAATCCTCTGTTGATGTTAGGAACCAAAATCGAGAGTTAAATCTTTCAAAGACCAGATCGAAAAACAATTGAGTTGGACTGCTCCCTCTATACCAAACGCTGAAACTCTTTTTTAAAAGGAAAAATGTGTACAAACCGCTATTAAAAGTCTAAGGATGATATGGAGATTATGAGGCAGCAACAAAGGAAAACCTATGTAGTCCTGGAAAATTGTCCTGTGCGCAAAAACGAGAATACCTTCCAGCTTGCGAAAAACAACCATAGACACATCCAACTGCTTGGGAAGGAGTTCTTGACACTGCATTCAGGGAAATCCATAACAAAAATCATAAAGGTTTCAGTCCCATTGTCATGAGAGGCCTAGAGAACCATTAGTTTATCGAATACAAATGATGTGATAACTAAATATTGCGGTGAACTGGAAACACCTACATGCAAAGCAACAGAATTTTTAAATACCACATGTGATCATTTATTTACCCCAACTTGGTGTCCTTCACATGAAAACAGCTATATGACCTTGAACTATACGAAAAGTTTAAATATGGTTCATTTTGCCCTCCTTAAATAGACAGTGGCATGCCTTCTACAAGAGCCAAAGATTTTGGGTGGTGTGAAGAAATGGTTTGTAAGAAATGTTTCTTGAGCACTGCTGATAAAAAAGGCACATGTTTCTTGTTCATCAGACCTAGGTAGGTTTAATAGGTTTGAAGATCTTCCCATCTTTTGGTCAGTGTCATATATCATAATCTTGCCAATAGCCAAGTACACTATGAATTGTATTTATAATCATATAATCATTAACATCATGCTTAAGCCCACAACCCTCAACACCAAAAACCAGCCCAGTCCGACCAAAAGGGCCTGCTTTAGTAAAGGAAAGGGTAGTGAAAGGACATTTAGACCCCCTGTCCAACTTCTACCTTGCTAATTTTGAATTGAATGGCATGAATTTCAGATCCTTGGAACATGCATACCAATATAGGAAGGCGGTCCATTTTGATAAACAGGGGATCGTCCAAGCTGTTCTGGATTCAAAAACGGCCGTAGAAGCAAAAGCTCAGACTAAACACCTGAAGGCTGGCAGCTGGAATTCAATTCGGCATAATCTTATGTCGGACCTGCTGCTCTTAAAATTCCACAAAATCATACCTTTAGGCAGGAACTGATTAACTCAGATGGATTGGAATTGATCCACACAGTTTCCAACCCCTATTGGGGCACAGGAGGCAAATTCAATAATCGCATCAACACATTTGGCAAACTTTGGCAAACAAACTCACCACATTACAAAACAGCCCCACAAATTTCTCCAAATTTCTCACACCCTCCTTCACGCCCTCCTCACCCATTACACCAATTTCGGCCACCTTAGGTCAGATTCGGCCAATTGACCTAACATCATCACCTCCACCATCACCAAATCCACTAAAGGAGGTTATTCCATACAGAGCAAAAAACACCGCTCACAAAAATAAAGATGGCAGTTTACTCCACTTTCAGAACAAACCCTGATTATAGGTGACTCTAACCTGTCTGTAATCTCTAAATCAAGGGTAGAGAACCTGGAAATCCAGAGTTATCCAGGTGCAAAATTCCAACATATGACGGAACTCTTTCGTAAGGCTACCAAGCTCAGACAAAACCCAGATTTGGTTATTATTAGTGTAGGTATCAATGACCGGGACAACCATCCAACCAAAACAGTAGTACCAGAATTCAAACGGATGGTAAATCAGGCTAAGAGAGCATTCCCTAATGCCAAACTGTGGTTTGTTCAGCCCCAATGGGACCAGCAGGTACTCTCACAAACACAAAATTCAAACCTATCTTGTATAACTGAAGGAATCCAGAGATCTAAAATTATAGACCTCTTACCATAGAGAGTTCAAAATTCAACTCAAACCAAAAGACCAAGTTCACTGGACAGAGGAAACTGCTAACAACCTCTTAGACCACTGGCTCCATCACAGTGGTCTTTTAAACTGAAACGCCACAAAGGCACTATTGAACCTGAAACACAAAGACAACTTGGATTAGGCTCTAGTATCATCAACCTATCTGATGAAGAATTAAACCAGAGGAAATAGATATTTTGGCAAAGGGCCTAAATTTCGTCCCAACACCTAAGTTTACAAAGACAAAATAATGACTGATGTGGATAACTTTTCAAGGAAAATCAAAATCCAATACTTTTATAAACAGTTCTATAAGAACTCAAAATATAAAAAACTTCCCTTTGTTGAAAAACCTTCATGGTCTCCACCTGAAAAATTCATTCTGGACGAGATTGAACAAACTTTGCAAGACATGACAAAATCAATAAAAGAAACCCCAATTCAGAAAAACAAACTAAATCTGCCAAGAAACCAAATCAGTGCATTACGAAGCATAAGAGGCAAAAACCACTTGGTAATCAAAAAAGCAGACAAAGGGTCAGCAACAGTAATGAGAAAATCTGATTACATAAAAGAAGCAAAAAGACAGCTAAATGATTCCAAATTTTACACAAAAATAGACAAACCTATTTATACTGAAACGGCCAAGAATATTATTGAAATTCTTACACAATTAATTTGAGTGAAACCTTTATCTAAAACAAAAGCAGATAATTACCTAAAACCACCAGATAATCCAAGACCATGACTATTCAACCTCTTACCAAAAACCCACAAAGATCTAGAAAAATGGACGATTCCAAACAGAATGCCTCCTGGAAGGCCCATAATTTCAGACTGTAATAGTGAATCATACAGAGTATCGGAATACATTGACCATTTTATGAAACCACTGGCCACCATTCATCCTTCCTACATAAAAGACAGATGATAAGATGAGCTTTAAACCACACACCAACCACTCAATCAAGACAATAGCCTATAAAACACACCAACTGCACAAACTCAGGAAATATATACACTCTCAAACAGCACTGAAAATATACAAAACCAAGATCCTCCCCTACTTTGATTACTGCGACATCATTCTTCATGACTCAAACACACAACTCACCCAAAAGCTACAGAGACTGCAAAATAAATCCCTTAAAATTGCCTTGAATATGCCTGCCGACACCTCCACCAGTCTAATCCACACTTTAACCAACACCTCATTACTAAAAAATAGGAGAATAACACACTTACACACTCTAGCATTCAAAAGAGCAAGAATACCACTACTAACAAATAACCCAACCAGACCCACCAGAGGCAATGAGGGTATTACCCTCAAAACCCCTAGGTACAATAGCAAATATGGCCAAAAAACCATACAGATCAAATGTGCTCAGGCCTGGAATGAGCTCTCACCAAGGCAAAGAGGAATTGATACGATGGAAGCATTTAAAACCAACCAAAGAATCTGGCTCAAATCACTACTCTAAATTGTTTTTTCAAAACCAAAAGCATATTACCCTTTACCTTCTACCTTACCTGCAATACAATACCCACTACACCTATCCTTATTTATACAGAATAGATCACATAAGAATGTCATGTATAAACACAGTAATACGAATACTACCCCTGATGCTTTTATTTTATTTATATTGATGTATACTATAGGAACTTTTACACATAACTCTGGCATGGTACTAGGGAGCGCTAACACTTGAAACAGTGACAGTGTATCCCTACCCCTATTCGTTTCCATTGATAAACATGCCTTATTTTTTATCTGTACTCGACTTTTCTTACGCTGTTTTACTGTTCAAATACAACTGGAAAACTAACACTTCGAAACAGTGGCACAGTTCATTCCTATCCAGCAACTTCGATCATCTACCTAACCATCTTGGAATTTGTGGTTAGTTAAATTATCCCTGAACCTTCCTCGTTACATATAGTAAAATGACACCAAACCACAATCACTCAATATAGAGTTTTGGAAGACCAACACTTCGAAATAGTGGCATAGTGTATCCTATGACAATAACACTACTTTACTTTAAATCAGATCATCTACCACTATGTATCTCTATAATAATTCAGACTAGGAAAAACTAACACTTCGAATCAGTGGCACAGTTTACTCCTAGTCAATAGCTTCACTTCATCACCATTTATAATGTAAATCATCTTTTAGCTATATAAAGCAACTTGTAAATAATGGAGAACACCTGTGAAATGTTTTGGTTTGGTTTGGTTTGGTTTGGTTTGGTTTGGTTAGTTTCACCTCCGCTAAATAGTCCTGTGAAATGTATGGCACACCTGGGGCATTGTGAAAAACCCTATTTTTGGGATTTTGCACTCCCAGTATAAATAAAGTTGTAAAAAAAAAAAAAAGACACAGAAAAATTGCAAGAACAAAAAGTTCCCCCAAACTCCTTACTGATAACCATTGATGTTGACTCCCTTTACACCAACATACCAATAGATGATGGTGTCACAGTGATTATTCCGCATGTTACATGTATATATTATGACGTAGCAACACATAATAATAATAATTATAAATATGATTAGGAATATGAATGTTAGAATATTAGAGTTATGATCTAATGTAAACCTGACAGGTTTAGACATATGAATTAACATGTATATCACAGGTGTGCCAGATGTTAGGTACCCCCCCCAACAGCACAAGCTGGCAGGTAACACCTTACCTAAGCCAGCACTTGACAATAGGCTTGTCCCAGCCCACCTGGAAGTAGGCGTAATGTAATCCACACTCCTATTGGTTAATGTAATCTACACCCCTATTGGTTAAGGTAATCTACCCCCTTATTGGTGCATGTGACCTTAAAGCATCTCATTGGTTTAATGTAACATACTTTCCTATTGATACATGTGATCCATGTAACCTTGTATAACATTGGGTAACGGTCATGTGACCTACCTGACCTTACACCATTGGTTCTCCATTATGGCACACCTGTAACCTTCACCTACTTAAGACCATGTTCCATGAATAAAGTTTAGTTCCAAATATATTCCTGCAGACTCTGTTCCAGTATTTACTCAACATTAATATTACTTGATAATATACGCTAGCTCTACCATCACGGAAGTACAAGTATATTATATGGTGGAGAACCAAAATAAAAAATCTGGACAAAACAAGAGAACTCAGGAATAAGACCGTTGTGATAAGTGGAAAACATCTTTAGGAAATATCCGAAAGTACTCAGACCAGATTAAGCTATCCTAGACCTTTTAGAACTCTCCTAAAAAATTTCTAGAATTTCTTGAGCTTTTGAACAACCACAGTCCTTCAATCAAACTAAAACACACAATCAATGCCAACAGAGTAGATTTCCTTGATGTTACAATATTCAAAGGATCAAGATATGAAAACGAAGAAATTCTTGACACAAAAGTATTTCAAACCAACTGACACCCATGAACTGTTACACAAAGAATCATTCCATCCCTGTCATACATTTAGAGGTATTCTAAAATCACAAATAACGCGATTCCATAAAATTTGCAACAACACCCCTGATTTCGAAGAAGCTTGCTCTATACTCTTCAAGACCCTAAGAGAGAAAAGATATTATTCGGCCAGATTTCTTGGAAAAATCAAAGCAGAGACCCTTTATAAACTAAACTACATCACAGGAGAGGAATGGCCCTATGGGGCATCCCTCAAGGGTAGTAAACCATGTTGTGAATGTTGTCTATGGTTTAAACAGACATCAGAAATCCAACATGGCCAACTTTCTTACCCCATTATCGGCAAAATAACATGTAATTCCAAAGATATCATCTACATCATTGAATGCACTAAATGCAAAGAATACTATGTAGGGGAAACTTCAAATTCATTACATCGGAGGTTACAAGGCCACCTTCATGATATTTGGTCAGAACAGAAAAAACTAGTTGCTGAACATTTCAATGATATATTCCATATTGCAGAGGAAAATATGGTAATTTACCCAATAGAACAAATATTAGATCAAGGCTCAGATGAAAAAAACAATAAAAAAAGATTACAAATTGAAGGGAACTGGATACAGGCCTTCAACACTGTCGAACCTAATTCAATTCAATTCAATTCAATTCAAGGATTCTTTTATTGCTGAAGATGTTATACAGTAGGGTTGTCCAACTATCTAAGTAAACCATTGTTTAGTTAGGTCTTCCATTGGGTGCCCGAATTCTTGTTTGATCTTTACTTTTTGTTACAGTTTGACTATTACTACAATGATATGACTACAATATAATAAATGTGAGTTTACTTTTAGCTATAATGGTTTGACTAGGAGTGGCTATGACTAGTTCTAATTTAATGAGATGGTTATGAGATCTTAATGAGTATACATGGTTGAAATGGTTAATAGGTGTATAGTGGTATACAGTTTATGTTCATTCATGAGGCAGTAATTAAGGTACATTGGTATACGCATATGCAGTTATATGTAGGTTCACTCATGAGGCAGAGTTTAAGGCACTTTGGCACGTGTGGTGGTTGCACGGCAGTTATCATTGCGTTGTAATATACATGTATGGTAGGTACATGTTACTTAAGACAGTGGTATAGGTTTACTCAGTAATTTTTATGGGGCATAGTTGAGGTATATTGGTGCAGAGGTACATGTCATGTGTAGGCACTTTGATCATGTTTGTACAGGGTAGTGGTTACTAAGGAGAGGTAATAAAGGTTCGGGCACTAAAGCAAGTTACCCTGAGTTATACAGGAATAGATCGGGTACAGTCACGGTTGGGTAATAAAGGTTCGGGCACTAAAGCAAGTTACCCTGAGTTTTACAGGAATAGATCGGGTACAGTCACGGTTGGGTAAAGGGGTAAAGGATCCTTTCTGTGTATTTCTTGAAAGCAGTTTTGTCTTCGATTTTATGAGCATCCGTATGGAGCTCATTCCACCTTTTTTGGCATTTGTATATCATTGAGTTATTAATTTTGGATAATTTTGAGTTAATGACTATTAGGTTTTTTCTGCCCTCGGCATGACTCCTGGTGGGTAACTTTCTGCCATCCAGGTTTTCTTGCCTTTGGGCTAAATAAAATGATATGTCTAGTATGTGTTTATCTCTTCGAGCTTGAAGGGGCCAGATGTTTAGGGTTTTATGTTCTAATGGAATGAACATAAAATTGACAGAAATGGGAACTATTGCCTTTGTCACAGCTTATAATGCAACCTCCACAAAAATCACCGAAATTGTTAAAAACACATACAAACACCTGCAAAACTTATATCGTAGACATTTTAGAGATGAGCTAGTCTTTGGATACAGAAGAAACCCAAATATCAGTAAGATGTTAGTTTCATTTAAACTCAGCTGAAATTTGATAGATCTATACCCTATTTTGTCTCCTATGGTACAAAACAATGCAGAACTGCCAGCTAATGTTGCAGTTTTACTGATTCAGAAAAAACTCAAAATCAGTTCTCCGATAAAATAAAGAAAAAAGAAAAAAGTATTATATTTCTACATCCTCAAAGAAATAATGAATTAGAACCTGTTGCCAGTGCAAACATATTAATAAATCACTCATCGGACCTTTCAAGTACAACTACAGAACAGTTGCAGATTACATACAATTTAAGAACTAACTTAATACTAATGCAAGATGGCGGACGCGAGGTAGAACGCTAGATCTCAGCTCACGGTGAAAACAGCCTAAATAAGGATTACCAATTACAACCGATCTACTACAAAAAGATGCTTTGTTTGAATGGGTGATTTTGTATCATCCAGTTCTTAATAAGACCACTGGTATATTTTCAGAATACTGCCACCAAGTGTTCAAGGGCTGATTGCCCATATTTTGGGTGATTTGCCTGCAGAGAAAATGTTTGCATTGTCTGATGTGCTCAAAGACGTGATGGATGGCTCAGACTTCAGATATGTGAAAACAGAGGCGTTGGAGTCTGTATTGTCTCCATTGCAAGCTGAAAAGGTGAAGGATGAAGCAAAAAATAAAAACGAGTTTTAGAAAATATAGTTTATATAAAATCATTTATTTTCAAATAGATGTCAGTGCAGAAATTTCTCTCTTTTATGACATTAACGTTTCAGAATTTTAAAGATTTCAAAATAAAGATACAGGTGACAGTGCAGACAGAATGAGTGAACGCTGGCCAATGCTCTTCACGGTCCAAGGGGTGTAACTCCATGTTGAGATGCTGACTGGTGTCAACTTTCTTGATCGTTTCCACCACAACCATGAGGATGTAGGCAATAAATTATACCGGTTTTTTAAAACCAAGTACAGACAAAGAGGATAGAGCAAATATTGTAAGTATTTATTAGTGACATGTATATTCCTAAAGGTGCACCCCATACAAACTTCAGCACCAATTATATAGTACTTTAACCTAAATGAATCTTCTTCATTGGTGTAAATAATGCTTATTATTGTCTCTGATTTCAGTTCGGACATCGCTCTGGATCACATCAGTGCCTTTCCATTTGAAAGTCATATACATGACATCCATAAAATGGTGCATTGTGGACAGAATCCTTTATGGCAGATAGTGAAGAGAAATAATGAACTGGGGAGATTGACATTTCTAGAAAGAAAGGGGGAGATTGTGGTCAAAATCTCAGCAAAGCAAGGGGACAATCTGTTCATGACTGTAGATGGTGATTTAGCAATAGTTCAAGTGGTCTACCAAGAGAAAACAGACTTATGTAAGTTGGTCAAAAGATAAAGATGTCAAAATCTTTTCACCAAACCATTAAAATCCCACCGCATGGATATTGTCGCCATTGCATCATCACCATTCAACAACAAGCGAATATGAACAGAACTACTAAGAAAACGGGCACTGATGTTGCCAATCACCAACACAGACACTTGCAAATATGCATTCACCCCCCTACTGAACAGTTAAACCATTCAATGGGTGGTTCATTTAGCTACATAAACTTTAGATGTTGTATTAAGATTTGCTATGAATGCCTTGAGATGTGGATAAATAAATAATTTAAGTTGTACCGCCTACATATGAAATGGCAAATTACTGTTTATCAGTTTTGGACAAAGAAAGGTCTAATGGCCAATGATGTATTTAACAAGGTTTATATTCAGATTGTATACCTTCCACACCACCATGGGCGGGGTCAGTGGGAGGTGTACATCAAGAAATTTGTATAATGTATTAACCAAATCAAAATCGTATTTCATTATTTTACTGCTTTTAGGAACTATTCACACTATTCTGAGCCTTGATTTCTTTCTAAAGTGACCTAATCTACATCAATTTATACTATATAATATTATATTATATTATATTGAGCTTTAGCCAATTTCCATACCCTCCATGGAACTACTTCACTTATATTAATCTCCTTTCAGTTTGAATCTGAAATAAACCAAGTCAGGACTGACAATGGCAACATGGGAAATGAAGTGAGATCAGATCCCAACACAGCAGGTACCAAATCAATACTATTGAAATTAATAACAGAACATTAGCAAAGGCAAAGTCAATAACTTGATGAATAAAATAGTCCGTAAGCCTCACCACCCATCTCATCCCATCTTCTCGTAACACATCCAAGTCCAATCAAATTCATTATTGACCAACATTATATACACATAAGCTAAATATGAATGTTGTATGCTCTGAAGTTAACTTATCACATAATGTATGTCATTAAATAACGGTACTCAAAAACAACAATTCCCTGCTCTGCAGAAATTAAGTAAAAGAATATTGCAGCAGCTCGCTACGAAAATCACATGAATTTGTGAGAGTGTATCTGTTGCTTATTATTCTGAATAAAAATCTAACCGTGGAAAAAAAACCTTTGATTATCTTGATACAGAATACCCACAAACCTTTACTAGATAAACTACAGAGGCTGCAAATTAAAGCCTTAAAACTTGCACTTGATCTCACGATAACCCAACAGATCTACTGCACAGCAATGCAAAAGTCTCTCTGCTAGCAAATAGAAGAACAGTCCACCTTAGAAAATTAGCAGTAATTAAAAATTACAAGTAATTTTAAAAAGGTCCAAGCAAACACCTGTGGTAGTCGAACACAACCACTCTTATGTTTACGTCACACCTACTGACCAGACGCTCGTTCAAACCTCACTTCGCTCAATGCATTGAACCGGGACAGAGCACCCACCCACCATCCCTATACAATACATGTATTCTTAAAACTACCAGAATCTTACTCTTGTACAATACTCTCTTATGCACTGTATTTTATGCCTATATCTCTCGAATCAATAAACATGATTTAAAAGGCAGCTTGGTTTTATAATTAGCCTATAAGAAAAGTAGAGACCCAAATTTTGCGAACCCCCTCAATAGAAACACTAGACAAAATGAAAGTCCCACACTAAAGATACCAAGATAGAAAACAAGATTTGGATAAAATACTGTACAAGTAAAATGTGCCAAATCATGGAATGAACTATCAGCAAAGCAAAGAAATATAGGCACAATAGAGACTTTCAAATCTAATCAAAAGCTATGGTTAAACACCTTATTCCTTCCTTTAGTATAGCAACTATGTCAGATGCCCTGACCTGAGGTCAGAAAAGGTTCTCTGTTCTTGAACTGTAAATTTTATTATCTTATCTTCTCCTGTAATGACGTATCCTCAGTGAACACCCTTTCTCTCTGTATAGCATTCTCTCAACTTTCTACCCTTATAACAGTGAAAACTCTCTTAATGTATGTTTATAGCGTTTAAACTGTACAAATGTGTATGCTGTAGATATCTGGGGCAAGTGAAAAGCCCTATAGCTGGGACTTGATCTACGCAGTATAAATAAAAGCTTTAAAAAAAAAATTGGATACAATTTTCATATTTCAAGATATACACAAAAAATGAACCTCAAGTATATAGACTTTATATTCAGTTATTTTTCAATGTTGCAGTGTCTGTTTCAATCCTGCTACTTCTGTCAAAAGCTGATTAAACCCAAATAGAAAAACATCTCAAACGTATGCACAGGAATGAAATGAGTGTGGCCAGGGCAATGGTGAAGATTGCCTGAATGGGTGAAAGATGTTGAGAAATTCAAGTTCTTCAAGCAGGAAAGGGGGAGCTCATTGTAACACCACACCCATCAACTTATACTTCTGCAGCAGATTATTTGCCATGCCCATCATGCCTGGGCTTCTGTGGAGAGGAGCTCTGGCGCCATCACAGAAATTGCCTTTTGTCTGATAATGATGCTGAGGACAGGGAAAAAACAGCCATAAAATCCAGAGCCCGCTTACTGCTGGAGGGAGGGCTTCAGGAGGACAGCAGTTTGCTCTCTGAATCCTATGTTGACTTGAAAAGAGCTGTTGTTGACAAAATGCATCATGACAATGTTTACAACAGCCTCAGTGACCATGACTCAGTGACCATCTTATATTGCCTTATGGCAAAATCTTGCTATGTAAATTAGGACCAAGGCGTGCCAATGATATCTCTAGTTGAATGCGCAAAATGGTATGTCTCAAGAATGCCATACTGAAAGGTAAACAAAATGGTCAGTTCCCACAATTCTTCAATGCCTCTAAATGGGATGAATTGGTTAAGGTTGTAGAGAAAATTGCTGGTTTGATGATTAACGAAGACGGCATAGCCACATTCAAGAAACCATCATTGGCTAAATTATGAAAGATCGCAAAGCTTTCCTCTCAAGTAAAGGCAAGCTTTTTGACCATAGGATCTTCCCACCTGCAACGTATCCTAGTCATCATTTCTGGTCATTCGAAGAGGATGTAAATCCTGATGTCAGGCGAGCCAGGAGCTTGATAAGATTGATCGCAAAGAAGGCATCAGCAACCAACGTAGATCCCAATGCCAAAGCCAAAGGCAACAAGCTTCTTCTGAAAGGGAAATCGTATAGAATAAGACTGCCTGCCAACACTCCTACAACCTACATCAATGAAAGTTCAAAAAGTAGGAGGGACAATAGCGTACCAGGGTCAATTTGCATGGCCTAGCAACTTATATTACTCGCCGTTCAAGGTTAGAAAACTTCAGTACTACTCAGTCAAACATTGTTATGTGCACAAGGCATTGAAAAATGGCCATTACACTGCTGCCAGAGCCATACTATCGATGAGGGACCCATTCAAAATTAAAGAAAAAAGCAACAAACTGGAGTATAATGACAAATGGAAGGCAAAAGAAATCGACTACATGAAGTCGAAAATGCAGGCAAAATTCGACCAAAACGCCGAACTAAGAAGACTACTGTTTGAAACAGGGGATTACGAGATAGTGGAGGCAACCACGGATAATTTCTGGGGATGTGGATACTTCCTTGGGGCATTGATACATTTATATTCATTTTTCATGGATTTATGAATATTTTTTCAATGTGTATGTCAATTGCCATTGAATGTTTTGTATATTTTATTGTAAGGTGAAAAATATCAACATGTTCATAATACTAATCTTAATGTTGTTTCATTTGTAGATGAGTGGCGTGACTGCTCTGAAGATCCCTCATCTGCATCGGACACAAATGATGCTGTTGTTATATCAAAGCGATTGACCGCATTCAGATGGTAAAGATTTTCTGTAATAAGATATATGCTATTGAACAGTACTTTTAGGACCAGCATATTCTCTATCATCAAACTATCTATAATCCATTTACATATATGAGTAATTCTCCGAAATGGGCAGCATTTGATTTCAGGAGGCCATTTTATTAGAAAAAATTGCCAAATCTCTACAAATATATCAGTGAATATCAGTATAATACAGACTTAGTTTGGGTAGACTGAGGCAAATATTTTGATTCCTACTCATTTGCCTCAAATACCTTCATTTTTCCCTATTTTCCCCCCTTATTTTGGCCATATCTATCTCGATTCATCAAATGATTTAGTGTAAGATTGCGGTAATTATTTATTAATTTGGCTAGTAAAACAGTAAGAGCTAGAGAATTGATGTAGGCTTGCACAAATTAATATTCCAAAATGATATTTTCAGTGTGAATTAGTGATTTTATAAATATTGTGTTTTTTCATATGAATGAACAGGTGTGCATGTGTAGAAACAATTGTTTTCAACATAAGTAATATATAAGTGTGCCTGTGTATTATATTCGAATTTCATAATTATTTGTTTTCTAGCCTGAAAAAGCACTTTTATCCCCATAGCAGCGAAGATTTTGGCATAAGAACTTTGAAAGGAATTCAAATAAAATGGTTATTATTATGTGTGATCATCCTAAATACAGGATGTAGATACTTTAGACTGGAAAACCAAATGATGCCCTATTGGGAGAATTACTCATATGAATTATTGGGAAGGAAGACAAAAGGAATCTTGTCAATATTGATACACTACCCATTGATGTATATCTTTGTTCTTCCAGATGAATGGGTAGCTCACATTCACAAGAATGAAACAAAAACGCACAAAGACAAGTTTACCAGCACCTACCACATTGGAGTTACGTGGCTTGGTAACAATGAAGGCAGTTAAAGGAGTAAAAAGTGAGACCATTAAAGGAATTAAAGCATCCCAAAACGATGATAGAGTCAGACTCTGAGTCAGGGGAGGATGATATGCCCAACATCCAGCTACAAAGGAGAAAAGTCCAGAGCACACCTGCCAGAAAGGCCACCAGTGAATCAGGAAGGATCGAAAGTGAAGACGATGAACTAGGTGTGAATAATTGCATAGTTACATTTCATGAAGTTTATCAGCAAAGCCTTATAGCTATTATTTTTTATCATTGCATAACTAATGGTGGACTATGAAAACCCTATATTTAACCAGAATATGCCAATTATTTCTTTTGCAGTGAAACAATCTCTCTTCAGCCTTGCATCGTCCCCTATACTGACAGTGGGTGGGTCGCCCAACTCCTCAAGGCTTGGATCGTCCCCTATACAGACTGCAGACCAAACTCCTCCACATCTTTCTCACCAAAGGGCCATTTGGTAATTCTCACTGGCTAAATGTTCCATTCCTGGTGAAATCTTAATCCCTTTTCATCCATAACTGCTAATTCAGTTGTTACAGGAAGATTATATTCCATTTCCTTTTGATTTAAAGGGAATGAAAATGTTATCGGGAATAATTTCACTTTGATTTGATCGTTGAAAATTTTCAGAATCATCTTTGTGTGAATTTTCCGGTGACAGATATTGAAATTGAATTGATTTCATCAATTGTTATCTTATCCGGTCCTTCCCTTCCCGTC